>WBNH01005657.1:0-182500 GCA_013401255.1 Urocolius indicus | reverse complement strand
CCAGCTGCAGTGGCTGGTGGGGCATGGAGGGGACCTTGCAGGGTGGAAAGCCTGGAGCCGACCAGCACTGCTGCCGAGAGGTTGATGGCAGGGGAAAGGCAGCTGCTGAGACAGAGCTGCCTCAGCCTGTTTTCTGTGCCCTGCTGCCATCTCCCCTTTGCAGTCAGACAGACAGGGAAGACAGAAAGACGGCTGCCTGTACCTACCCCACTGTTTCCTGCTGGTGCCTTTCCTTTCACAAGCCAAAGAGGACCCACAGACACCTTTCTTCCCAACGTTGCAAATAGGTTTGGAGTCTATCCCTGCTGTCAGGCTGAGCCATGAGAACGTTAACAGCCTTCTAGGAACACGGCTGGTCATGTTCTTTAAGCACAAGAACAATAACCTACAATGTAATAAAATGTGAAAATGGTTCAGAGCTACAGTGGGAGCTGGCCATTAAAGCAAGAGCCATCCTCCCCACCAGCACTCTCCACAGTGTGGCACGCTGAAGAAGTAGGTTACTCAATGAGCAAGATGTTTACTATCTAACAAACGGTGCTGCCTTCACCTGCTCTTTCATACTGGAAACAGGAAGCATATCTGCTTTAAAAAAAAAGCCAAGTGCCCTAAACATCAGAGGTTTGCACAGGTAGAAGTTTCTGACCTTCCCATTAGCAGGGAGTTCAGTTTCCTAATAGTGACTGAGACAGATGTCTTCCTGGGAACCATTGAAGCATTCGTCTTGGTCTGCAAGGGGCTGCTTTAGAAGCTGCTGCAAAACCTCAGCATGGTGTGGGAATGCCCAGACAGGCAGTTCTGGTGGCCCTTGTAGACCACCCTGAGAACATAAGGAAACCCCAAACGGGTTAAGACTCTGTTCCATTCTCTTAACTGGCCTTCAAAACTTCACAGTTAGCCTGGCACCCTTGACTCGCAATCTTGGGGATTGACTCAAACAACGCAGGAACTGCTAGGAGATTGCAGGACCTGCCCTGTAAGTGAAAGAAAGGGTCATTCACAACATTAGCACCGACTCAAAGCTGCCAGGCTAAAACTTGACTACCTTCATGTGCCAACGGTGGCAGTTCTGGCTCTCAGAGACACAGAGGTGTCTGGAACAGCACATGGGCAGCCACCGCCACGCTGAGAAACCTCCGGCGGTTTTGGTTTTGAAAAGCAGTGTCTGATTACTCCACAGCAAAGACAATTCTGAAGAAGCAAGAGGGATAGGGAAAGAACCCAATTTATATTGAAAAATATTGATGAAATCCAGCAGTATGACCTGTTACGACTGATTTAAGACTTCTATTTTCTTTAACACTTCTTTTCAGTTATTTCCCCCTCACACACACACTGTTCATCAGCTTAGGAAAATCTCTCAGGCCAGCATGCAGATTTTCAGCCTCAATCGCTACAGTACATGAGTTCTAGATCTGAGAGGCCAAAAAACATCTATTTGACTAAAGAGCTATAAGGCAGTCATAAAAATTATGGATCACAGAAATAAGCAATTAGTGTTATCTTCAATTGCTTTATTGGCAGTATTCACTCGTTAGAATAGAGGCAGCAGTAAAACAGATTGCAACATACTGTATAACAGCATATGGGATTTTACATTATAATGCTATTCTCTGCCAAGAAGTCATATTTTCATTTGAATGCATGGAACAGATTATCACAGGGTTTCCAGCATTAGAAGTGGATGACCCTCTCTCTCTGCCTCTCCTCCTCCCTTCCCCCCAGCCTCTTGGGCTATTAGGCAGTTTTTTAGGTTACGACTACATCAAAATAAGCATAGCAACAGAGCAGTAATAAGGGAGCTCTGACTACTGAATATCGACTTGTGCTCTGAGACCCCTGGCTCACACAGACTGGGCATGTCACAGAGCTATGGAGATAATAAACTCAGCCGCAAAGGCAGTGGGTAGACGAGGAGTTGAGGGTTTGCCAGTCTTTTCACCCAGCTGGCTTCAGCTCTAGAGGAAGCTGCTTGCCCGCCCATCTAATCACAGCTGAAGTGCCACAAAGGCAGCCACTAGCAAGAGGGCTGAAAATAAAACAATGGGAATAATAAGAGAGGGAAAAGCAGATTCTTTATACTGTATTTAACGTTAGGGTGGTTTTCTGCAATTGTTTGTGCGTGTCCGTGCTTGTCTGTACAGGGCAACACCAGCATTTGGGCACAGGGAATCCACTTCCCTCAGGATGGATATGCAAGGTCTCTGGTTCACCTGCACATCGGCAAGCGATCTGCAAATATTACTGCCTGGCCCATTACGGAAATCAAAGTGAACACGTTGTGTCAAATTACAACTGCTCTGTTCAAATAAAAACATACTCTCCTTTCACCAGCATCATGCAGAAAGTGAAGGATGCTGGAAGCATCCAAATCCCAAAACCAGAAGTTGTACGGGAGCTGTACTTCGAGCTGATTCAACAAACACTTGCCTCCAAACCTACTTCTATTGCAATGGCTATGTGCTTTTGAGGGAGGAAAGAGAGGAGAGAGAAGGGTAAATACTTAAATTAAATGTTTGAAGGAGAAAAAAGCACTTTCTGCTCTAGGAACACAGGAACTAGAAATGCTAGAGTAATAGGTAGTAATTTAGCAGAACAAAGAAAATGGATAGAATCAGGTTTCGTGTGTTACTATTTATTCAGCCCTAATGAAAGCCAAATAATTTGATAAAGCCTCAATTCCCATCTGTATCTCTGAATTTCTGCACACATCCAAGACAGTTGCTATGGAGTACATCTCAGTTTTCAGAACTTTCATTCTGGTTTTGGAATTTAGAAGTTGAGTTTCAACACCAGTACACGACGATCAACAAATCACACGTCCAGCATCAGCCAGCTCCTCAGCACACATACACTCTTTTTGAGCACAGCTTTCTTAACATGCAAGAACACAGCTCTGATGTCTTATATTACTCTTAAAAACACAAGAAAGTGTCCTTTTCTCAGCAATGATTAAAGGTGATTACAAACTTACATTCTCAGTTTCTGTGTTGGAAACGACAGCCAGAATCTTAATGTGATTTCCTATAAGCATCAGCTTGAATTTTTGGCCTCAGAAAGAGCTACAGAAATATTAGTAATTAAATAAAAAGTGGGATTTTAATTGTTGGGAAGTCTTCTGGATAACTTGCTGAGCAAATCACTGTCTGCCATGCATGTGACAGGTCAAAAAGTCAAGGAACTAGAGGTATGGTGAAATTGTTAAGAGAGGAGACTCTTCTCTGTATTATGCTTCAGCAACCATCATCATTGCATTCAAAGACTGTTAAATACTTTGAGAAAGCAAATCTTTTACAGAGGGAAGGTGGCTGGCAGGCATTTTCCAAAAAATGCTCACAAAAGGAAGGAAACACTAGGATAGCTGCTGTCTCCTCACTCCAAAATATTCAGCTCAGGCATTCAGCCTTTCCTGTAGTAAAAAAAACTGTGTGAACTAAAATGAGCCACAGAGGAGGATGGTGGGGTTGGCTTTGTACCTATCTCACAGCACACCAGGAGTGGGACAACACTCTTGGTGAGAAGCATCTAGTGAACAGATATATATTGCTATAGTGACCCTCCCTATTGATAACATGTCATTGATGTGCCACATGCATTCAGTTAGTTAAATTTCCTTGCCATCACCACCCCTGGCAATAAACCCAGGGGAATTTATTGTTATCCTCAGCAGCAGCAGCTCCCAGCACTTGTCAAAAAAAGCTGGCCGCTCCATTCAGGTGCTAAAATGTGAGTACTTCCACAAATCTGGCCTCATACAAGAATGTACTTTTATTACACTGAGAAGATTTGCTTAGTTTTTTTCCACACTTTTTTGAAAACCTAAGGGCTTCCTGCAAGAATCCGTGACAATATCAGTGCTCAATGACCCCAGCAGCATCTGAAGGCACCAAGCGTTACACAGGATTGAGTTGTTTGGGGAACTGAGGAAAAAAAAAGGGAATGCAAATCATCTGGTGGCTGCTCATCACTGTGCAAAATTAGTGAAGGCAGCACGAGTAACAAGCCCCTGACACCTTGAAATGCCGAGAATGTTCACTTATAAAATCTGTATAAAAGTATCTGCTTTTTTTTTGTACAACTAAAGTCTGTAGAACAGCAACCTTTTCCCCCTCTTTTCTCTGTATTTAGCAGCTGTTGCAGCCCAGCTCTTGAAAAAGAGGAGTACACATCACAAAGCAGTGTTGGAATCAAGCTGAGCTTTCTTGTCTGTGTTAGGTTCCAGGCTCAAGGGACTGCATGTTTTGAAAATGTCACTGTACCATTTTTGCACTGAAGGTGGGCATATCCAGTCAGGTGACAAAAGCTGCAATAGGTAACAGGGGAAAAAAAATGTTGCTTCTATCCTAGGTTTCATGTCCTAAGCATTAGTGCTATTTAATTAAGCATTCCTGGAGATAATGCAAAGCTGACTATAGTTATTGAAAAGACTAACACATCACAGCACAACTGTCAGGTCCCTGATGTCCTCTTATGCAAAGGAAAGATGAAGGGCAGTTCCCACAACGTGGCGAGTGGTCACTGTTTTCTGAAAGGAAGCACATGTTTGTGTCTAATCTTGTAACCGATAATCTAACACAAAACATCTCATCCTTCCCCAACCAAATCCTTGGCAGGACATAATGCTTACCATGCAAGGACAATTTTGGGCAAAAAAAAAAAGTATTAATGTGTTTTGTACAGTATCCAGTAAGTGAAATGCCATTGTAGGACTGTGTGGTAGCTTGCTCCAGGGATGGGGTCTGATGTCACATTAACATGCACACGTACTCAGATTAAGGACACTACATTGAGAAAGGCTCATTTTTTTCCTATCCCTCCTTTGCCTCCCATCTGCTTCTTTCCACAAAAGTCTAAGGATCTCAGTTAACCAGAGGCTGCAGCACTAAGGGGTAGGGGAAGGGGGAGTGTTTTCTTTCCAGGGGAAGCAAGGAGAAAGTTGTTTTTGTTTTTGCTCCATTCTGTAATGAATTTGTGGGTTTGCAGAAATTGATCTGTCATAGTGCAACAGATTGCAGCTTGATCTGCCAACAAATTGCAAGCAACAGTAGGTAATGACTAATTGCAAGTGTCAGGGTTTGGGTGGGGGGTTTTTAGGTGTTTTTTTTTTAAGGCAAGGTAGTCTTTTCTGAAGGAATACAGGGACCCACTGACAGACTGGTGCAGTCCGCACAAGAAACTTTACATGGTTTTTAATCAATCTGGATTTCCAGTTAAATCTGCCAGGAGCTACAGTCCATGGACAAAGAGACATTTAATTTCTTCTTTGAATATGGGCAGGGTCTATGTTCCAATTTAGAGTAATAAAAGAAAGCAGCCCTTTTCTGACACCAGTTCCCTCTAAGAAGTGCTGTAAGTCGTGCTGTCTCCCTTGCTTCAGTGTAGTAGATAAAGAGGAAGAAAAGCAGTCTTATCTCTTATTTCCGATTTGTTTGTTTGTTTCTAATTGTCAGAGACTCAGAAATATTCTCAATCAACACTGCATTTTAGGAAGTCCATCCCCAGCCCAGGCTGGGGGAAGACTGAGAATGTCTATAAATATTGGACCAGAACAGAAGAAAAGACAGAAACAGACAGGCAAGGAACATTAAGGAAAAATCATCAAAACCAAATCTTTCCTAGCAGATAGGAACAATATAATCCCAAACCAGATCTGAAATAAAACTGATCGAAGTGAAAAAGAGCACTGCATTTTATTCATTGTCATCTTTTCCTGTATCGCTAGAAGTTCAGGCTCCTCTGCAGCTCACTGGTCTTGTAGCCTGTGGCAGGGTCACTGAAGACCCTTAGAGTTACAGTGTGTGCAGACAGGAGGAGACAGAAGAAGAGTCATCCCCAGAAAGGGCACACGGATGAGCAGTACAGTGTCACCTAAATGCCACACTTGTGTTCTTGAAAGGCAGCACATTTCAGAGGGGAAAACATACATCCACATCTTGATAGCTACAAGCTTGCTTAAACTGCTTACATTTATTGTAAAACTGTCTCAGCTTTTCAACTTCTGTGCTGCAGACAACTTAAAATCCAGATTTTCAGCACAAATCTCCAGCTTCACATCGTCACCTATATCTTTTACATTTAAACACTACATGACAGCAGAGCCATTTGACAACAGTAATATAGTGCAGCTAACACATACATAGCACGGTGTTGACAGGGGTATTGTGATGAGCGAACATTGGTCTAGACAAGAGCCAAACATCAGTACTGCGAACAATGGAGCATCCTTTGCGAGCCACAGGCAAGGAGACGACAGCTTTCAGGAAAAGGAAAAATTTCACTTTGGGGTGGATCGTGTAGGTCATGTAGGGTGAAATGTGTTATAGCATAAACCTGCTGTATAACAGCAGGACAGGGTTAGCAGGGGTAACAGGCAATACCTAAATGCTTCCAAACCCTCAGCACAATGAAGAATTTTGTGTGCTGTGAATATGCAGAAAAATAAGCATAAAACACAGCATTTGCAAGTTGTCTGTGCTAATGTGATTTGACCTCTCCTTGTTCAGGTAAAGCAAACGTGACAGGGTCGCTGTGTATTTCAATTGCAGTTCTTTTTATTTTAATATGGGAAATATTTGTGAGTGTTTTTTTCATACTGTGGTCAGAGCTCTTCAGTTCAAATTCACTCGGTAGCAAAGTGCTTATGTTCCCTTTAAGCAGGAGCTAAGTCTTTGTACTGAAATATCCTTAAAGGAAATTGTATTTTACAAATGAGAGACACATTGCTACTAACAAAGACATTCTGCCTTTTCTCAAACAAAAAAGTCAGAAGCTTACAAGTAACAGTTGACTACTTACTTAATCTCTTAATAAGGGATTAAGAAATATTTTCAGTCTGTTCACAATCTTCTAGTATTGAGGAATTTAAGCAAAAAGCAAGCACTCTGTTCAACTGAAAGTCTCTATTCGCAGCAAGGCAGCCTGATAATTTTTTTGTATTCTTTAGAAATGAAAAGTAAGATGAGAACAGGAACCTCAATGACTAAAGCTGAAGTTAAGGTGCAATAAGCCGTATTTATCTTGCAGAGTGCCCTGGAATATCCTAACTGACGTTTTGTTTTTACTTACCTATATTATTTTTATGTATTCAGCACTGTAATTGTTCCTAACTCACTTCAAGTGCAATTGCCAGATGTGCAGGAAAAGATACTTAATAAAATGCATTAATAAAGTGAGGATCATTTAATGATCATGCTCGCCTTGTAATGATCAGGCTGTTAAAAGCTCATGTAGTACATTGATTCTTAGTCTACAATCACCAGGAGACTGGAGGCAACTAAGAATGGGAAAATATTAGAAGCAGTTCTGGCTAACTATCCCAACCCAGTCACCACACTCTGACAAGACCAAAGACAGAAAACCGAGAGCACAAACTGGAACTAGAACTCACACCCCAAAGAGAAGTGGTATTTCTTTGCACAGAGAACTCTTGGTTAATAAATTGCCAGTGGGCAATAACAAAAAATTGCCATCACATAATGGCTGTAATACAGCACCCTGTCTCTGATAGCAACCCACATGGAATGCAGCAAGAAAAGGCACACTCCCTCTCCTGCCCCATACAGTACCACAGGAGGAAAAAAACAAGTGTGTTAGTCCACCCCCAGCTGGTAAATATCTTATTGTTTGCAAGAGAAGTAACAACAGCTTTTACTTAAATGCCGGTTGGAAATCTGCTACAGTTTGGGTATTAAAAGTAAATTTGCATTGGGCTTTATTAATGTAAAATGTTTATTAATGTAAATCGTTTGGGCTTCATTTCATCCTGCAGCTCTGAGTTCCACAAGTTAAATGCATGGGCCTGTGCTGTACTTTTTCACTCACTCTAATGAATCATGCTTTGGCCTGTTGTTGTTCTATTTTCAGTTCTCTCTTTTTCTTTTGTTACAGACAAATGTAATGAGAAGCAGCAGCCTGGCCTGATCTATGCCCTTCATTATTTTATATGCTTCTGCCACATTTCCCCCTGGTCTTCTTTCCAAACTAAATAATAATCCTGCCCTTTTTAATGTAGCTTTATATGAAAGGCTCTCAGATGGCTCTGCTCACTTTCTTTGCCCTTCTCTGGACCATTTCTATTTCTGTTACGTCTTTGAGATAAGGTGACCAAAAGTGAACATGATTTTCAAAGTAAGGACATGCCATTGATTTATATGGCAGCATTAAAATATTTTCTTCTTTATGATTTATCCTCTTTGACCACTCTCACGTTGTACTTTATTTCTTTCTGACCAGCAACTAGTACTGTCCTACAGAGCAGCCACCTTGCTTGAGCTGACTTCCTTGACTTAGCACTAATTCAAAACCTAAAAGCATACCTGAGAACCTCAATTTCCTTCTATAGCATTTCATTATATCGGCCAAGTACACAGCCCTGGAGCTCCTCAAAATGTTAGAGAACACCGATTAGCCACAAATACTTAGTAAGGTCAGCACATCACATTGGCTCCTGCAGGAAGTAGAAAGTAGCGTGGGTTGTAGGGGAGGAGAGGAAGGGAAAGGATGCAAGGAAGGCCAATTTGTTCCTATGCTTGGTCTCCTCTTCTTTAACAGGTGTTAAAACTCAAATCATGGTCCACCCTGAAGTTAAAATTCTTACGAGGTTTTTCTCCAACACCCTGTAAAAAAAACTTGAAAGACTAAATGTACTGAATCCACTGTTTTCTGCCCCACTTTGTTAGCCCTTTAAAATAAACCTCACTGACTGTTAGCGTAAGTCAGAGTTCCTTCTGATCCTGAAAACACCCTGACCCTCTCTGTCACTGAAACTGTGCTTATTTGTGCCTGTGACACACATCCACGTGCCACGTTTCACACTGCTTCTCTGGCTGCAGTTAGCCTGAACACATCTAAACATTTAAGCCCAATGTTTAGCTTTAAGTCAAGGTTAACCTGCACATTTATTTAGGACTTTCTCCTAGGTTTAAGGCTGTGATTTAGGGAAACACCCAAGTGTGCACATTTACTGAAAACACAAGCAGTAAGCATGACTTCATACCCTTACCCACCTCATAGGGCTACGTGAAGAACGTTTCCAATGAAGACAATGGATTTACAGTGGGGTATGAAAGGGGAGGATTAAAATTGTGGTTTCAACGACAATGTTCAAACCAGTGTTTCAGCATTAGCATGGAGATTAACATTCCTTCTTGTTCATATCATCAAAAATATCAAGACACCACTGTCTTGGTTTTTGTTCCTTGTTTTTCCTCGCAAGTAGAAACTGCAGGAGGAACTAGCATAGAGGTTAATTTTTCTGTGTTTTTTCCCTCTTTTAAAAATCTGTTGATAAATGCATCACTGAAAGACACTGAATCAGAGCCCAGAAACTGTGAAATTTCAGGATATGTGAAGCATGCACAGATAGAACATATGCTTCCCCAATGTCCTCAAATCTGCTTCAGTCCTAATCTTGGAAGGACCTTCTCTAAGGGTGAGAGAGTACATGAAACCTCAGTCCCTCTGTCAAACGCAGGAGCACAAGTGCCCACAGCAGCAGGGATTTCACTGCTACAAATATTGCAAACTGAACCAAGATCACTGTCACGTTTCACAAAAGCCACTGGAAAGCTCTTGGCCTTTTTCCTCTCTGAGTTACAACTAAGGATAGTCAAATTCATCTGAATGAAAGAAAAACTAAACCAAGGATTTATCCAAGACCTTATCAGATATAAACCAGACCTTTGTGAAGCTTTGGAATTGGTCATGTACTTTTCTTATAATTTTTCTATTTCGTATATTCTTGAGCTTCCTGGCTTTGGATAAAAGCACCTGAAATGTCAAGATACCAACTGCTCCTGCAGTATTTTCAATCTGTTTTATAGATTCAAAAGGCTCAGATATTTAAAGTGCAGATAAGTTTGCCCAATGCATAAAAACAGTAACTGACTTCATAAAAAAAAACCAAGAAAGCTGTTAAAAAAAAAGTTGTCATTTTTGCCCTTCCACTATGCCAGTGCCAGAGGGACAGCCACAGCCAAAGCTGAATTAGCACAGAATGAACCACCGAGGGGAAAATTTAGCATCTTCAACGGTAGCTGGTAAACCACACTGTAACATCAGACAGAAATAAGCATTGAACTTGGGGGCACGATGCTGATAGCAGTGACTAGAGACTTTTTTTTTCATTTTTTTCTTTTGAAATTAATGTTAACAAATAAGTATTACCCTCCCTTGACCTGTCAAGAAGAATAAAGAGGAAGAAATAAGGATTCTGAATCGTAGAAGGGAAAGAAGAAAAAAACCCAACCAGTGCTCCAAAAAGTGAAAAGATCATTTGAATGAAACAGGTATCCACTTCAGATTTTACCAGAGTACAGAGATCCTGACCAAGAGTGGATGTTTCACTCCAAGTGTCTTTATTAAGCAGAGATTGACATATATGCCCAGCATGAAGGAGCTTTGTGATTGGTAACAAATGTCTGCCAAGGCTATGATGACAACAAAGCAGTAGACATATACAGCTTTCAGTGAATGCAATTTGAACACAGGGCTTTAGAATGAATGGCTAGCAGGCTGACTTGCTTGCCACGTTCACCTCACTCACCTAACTTACAACAACTTCTTAGGGGGAAAATATGTAGCACAATGTCTATGGTAAAAGAATGTTATGTACAAAACTTCCATGCACTGCATGGGCACTGTCTTATTCCCAGACATGAAATTAGTCCATCAGGCATTATGGACTGAACTACTTACTGTTTATTTTATTTAGGCAAAATCTGTTGAAATAGCCAGTGCAAAACGATTGCTGCAGAGTCATCTGGGTGTACAGTAATCACATGCAAAAGATGAGATTCTTTCTTTCCATTTTGGTGGCTAAAGCCTTAGGTGAAAAGTTATATAATGCAGAAACATAAAAGGCTGGGAATGCAAACATCAAGGAAGATAATGTCTGGAAGAAATTATTTACACTGTTGTGTTTTTTTTAACTCACTTGCACAGCCTTGGCTTATACTAAAGAGGAGACAGATAAACAGAATTGTCCTGACAAGTCCTAGTGAAGTGTGCAACTAGTACTAGGTCCAAGGAAGCTAAGGAACAAAAAACTGGGTCTGTACTATCTACCCTGATAGCATGTAATCCCAGTGCACTGCTGCCAAGTAAACCAGTGCTGGTTTACATGCTGGCAGAGAACTACAAAGCTCTCATAGGTCCCCTAGCTGGAATGACCACAGGAGCTGGTCTCTATATCTTGGGGAAGCAGGCACTAACCCACAGCTGACAGACACACAACAGATCTTTCCATTGTATTTTGAGTTTGGTAGATGCTTAAATGCCTCCTGAATGAGAAGTTGCCTCTAAGGTGGCTCAACAACAATCGCTTCCAAATTACTATTAGGAAAAATACCCCAAACAAACAAAACCAAAAAGCCAACTCTGCAGCAATTGTTGCAGCCTAACCCAATTAGCCATCTTGTTTCTTTGTGTAGCTGGTGATGGCTCCTCATCCAAAGGACGATCCATCCCTGTCACTATTTTTCAAACGTTACCTTGTAACGTGTCCAGCCCCCAAGATCACCACAGAAGCACCGTGACTTGATATCCTGCAGGTAAACTCTGGATTTTCTGCTGATTTATTAAAAAAAATAAATCTTATCTTTTACTGCTCGAATGTGCTCTAGAGCGTGGTCACATGAGCAGGATAATGACAATCTGTCTCTCTGCTAACATTTCTCTACTTTGGTTATTTGTTTGATAAAGTGAGGAGCTTCCCTTTTGTTGCCCTTCATCAGAGCTTAATGTCTTTACTTTGGGATCAATATACTTTATGAATAATTTTATTTCCTTCTATTTTTATGGTCTTTTCTCCTCATTATCATACTGAGTTTATTAGCTGGTGCTGTCAGTATCTTTACCCTGTCATATGTTCCTGAGGTACAGTAAATATCACTTGTGTTGTAATTAATATGCACACCCTCTGCAGTAATTAAAGCACAGACCCCTTCAACCAGCTGAGCTTCCTACACTAATTCCACCTTATCTTCATAATGAACTTATTGTAATCTGAAACTACCACTGAATATTGTTCAGTAAGGGTAGAAGAATGAAATCTAACGAGATGCAATAATATTTGTGAACATGTTAATATGAAAAAAAATGAATTTCATTAGCCTTAAATCTAATTAAATTTCCTGTACAATCAAAATCCCCCCATTTATCCCACAAAAACACTGATGGTGCAACAGTAGTGCCCCTTCGGAGATTTACACAAAGATGGAGACTGGATACCTCATCGTCTACCCATGGAATTCTCACAGTCAGCTAGCTGGAGGGTTCCCTGCCCACGGATAATTATAGAAAGGACTTAGAATCTCTGTTCAGGAATGTGATCTGGGAGTAAGGTGGGAAGTTGAGGATGGAGAGATAATTCAAGCCCCCTGAAAAGGGATCCTGCAATGAAAAAACTTTGGCAAACCTGTCCAACAAGGGAGATGAAAGAAATATAGAATATATATGCAAGACATCATAATGCAGAATGATTAGGAGGAGACTGGATACAAGAAATTCAGTTCTTATTTTCTGAAAACATTTCCATATGGAAGACTAGCGCCTAAGGTGCAGACTCACACAATAGGAAGAAAACTGGCAGGCTACATAGACTGAAAATTGGCTGAAGGGCAAGAAACAAACAGTGGAAGTAAATGGGATTATTTCAAGGTGGAAAGAGGTTACCAGTAGGGTACAGCCCAGCTTTCTAATTATTCACAGTAATGACTTGGATGATAGTATGGAAAGGATCATTTCCAAGATTCTAGTAACTGGGAAGCCCAGCGGTAATAAATACCAATGTAATCAAATAGCCATTTCATTAATAGTTAATTTGAGAACCAGAGAAGTCACATAGGAAAGTGTTTGTGTGTATCATGAAGTGGGATTGAGACATACAACGGCACAAAAATTCAACGACCTTCCCTCGTAAATGGTCACTCTAGAAGAGGCTTAAGCAATAGCCATTGAACAGCTCCTTGTGCTTTATTGATTGATGTCAATCTGTCCAGTTCCAGGGCGTTAACTTCACTTTAAAATGTGCCCTTTTCTGTCATTCTTTTCCTGTAACCCCCTAAACATGCCTCATTTCCTACACCAAAAAAAATTACGCGGTCAGATATTGATTTGTGACTCTCTGGCTGACATCTGAATAGCAAGAAAACAAATTGACTTAAAGACATATGTGGGTAAATAAGGAAGCAAAAAAAAAAACACCTAAGTTTTTGCTAAGCCAAACTGACACCACCTAGTGAGTAGGAGAGCAGTATGACTGTTCTGTTCCATCAAACCATGCAGAATTGTCCTAAAATGAGAAAAGTGTTCCCAAATGCCCCCTCAAAAAGAGGAAGAGAAATATTCCCTAAACCATCGTGGAAAAACCCTTGGTCCTGAAAACAAACGATGTCACCATTATTGTTTTTTTCTGACTCATGAGAGAATTCATACATAGATGATTTCACTCACCTTCCAGACTGTATAAGGCATACACAGCCAATCAAAGGAGGAAAGAAAACCCAACCCTACAGTGCTTCATCTGTTCAGCATTCACTAGGTAACATGCACAACTCCAACGCACCACTGCACCATAGAAAAACTACCTTGTTTGCGAACCCTGGGATCAGGTAAAAAAGCAATCTATGCCCAAGTATAGAAATTTCACACAAGTCTTCCTGCCCTGTAAATTGAGGGTTACAAACAGGCACTTAAAGCCCCCATCATTGCCTTCTTTGTGCACTTCACTGCTGAGAGAAGTCGGCGAAGACTGACTCTGCATGTTTGCTGAAGTTGGCAGACCAAGAAGTAAGCAAACCTGAGCATTTTTAATTTTCTCTCAAACTGTACTTGAGAACTGGTGACCTAGCTTTAACCTTTCACTAATATGAAATATTTCAACTATTACCACGCAAAGCTTTCAGAATTTTAAACCTGGCAGTTCAAAAGAGTGCCAAGATTTTAAGCTACAGTGTATCACATCGTGCCAGGGAAGGAGCAAGAGAAGAGCAGGATACAGAAGAGGCAAGAAAAAAAAGAATGTGCAAAACTAGGAGTGATAAGAGAGGAGAAATAAAGATATAAGGGCAAAAAATAAGAGGAGTCTTTTTCCTGTATCCCTTTCATGAACCCTGCAGCCCTTATCTTACTCCTGCTTTCTACTTTTTTACATGCTTTCTTCTATTTCCTCCTCTGGCTGCTTCTTTATTTCTAGGCATGATCACAGTATCCTTCAGTTGAGAAGAGCAGACTCTTATCCTCTCAAACTGTATACCTCAGGACACCTTCTAGGTGTCTATGTCCCACAGACTTAAATGGGGCAGGTCTGAGCTTTCCAGTTTGCAGTTGAAGTGCTGATACGTGCTGCAGATGCAGGGTGTAGATGGGTCACTGATCTGACTCAGTAAGGTGTTCCTGCAGCAGGTCAAACTAAGAGTGCTGTTACCACAGGTAAGAATTTCTAGAAACAAGGGATTTGAGTGTCAGGGAGCAGCAAGAGACTGTTCCTTCTTAGATGAGCCAGGTGCTGAGGGTGACAGTAAAGCAAGCAGGACAGTGTCCTCACCATGAAAACACACAGTCTCACAGTACTCAAAAAAGGGTCCAGCATCAGCCTGGAGTGCAAATTGCCAGACAAGCTTATGGTGAAAAGGGTGGAGGAATCCAGAAGTCAAGCCAGCAGATCAGGGGTCCCGATCAGGATCAGCAAGGTACACAGCCCGGCACAAGCTCACCTGCAGTGTAACTCAGGCAAAGAGCCAGGCAAATATCTGAATTTAAAAGAAGCTCCTGAACAAAGCAGAGGAAGCCTCCAACACCACTTTTCTCACAGCTCTTCACAGTAGTCTTGTCCAAGGTTACACAGCTGTGCCATAGCAGAGAGTGCTGAGCACAGGCAGTTAAATTTTGACTAGGTTCCTGACACTAGGAGGGAAAATGTTAGCTTAATCAAAAGGATTGATACAGATCTTGCCTTAATGTCATTTTAAATAGTCTAATACATTTTTTTGTCTTCAAGTACCTCCTGTAATCCAGTCACAGACTAGTTCTGGCAGTAGCAAACAGCAAAATGTCTAGCCATGTGGTCCTTCTGCCCTCCAATTCCTTCTCCTTCCTCCTCTAATTCAGAAAGTGCTATTTTTTGTTTAAGTTATCTTTCAAATTGCAATCAGCTTTTTTGAGCAGACAATACTATGCTTACGTACATATATTTGATCATGTAAGTACATAACTCTTACTAGCTTTCAAGCAATTCTTTATCATGAACTTCTGTTGAGTAAGCAACATTTGCAGACCATATCTCAAAGCATCAGCGTGGATAAAAAAGCAAATTAGGAGAAAAGATCTCTCTCAAACTTCCTGTGATGTTTTACACAGCTAGGAAAGGAGGGAGCAGGGCTGGCCTCTTTTGTCACATGCAGCTTTTAGACAGTTTAAGAGAGGTATCTAGGCCAGTGCTCCCTCCCTGGACTGGCGAAGAGGCTGGGCAGACATCAGCTAATGAGTATCTCCTGTCACAGCAGACAGTCCACTGGGAAAAGCCATCATCGTGAGCCATCCCAGAGCCACTCCAGACACCTCCTTTCCTCAGAAATCTGGGTTGTGCAATGTGGGTCCAGGAGCTATCAGTCACACAGAGCTTCTGCTGTTCAGCTTGCTGAGTGGCATTGGTTGGCCACTCCCAGAAAAAAAGGTATCAGTTCAATTGTAGGAGTCAGTAAAATCTCTGTAGACCTTCTAAGGGACCTAGATTTTAAAGGCTCTCTGTTTTCTTTACAAAAACAGCTTTTCCCTGGTGATTAACTGCAGATACAATCACCTGTTTTTGTGGTCACAGAGACCAGAATCGAATGGCTTGAGCTTAGACTAAAAACCTTAGCAGGACCACCTAATTACCTGCTAGGACAGATTCACAGCAACTCTCAAAATTTACTGAATTCTGCCAGTTGATTCTAACCTATCACTAATCAGTTATAGTCCTTTGAGTTAAAGCAGTCAAATTCTACTCCTATTAGCAAAAAACCTCCAAGTTCAAAAGGAAAACAGTCAGCATTTAACAGTTGGCCCACTTGTCTGCTACACTAGATTTTCTGTAGCCAAATAAGGGAAATACCATGCTATACCCTCTACCTCTCTGGGTCCAGATCTCCCTCCCCCTCCACTGGCAGACTGCTTCTACAACTGCTGCCTTACTCCTCCTTTAACCAAAAATCATCACCGTCTTTCCTCATGTGCCTCATCTCCCTCTTGCCAAGATTATAAGCCACTTTTTTCCTCTACTCACAGCCTGGCACTTCAGCTCCCTCACAGCCACACCAGCCCCACTCTAGGTTAAGTTTGCACCAAACAGAAACCAAGTTATAAAACCTGGAGACTAACACCACTGAGAGCCATAACTACATCACCCAAGGCACTACCAGTTCCAGCAACATAGCCTGGCATACCAGCCTGGCTGGCCATGCCCTTGCCCAGGGCCAGCAGAAACCCAGCAGCACTCAGCAGTGCATGCTGTGCCCCATCTCACACATGTTATGTGCAAACAATTCCCTACATCGGAGGAAGGACCTGAGATACTACTTCATCTGAGGCTGGGCTAAAAGACCAGACAGACTTTACTAACAGCTAGAATGAATTGTTCAGAAGTCCAGAGGTGGATCAGGTAACAACAGGAGGTCTTTGTGGGGAACTGTCTGGTTTAGCTAATGAGCGGTAGAAAAGTCCACAAATCTACTCAAAAATCTGTCCTAGGGTTATTCCAGGTAAGACAAGTTGGTCTTCTCTGACAATAAAATTTTTCATTGTTTTGCACCTTGTTTAGTCACCAGTACCAGTTGAAAAAAAAAATGTGGAGAATGCCAGTTTTCCTTCACATTTTAACTTCTACTTTGTGCAAGTGCGAATGACTACATAAGGCAGACAGGAACGGATAAGCAAAATGCCAAAGTCCATAATGCAGACTTCTGCAAACCAGAAGGTAGTCTCCTTAACATCCTATGTGTGGTCTTGCTCTATTTTGGGAAATCTGGCAGGGATCTCCATTATACTAAGGCTAAGGAAGCTGTTGTTACAGCTCCTTTGGCCAAACGCTGCATTCTGTCACTAAGCAAGTCTCTTGAAATCAGTGGGAGTTTGCTTCTCTAGAGGCCTGCAGAACTTGTTCCTAGGCAGATAGTTAAAAGAAAATCCATTTAATTAAATACAGCTAAACAGCACAAGCCTTCTGAGCAAGAGATGGGGCAACTAGCCCTATTCACAATAGGCAAAATGCTCTTTCTGCATCTTCTGCTCATCATGTGGGTTTGGAGGCTTCCCACACAGTGGGTCCACAAAGTGAACCTGCTGAGAAATGGGAATAAACGGAGATAGAAAACAAACTGAAGTCAGAAAAAAAGTTTACTGTTGGCTCCCAAACTCAAACCTCAGATTACACAAAAGGACAGCTCTGCCAACAGTCAGGAAAACACCATACTTTTGTTTTTAGTTCAGAGAATATGTCAAACTGCAGATAACTGAATGCTCCACGATCAAACAAAAGGGAAGGAAGTGCCTCTGTCTGTGAGTTTACACAACTGCTATCACATTTGCTATTTCATTAGCAGAGATTTTTTTTTTTCCCCCACTTACCTAAAGTAGCTTTAGCTCATTAAGGTAGTACCATTTACATTCTATTTTATAAAATCCCTAAAGGACCTGTTTACACAGTTACAGGTTACCAGGTTCTCGCTGTAGCTTAAGTCTGAGAGGGGTCACAGCCCAGAAGACAACACGTTGTAAAGGCATCCTGGTTACAGTCTTTCCTCCTGCCACTAGTCTATGCTGTTGTATAAAGTTCAGACAGGCCTGAGGCAGCTCAGTGCAAACGTTGGGATGATCACTTTTGTCTCACAATCTTCTGAATTCAATTGCAGAACGGTATGCTCTATTGTTCTGTTCCATAAAGTATATTTAGCTTGCCTAATTAACCTATATTTCAGACAAGTCGTGCAGGCATTCACCTAACTCTGTATATGCCTTTGTGATGAAACTTTAATGAAAGAGAGTCTAAAGTAAATTCTTCTGTGCTACAGTTCTGAAATAGACCAAAAAGTAGAGAATAAAAATATAACACTTGTGTCAGACGAGTTGTTATTATTATTATTCCGGATTTTCTCTGCAAAAGGGAAAAGGATATAGATTGGAATGAACACAGTGTTGAGAGAAAAAGGTCTTTCTGATCATGCTGATTGAAAGCTTCAGCTTCCAAAGACAGATACAGAGCTGTAAAACAGTTCAACGTGAAACCTGAATGGAGCGGCAGAGCACAAGAGCTTGTGCACAGTTGTCAGAAGAAAGTTTGTATATCTTTGTAATGTGTAGAAAAAAACCACATACCATAATTCTTTCTATTTGTATTTTCTCCTAAACAAATACACAGTAGTGCTATTCCTAAAGAAGAGGGGAAAAAAAATAAAAAGAAAAAAGAAATCAATGCCAGGCAGACTGGGGTTCATAAGCAGCCTTCCAATAGCAAACCAATACGTGTCCATGAAGACAAAAAAAAAAGGGATTGGATAAGAAAACAGATCTCACTTTCAAGCCTCTAGTGGATTCTTAAAAACAACGGAAGGGAAAAATGATTTTATCCACTGTTGGGAGAAAGATGCTTTGCCCAGTGTCCTTTAAACTTTCAATTACAGCAACTTGACAGTCATAAAAATATATGCTTCTCTGTTTGAAGTTAAAAGACATGTTAAAAAGTTATTTATTACTAGATTGAGATGAAGGTTGGTCTGATGAAACACTGGCGTTATGATGATTTTAGTACATATTAATGAACTTTCAAAATGCAAATCATTGACCCACTAGGTGGTCTCATGGTCTCATAAATGGCAATCTTTTGCATTCCAGCATCCAAATACCTAGTTAGGAGCTTTACAGAATGCACATTATAGGTGATACAGACCATAACAAGTACTTTGGCAAGGGAAAAAAAGCCATTCCAGCCTATTGTGTCAATTAAAATGAAGGGATTTTTATGTTATGAACCATATGTTCACAGAACATTACATGTAAAATTACATACAGTCATTCTGACTGTGAAGAATGCAACAATCTTGCTGCATTAGTGTATGGCTTCTGGTGAAATCTGATACTGGCGTTTTCTCCATTTAGCTTGTGTCAAATAATAATTTGGATTGCAGCCATTCCTTACTCTGTGCTGTGATCCCACCAAAAGTCAAGAGCAAGAACATTAGGGCAATTAGATGGGAAAGCAAAGCACCAGTGAGATCTTTCAGACGCGATGGTGGTGACAGTGTCACCACTCCCTTTTAGCCTGTGAAAAAACAGTGACTCTGGCTCTTCAGAGATGTGGTTTAATGGCAGGAAAGGACTCAGACACACTGTTGGTACACCCATCCCAAACTTCTCTTTCTCCCCTCCTAAATTTTGCCACCTAAACAGAAGTATAACCAAAGCCTGCAGGGCTTAGAGTAACGGGACTGATACCTTAGCACAGAGTGCTCTGAAGCGGTGCTGCAGTAACAGCATGTACCACCTTTCACGTGACTTGAAAACAGAACCAAAAGCATAGACAGAATCAAATCCCAAGCAAGGGTTTTGCAAGAAGTGCAGTGGTGCAAAAACTAAAACATGTAGTGTCCCAGCTGTGGGTGAGAAACCCACACCCTGGTGTTGCTGCTCCTCTGATGGCAAGGCTTCAATGGCCTTGGGCAATCCCACCCCATCACTGACTTTGTAACTAAGTGAGGGTGCTCAGACAACTCACTCTGGTGTAGCTGCTACTGTTGGGGCAATGCACAGCTCTAAAGGAAACATTTGAACACAACAAATATGAAACTACAGAAAGCGTTTATCAGTTTGTAAAATTATTAATTCTCATTTTTACTGATCTGTCTATTCACCAAATTAAGCCAATATATCAAAACTAATGTCTTCCTTCCCTAATTATTATTAATAAAGACTGCTTATTTCTCCTTAACAAGAATTCATTTTCTCTTTTCAAATTAATAACAACCTGAAGTAACTCAGGCACCACAGGGCCCGATTCCAGGTTCTTTTTCAGTGAAGTTGATCTGGAGTAGCTCCAGAGTTTTCATGTGGCAAGATTTACAACGTGTATATAGGAGCAGGATCCATCCCTCCACCTGTAGGCTCCCTTCTGAATGTTTTTCTGGTCTAAACTCTGAATCAAACTCTCCCACAATACTGAGCAAATGAAACCCATCAGTGGCACCATCTTGGTTTATGCTTCTGAAACTGGTGGAACTACCCACGCTGATTTTCACCATGGGAGCATCCAGTTTGACCATAATCATTTGAAAGACCATTTCACACACTTAAGCAAACAAAGAAATACACAGAAAGGACAGGAAAAAAAAAAAAACAGTGGCAAAAACAGAACAAGGGCACCTTGGCCAACCAGCTCCAGTTCTTTGCTTCTCAGGATGCTTGTCCCAGAGGCTTGTACGTACATCCTGGACCACCTTTCCTTTGCCATAGGGCTGCTGGGAAATGCCACAGCCCCAGCTGGAGGCTTTCACAGCACCCCTTTCTCACACAGGAGACACCTCTGAGATCACAGCAAGTAGAAATCACAAATTTTAAGGAAGAGGAAGCTGTCATCTGCACCTCTTCCTGAAACCACAGGTGTTACAGGCAGAGAAGACTGAAGACTCCCTGGCTACGCTTTTCCTTCACTCCTACCACCACCAACTAGGGCACAGGATACTGTGTGAGCCTGGCACTGCTGGCCTGGGTCCAGTCTCCCACCAGTCTTTTTGCAACTTTTTGCCCCAGTTTCAAGCAGTTGCTTGGCTTCTATCCACGCATTTCAGTGGAGGAGAGCCTAGGATGAACTGCAAAGGCACGCTTACCATTTGGTTTGGGTTTTTTTTCCTTTCTAAAGCCCTGTTTGTTGTTTTATAAATGCCCTTCTGACACGTATTTGTGCTTGAGGAGGTTAAGGAACTTTTGTCTCTCAGAAATGATGTCCTCAGTTTATCCACAACCTCTGTACAGCAAAAGCAACTGCAATCAAATACCCTCCTGTTACCCAGCATTTAGCACAGCCCTGACCTGATAGTACCATCCCCTCTGGGGAGAAGAGGTAATTTAGGCTCCCTGATAGCTTTCTTCTGTCTGACTCTATAGTACCGGATGCTGCTTAATTATACGTGGGTTGTGTTTTGTGCCTTTTTCCAAATTAAACCTGCCTTTGTCATTTTTAGCATAGCTTTTGTGCTCCTGCTTTAGTTTTCTAAAGCTGCATCTTCACCCAAGCATCGTAAAAAAATGCTAAATGACTTATGTAGGTCTCCTCACTTAAGGTCATTTCAATTATGGCAACATCAACAGATGTATATGTTCATTAATAAAAGTGCGATATGTGTTTGTGTCCCTCTGAAAGTTCAGTCAGAAAATTATAGATTATACTGAGACACTGCAGGAATTGCTACTCTGTAAGTCAAATGCTCTATTATTAAAAATGTCATCCCATATGAATTTCATAAATAGCAAAGCCAAGAACAGAGTAACCATTTTAAAAAGTCTAGAGGGGATTCCACAACAACATTTAAATGCATTACTACTCAAACAATTTGATTGGATTATGAAATATTTAAAACTGCAGCTGTACTTGTGGTGTTTAATGTTGACTATTTTGATTTTTAGAACATCTTACCTAAGAAGTACAAGTTTACAAAACTAGTTATATAATTAGTATACAAATATGGACGAAAATCTATAAGCCATGGAAATACACAGTTTCTAAGGTACTGTATGGAGCTGGCTGATTCTACATACACAAACCAAAGAAAACTGGAAACATTAAGCACTAGAGTTCATTTAAGACTTGACTTCAGAATAAGGTCAACCTTTGTTTTGCCAAAGGTATCCAACTGACTAAAAGTAACTATCAGCAGAGATGCAGGACAGTGTGTGCTAAATAGCTATTTCTGGCCAGATTCTCAGGTGGTGTAAACTGGCACTGATCCACTGTAGTTAATGGTTACACTGACAAGTTTTGGCTTTATTTTCATTCTGTGTCCTCTAAATTTTCTGTCAGGATCTCTCTTACATACAAATTAGGTATGTTTGGGTCCATAATTAAATCTTCAGCGACTTTTTAAGCAGAAAGGACAATTTAAAAACCTATTTTTCAGAAGAATAGCTATGTATTAATCCAGAAATATATACTGATGCCCATATGTTACAGGTATCCTTTCATATGCTTACTGTACCTCTTCTGCCAAACTATCTGTCATATCTACTGCTCTATCTGGATAAGTGTCAAGACATAATTCAGCCAACAAGCTCATGTTATTGGTCACTGCATTTCCATGAAAAGCAAAACCATTTCAGAAACACAGTGACTGTGTTTCTGTGATCAGAAAAAGCTTTTGTAACAGCCAATATTTTGGCAGAGACTTCATGTATTAGACTGGGGGTGAAAGCTCTACAGCTTTAACTATGGGATCTGTTCTGCAGGTGTTATAAGCATAACCACATCCTTTCTGCATGTGCAGAAAATTGGTGTGGGTTGCCTTGTTTCTGCCACAACTGCCCCAGACACGCTCTAAATTCAAAGTTGCCACTGGGACCTTGATGTCAGTGCCTGCTCGTCTCCTGCAGGCAGTCTGATCAGCTAATGAACCCAGGCAAGGAACGACTCTCTGTCCTTGCAGCAGGGGACAATGGACAAGGTCTTCTCTCCTTGACATTGCTCCTGCAAAGGCAGGCAGAATAGCAGCAAGTGGAAACACATCCACAGTGCATTTAAGCATGTGCTACAGGGGATTTCAAAGCTGTGGGTGCATCTGAAGGATTAACCTGGAGGGTCATCCCAAAACGTGCTTCTACCAGTACACAGTTTAAATAGCAGCCTTTTTTTGGCGATGAGAGCACAGCTACATTTCACTTCAAGAGACACAAAGACAACCTTTCTTGCTTTCCATTCCTTTATATGACTCACATCTCAAGAAATTTTGGTTTAGGCTATTTGATCTCCACATAAGCAAATTCAAAATGCTGTTCTAAAATTCTCTAATTCTGCCCACCATTTAGGCTTGGCATAAAAGCCTCATCCACATGTCTCAGTGAGCCAAATGCCCTTGCAGACCTTATTTTCCTGAGGGAGAGCCACCTGTATTTATTTCTATTAAACGGAAATTAACTTGGACCTCCATATGCAACCTCATCTGGCATAGTTAATTCCAGGCTCCAGAGCTATCATTAAAACAAAAGGAGCATCTTATACATTGAAATCAGTAGGAATTAGACTTCAGCGACGCAGACGAGGCTATAACAAAGATAATCAAACAACACAAGGATAACCCACTAATTGCTGAAATGAGGCGGAACATCTCCAGAGCTTGTCTCAACAGCTCGCCCTGGGCTGAGTCGTGTTTGGAGTTCAGAAAGTTTGTATCATTTTAAAGTATGTCAAGCCTGTGCACTTCAGGGCACTCCAGGAAGCAGAGGGAAGATTTTGCCTGTCCTGAGGTAGGCAGTTCTAGTCAAGGAAACAAAGATCACCTAGTTCCAGTTGAGTATATGAATGCTCCTGGTTCCAGCTGAGGGCACATATATCCACCAGGCCTTCAAAACCAGGCCAGTGCCTACTAACTCGTACACATTCTTCTTCCTCAGATGGTCTTGGAAAAAACATCATGTCTTTAAAAGGAACACAAACCTGGAGTTTCTGTAATTTCCTGGGTTTCTATATGACAGAGAGGCCAAAGGCTGCTGAAGCAAATTAGGATCATGCTCTCAGTGTATCTTTAGAATTATTTTGTTCTCAGCCTGAAAGCAGAATTTGACATTCAGTAACCTTTGTAAGTCCAAAGAAATGCTATTGACTTCACTGCAACTACTATAAATTTATACTCAATATAAGTGAGAGTGGAGCTGTGCCACAATTTGGTCATTACTCTATGAATTCATACGATATAGAACAAGTCCAACAATTATTTGTGGTGGTCTTATTTTAAATGCTTAGCCTCTTGGCACGTGGCAATTTTCATGAGTGGTTGCTGCCCTTGATCATTTCAAATAGTGTTTGAAGCATTTGGATCTTGAAAATGTCACCGACTGCTAGGAACAGCACCTTTCCTACGACTGATTCTGACGTTGGAGCTGTGCTGTACCATTCGAGAGAGAAGTTCAGAAAAAGGTGTGCTGGAAATTTGTGTATGAAACTATGTACATGGTGGAGAGGTGAAAACATCACAAAATTAAAGCAAATGTCATGCCAATAGAGTTGTTAACTTCGGGCTGCCTTTAGTACTGTCTTTCTACCTATGTGTGGTCTCCTTGAAAAATATCTAGGTACATGGAAAATACATGATCAAACATTTATTTTCAGGTGTAGCACAAAGGAGCCTGCAATATCTTTCCCCCCTACTACAACTTGTTAGAATGATTGTGCTGGCAAGAAGTTTGCCAGCACATGGCTATAGGGCGAGCAGCCTGCACCTTAGACAAGGTCAGTGCCTTCCTGCATTCATATAGTGTCATGGATATAATGGACATACATTCCATATCATTATGTACTTAAAAGTGTACTGTACTTTTGGAGATGATCATATAGGTCCTACTCGAGAGGCAAAGTGCCTCTGAAAGGGATCAAATGTGGATCGTTCCTCGCCATTAAAGCAGTGTTTAGGATTTAAGTTTCATAGTGGAGGGCCCTTTTTTACCTTAGTGGAGTTACTTGTGATTTATACCAGATTAGAATTAGTCCCCACAACTGGAGAAATCTATTCAACCAGGATGGTGATGGAGGCATTGATCCTAAACAAATAAAATGACCTTCTCCTTCAATTACTTTGGGCTTCACTAATTAGAATAATTTTGCTAATGAAAGCTGTAGAAATATTCACACGGTCCTCATGCAGTCAGTCTGACCTTCTGCTGATGTTTCTGATGATGGCAAATACTTTACTCGCCAGAAAATGTACAGGCTGTAGAGTCTCTTCTACAATGTAAGAAACCAGAGAACCTGAAAACAATAGTTCATTATATACCTCAGCATCAGTGGCAGGCACAGGGTTCTGTGCATACATGCATGGTGACTTAAAGGTGCTAACACATCTTCTGATCTCACAGCTTCATTATTTCTTACTGACCTTCTGACCCAATCCACTGGTAGAATTTACAAATGACACCTGCAGATCCTCTGCAAATAGAGGTTATTTTTGTTGAAACAGCGTTCCTAACAGTGAAAATTCAGGCAGAATTTCTTTTTAAATCAAAGTATTGAATCCAGACTATAAAGCTGGGCCAAAACATCTATTCAGAGATAAATTAATATAAGCATCTGTGAAGTATGGCTTAATGTCAGAAAAAAAACATGATGCCAGTCACATGCTTATTAGGTTGTATATTGGTAAAATGGAGGAGTTTCCATACATTGTTAAGAGTTAAGACTGTGAAGGTTTTTATCAGCAGGAGCACAGATTACACTGATGTTCTAAATGAAAGGAAAGTTATTGTTTGGGTGGACTTGGATGTGCAGGTGCCTTGCTAGTGAGCAAGAGAAGTGTAATGATCATTCCTATATTCTCATATTGTTTATCCTAATACTTATTTTCTGCAGGTATTTCATTCCAAGTCCTAAAGAAAAATTCCACCAAGGGCAAGTCCTCTGTTGTCCAGATCATCCTACTATCCTTGCCAGGCTGGGCTTCCCGAGGGCCAGCCTTGGCCATAAAGATCAAAGCAAAGAAGACATTCAGTAGTTCAGCCTTCAACATCCCAAAAAAGTCCCAGGATTTATTAAAGAACGCATCTAATTTTTCCTTTTTATTTCACCAAAGTGAAGGAGAACAAACAGTATTTCTGTGTGACTGGGCAGGCCACGGGACTGGCATACTTAGTATCTAGTGATCTGTTCCTGACAAAGGTAATTACCAATTGTTGCAGGAAGACAAGCAGTCAAACACCTACCACAATGAGCGTGCCTAGTTGCACCCCAGCTCGCTCACATTAGGTAATGTCTGGCATATGGTTTGAAGCAGGATAGTTTATTTCCCCACACACAAAAAGATTCCTCCTGTCTTGAGATATTTGCCATTAGAAATCTGGATGGTCTTATTATATTTATATAAATGTCACTCTACTTAGACTTCACTGATGTCTTCTGGCAATTAATTATTTATTCTCAGAGTGCACTGTATACTCATTTTTAATGTACAACCTTTCAATTTCATTCCAAGTTCCTTTTGCTCACACTATAAACACTGCATGGCTGAAAGTCAGAAGGGAGGAATCCCAGAAACCCAGATCCTAATAGATGCAATGTTAACTAGATAGCCCTGAACAAGCATGTGGTTCCATACCGTGGTGTGTGTATTTTATCCGTACTTACTATTTGTACAGCTGCAGCTTGCAGAGAACCAGGCAATTGTCAATCAGAGTTACGTTATTCCAGGTACCCTGCAAACAGACTGTCACCTCACTAAAGGCCTTACGTATAGTAAAGGACAACCTAAAGTACAGAAGGTTTTCAGAGTGCCCACATCTACAGTCATTCACAGCTCCCAGCTTCAATGGCCTTATACTCCTATTGCTGTGTGAATTTATATTGAGCCTTACAGATTTTTCTGCAGATGCAGAACTAGTTTGATCCAGAGATGCAACAGGGCAGCAGTAATTTGGCTAATTTCCCTGTAAACTGGTGGACAAGGAGTGGTGTATAAGGCAGCCTGAAGGCAGAGGAATGTGGGATGATGTACGAAAAGGGCTCCTTTGGTCTTTCCTCCTCACCAAAAGCACAAAGGCTGAAATTGCCGTGGCAAATTAGCTTTAGTGCCTTTTGCAGCATGGAGGGCTGCATCCCCCATGTTCCACAGGCAGGGCTCTTCAACCACTCTCAGTCGAGAGCGAGCACTGAGGAGAAGGAATTGCATTGTGCTTGCAACATCATTCCACATTTCATATAGCAAAATACATGAATTGCCACCTACATTGAAACAGCTCTGCATAACTTTGCAGCTTCCTGGCTTTCTGGCATTTACAAAGGATTGTGCAAGGCTACATCCTCCCTCAGCAAAGCCTTAATCTGTTTTCAGTCAGTTACTTTTTTTTTTTTTTTTGCTGGCAGCAGATATAAGGCCACACAGCCAAATAATGAACTTGTCTTTCATTTGGATATAGTTTATTAATGACAAAAACGCTAATCCATTAATCAATTTAAAACAAGTTGGTAAATGAAAAAAATTCTCAGTCTCCTTTAGTAACAGGATCACATGCATCTTAAAAGGGGGCCATTATCTCCATGGGTTTCTCAGCTGAAGTTAAAAATCTAAAAATGATTTTCATTCATTTCTCATTAATATGCAAAATTATTCAAATTAGATAGTAATTAACCATCTACTCAGTAGAAAACCTTTTCATGATAATTTATGATAAACTCAGTAGCAGCTTTGATTGAGATTGATTTTTGGTGTTGAGAAGCTATCATGAATACAAAAAAGCACCTGAAAAAATATTTTTAAACACCTAACTCACTGCTCAGCTAATTATATGGTAACCATGTTCACAGATTATTTCAAAGGCAGGCCTATAGGCAAGATACTAATGCTGAATGAAACAGGCAAAACATCCTTTTGAGTTTGTCCTACATTTCATCTTAAAGCTCAGCTTTCTTCACATCTCCCAGCCTAATTCATTTAGAATGTTAAATGTTTAGCGCTGTTTAATTCAGCAAAGGGATACATTGGAACTAGGGCTTTGCCTGATAAGGCTTACAGGATTGCTTTCAAGATAAAACTGTTTTGAAAAAAATCCAAATACATTCAAGACAAACTGTTGTTTTACAACGCAGTGTTCCTGGGAATATCACCACGATTTGTAAACACACTCCAGATCTATTTTTGCAGATGGCGACGGGAGCTCAGCAGGTTACGGGGTTAATATCATGGGCACGTTGCACTATGGAGAATAAGGTTTTGTTCTTAGTAGAAAAGATGAGCTTCAGGATGGGGGGATGTCGTAGCTCTAAACACTGGGGATTGCTGTTCAAAAAATGTTACTCTCTTGAGGTGGGAAAACCAGAGGGAAAGAAGCATTGACCTTGTGCTGCCGAAGTAGCATTAAGGGGAGAAAAAAACATATTCAATACCTATTGCTGCTAGTGGGAATTGCTGTGAGCACCCATGGCAAAGAGGCAGGACTGTGGAGGAAAGAAAAAACTGATATTCTTAAAGGCTTTTCCCTCTGAACTTGATCACAGAACTAATGCAACCAACTGCTGACGATCTCATAAAGTATATACTACACACTCTGGAGATTTTTTGTTATTTGAATAACTACCAACAGCAACAGGAGAAATAGGAACCTTGAAGCCAAACCTCTTGAACTATGTCATTACGGAGGAAGGAGGGGAAGAGAAGGGGAAAGGATAAGGTTTCATTTACAATCTCTGTGGCTATCCCTAAGGTTTAGGTCCAGCTCAGTTCCAGAGCTGAAAGGCTTGTTCTCCAGGGTGAAATCAAAGCTATACACAAGCTGCACCTCACCACAGGTAAATCTTTCTCAGTCCTTAAAGTAAGGCTTGAAATTGAGTAAATATGTGTTCAACTAAAACATTTTAACAGCAAAAGGATGGAGTACAACAGCTTAGAACAAATCTCCATTCCTATAAGCACAAGAGCATCACTGTTCACGTTCATCAGATTTTGGCTGAGTTTTATTTACTGCCCCACTGCAACCAACAAAATCCTTTTCCTCATCAGCATGGTATATAAATGTCCTGGTTAGAAAATAATCCCCAGCTGTACTTCTTGGCCCTGTGTTATTTTTTACATTGAAATGTATTTGCCATCTATTGATCTAGTACCTACACAAGCCAAAGCCCAGTGAATCCGATCGCATAGTTCCTCATTATTTCCCTTGCCTCCAATTGCTTCCAGATGGTACCACGTTACAATGACTCTATTCATTCCTCCCTAGAAGACCCAGGGGGTGGCAATGGACAACCTTCCCCAAGAGCCCTCCTTTCTGCAGGCATAGAAGGGTCCACATTCATCCTGACCACATTCATCCACAGTCATGACATGAGAATGTTTCCAGAGAGTAATAAAAAAGGCTCTGTCAAGAAGTTACTGATGACACCCAAGTTAGTATTCCTTCTTCCAGAGACATGGTGAGAGTCATCTCAGACATGGTACAATACCTGTAGGATACTGAAATAGAAATTCCTGCCCAGCTGCCATGTCACACATGGGCCTCAAAAGGAAAAGACCTTTGGGGAAGAAATCATCTCTCAGCTGACACATTTAATTATTGGATCAGAGAGGGAAGTCATACAGGTAAAGATGATAAAGAAGAATCTCAGAGGGCCCGATACAATTAACAGGGTTTTTTTTTCCTGAGACAGTAGAGATGAAAAGGAACAAGAAATTTGTCTGAACTTCCACATTCATTGCTTTCCAGTGATCTATTTTTTTCTACTTTTTGAGATTCAAACAAATTGAAGGTAGCCATGTCTTTGACAAAAGTAGAAATAATAACAATCCTCAAAGTACTTATAAGCCTTCTCTTTTATTCCTTCCATTGGAATATCTGAGGGAGTTCATAAGTATGAACTTCTCAAGCAGTGAGGTACTAGTCTACTTATTTTACCTATGGGGAAATTGCAGCAAAGGACAGGTTTGGTTATGTGTCAAATAGGTCACATAGCAAGTTTTTCTCAGAAGTAGAAACAGCTACTTAATATTAACCTGAAGCCCTGAGCATTAGTCACTAAATTTTCTTTGAGGTTTGGAGACAATAGATGTCAAAGAGAAGTTTGGCTGAGTGAGACTAGAATTACACAAGCTCTGATAAGCGTGTGCTGTTCAGGCAGCTGATGGGTTATGGTGAACCGCAAGAGCAAATACCATCCCACTTTAATGTAGCACACTTTCAAATCCGACAGACAAAAGCTTAACAATATCCAATAGCTGGCAGTCAACTCCTGAAGAAGTCCAACTGGAAATCAAGTGGCATCTCTCTGACCACTTCGAACCACTTGAATGAGAACAAAGCAGCTGGAAAGCTACCTAAGCCAGCAAGTTAAAGCCATCACAGCCCTTTTGTTGCAAAAAGAATCCAGCTCAGAGGTTTTGCCTCCTCAGGAGTGCTGGAGCAACCCTTTTCAACAAAACGCTACACAGATTCTGGTGCTAAGTTTGTAGCTTCAAAGAGGACTCAATATGAGGTGGGATAACGTATAGCCCAGCTGCAAAATTGGACAGCAGGGAGACCACAGTAGCTACACTGGGCAAAGATTTCCCTGGCGTCAGCCTATTTACTCATCTTCAGGGGGGTGGAAACTGGAGCTTTGCCCTTGTGTTTTTTCAGTTTAATTTCTTTTCGCTGCTTGTGGGAACGTGAAACAGTTAACAACATTGTTTCAATAATATATAATTCCACGGGAGGAAAAATCAGGGACCTAAGGAACCTGGCTTTTTTTTCCCCTCCCTTATTATAAAGTCATTTTTCAAATCACCTTTCTGACACATTTGTCCATATTGATTAGCTGCTTTTAGAATGACATTGTCTGACCTGTCTAAATCCATCAATTGCTCTCCTGATGAAGCTTAATTCCCAGGCTATTTTAGCTTCTAATGGTATGGTATGAATATTATTCATAAAGCCTTTTTGCTGAGAAGATCAATAATCACGTACATCTTAAGTTTGCATTCTGGGTGTTGTTCAAGTAGCCCTTTAACTGGCCACAGACTCTTCTATTTTCCTTTTATCACTGTAGACTGTAAATGTTTCATTAGTAGCATTTAGAGAGTACATACTTGATACTATATCCCCAGGAGTTTCAAGTGAGTTATTAGGAACTTGTTCAGCATTAGGATTAATGCATATTCCCAGTAGTTTTCATTGCATTTCCATTCTGTGTGCCACAAACTCTACTGTTAAATACGTTTTGTCCACTTAGAAACTGTTTGGTAGGGAAGGCATGCCTTAATTGTTCCCAAGACATTGGGTAATGCTCTACTGATGGGCCTAAGGTTGAACTAATAGGCAAGTAAGATGCAGTTTAGCTTCAGCAGGTTTTAAAGTACTAATGAGGCAAAATATACTGAAGTTAAGAACTTGTCAAGACAGGCAGTTCATGTGAGAAGTTGAAAAAAATAAGAAGGTTTTTATTTTTCTTTAACAAAATGCAAACAGCACGAGAGGACACATGCAAGTTAAATGTTTTCTAGATTAACAGACAGGTATTTGCCTTCAAACGTGACCTGCATTTTACTACAAGTATGTTAGCAAAAGATTTTACTGCAAAGATTTTTGAAAACTAGATCCCTGAGTTGAGCAAAGGACAAAATGCAGTTGGCTGAACACTAGCAGGTCAATATGCTCATAAAAGAGAAGACTTTTCAGTTTGCAAAATGGGTGAGAGTGGATATCCTCTATTCCCAGTTGCTGTTTATGCCACTGCTTGTCTATATGTAGCAGCCTTTCCAAGATGAGAAGTTTTAGAGCCTTAAAAGTACAAATATCAACTAGTCACCATTTTAACTTTACAATATTTTCCTGGAAGCCTTCTGGAAGATTCTAGGTATTTTAGTAACTACAGGATTAATTAGAACTTCATTGGATTTTAGCTACTGCATGCCAGGCTGTTGTCTGCAGTGACATAAAATATTTCATTTGCATTTTATGACATAAAAGTCTAAGTGTCCTGCTGCTGAGATGTATCAATCAAATCAGAGGTTCGAATGGAGTAGTATCTAGATGCTGGTGTGAGAGTGAAAAATCATGCTTTAGTTCACAGTCAATCGGTACCGAATGTCTTCACAGCAAATAACAGACTTAGCCATTACTTCAGGGTTCATAAAGTGGAACACAGAACTTCTGACAGTGCTCAAGGATTATATTTTTTTTTTTAGAACATAAAAATGTTGCTTACATGAAACAGGAAAAGTCACTCATTTTTAGAAGGATCTTTTTAAGACAGGCATTTCAAACAATTAAAGCCTTACTGTTTAGTGGATAGTGATACTTCACAGATGTCTGAAGAATGGTTATAATCTGCCCAAATCCACTGTTTTCGTGACCACCACTGGAGACGTGCAACATTGAGTAGAGACACTGCAGGCTATGCAATAGGATTTTATTCTTATTGTTAATGTGACCACCTCTGCAGCCACGGAGCACATGATTATTGTGGGTAAGTGGAATTAAATCTTCTCCGCACTTGAAAAGCTCAAACTGTTTTAATGAGGGATGAACAGAAACATTCAATTAATAAGCGTCTTGGCTTATATTACGCTTACATCTTGAGTGGGCTTTTGCTTACACAGCTAACTTAGCTCACCACACATGGTTAGCAGATGGACTTCTAGTTGCATGCTTTGCAAATTTAACACAAGCCTGTAGCATGTGGACAGTACATGCCCTAAGTGCCAGTTGTGGTGGTTCAGCAGAACTGTGGAGCACAGGTACCTTTCTTTCACAAGAGCTGTTCAGCACCAAGTTGAATTTCCTCAGTCCAGTATTCTGTTGAAACATTCAAATGAATGCTGATGCTGTAATTATAGAAAAACAGAGGTTTGAGTTTGGTTGATTTTTCTGTCTTTCTCGTGGTAAAAGAGTAAAAAGATGACTGAACTGCAAATATGTTAGAAAAAGAAAGTGTGACCTAAGGTAGAAGCCCAATCTAGAGAACAAAAAAGAAAGAAAGAAAGAGTCCAAACATAGAGCTCTAAACCTCCAGGCATGCTGATTTCCAACGACTTGGCGTGAGAATGAGCATGTACCAAAAGACCTCAATCAGTCAACCAACCAAAATGTGACTTCTTGCACTTCATGGTACTAGGATTGTTTGATTCCATGCTGTAGCTCAAGTAAATGCTCAGTTTAACAGGAATGCAGAATCTCTTGAATCTGCAGCTCTCCTGATACAAGAGAAAAATAAGCAGAGCACAATGGGGCACAGTAGCCTTTTGCAGCTAGCAGCCACAGAAAACATTTCTGCACATGCTTTTAATGCTTCTCCTGGCACACTGCCACGCTTCTCCCCCCTCTGCATACAGCTAGGCCATGTAAGAGTGGGTAAGTTTTCATGAACCAGATACCTGAGACTGCTCTGCATAAAGGCATCAAGGGACGACACCTAGTGAGTGAAAATCTGCAAGATTTGGGTGATGTGAATTGCTTGTTATTTTTCTTTAACACATTTCCCTCTTCTAAGGCAGACCGGAATCAGAAACCTGAAGAGGCACAAATGAACTTCCAGGACTGGATGCTGAATGTTACTTTTAAGATTTCACTTGGTCCTTTCAATCTACCAACAACACATCAAACATTTCCCTCCCACACACAGATATATCTTGTTACTTTGCTTTTGCTGACCCTTCACAAGATGACCTCCTTTGCAGCTTCTCATACCCGTAAGTCAGTTTGAAAGTGCTGCTGTACTGAGCTTAACCCTGACCCAAAGGACAAAAATCACTGCACTGCAAGGAATACTGCAGCATTTGTGGTGGTTAACACTTACTCCTTACTGCTAACCTTGTGTTTTCTGCTCAATCACATCACGGAGTTTTTCTGGACTCAATACAAAGTAGCAGGGAAGAAAGGGAGAAATCTAAAGAAAGAAATTATTCTGAAGGCTTGCTGCAATATAATTTATGATGTTTCCTTGGCAAATTACTAAGTAAGGCTTCATCTAATATCATTATAGAGATTTTCACAGTAATATCCTTCTCCTTCTAAGCAAGGTATATAATATTAACAACGTTGCCAAGTAATTACACCAGCAAAGCAAATGTACAGCATTGTGTCCTTATAATTCCCTCTTCTGGCTGCCCAGCATGCAGCTCAGCAAGCAAGGATATAGGCCACTGACAGTAGAAGAAATGGTTTTATTTATTAATTGCAAAGCTCCAGGTTTCAGAAATGCCACTCAGACTTGCTATGCTTCCCATATAAATAATTGATCATTTGATAGCTCAGCACAGTTACTACAAGAGTATGTAATGCACAAAAGATCAGGCATTTGTTGATACTTAGTGTAGCATGTAGGTAAGCCAGTGGAAGCCAGGCAAAAGTTGTCCACGTGGTTGCTTCCTTCACCCACCATTGGATAAGACCATAGGCTGAATGGATTCACAGGAACTGCCAGTCAAACAAAACCCACCAATAGAGCATATCACCTCGCCCTTAGCAGGACTATCTTGTACTATCATTGCCAGTGAATTTCTTGGAAAATCTCTGAACTCAGAAATTTCTGAAAGTCAGTGAGCATACCTTCAAATGTCAAGCACTTGTCTCACCATCCTGAGACTTAATCAGGTACATTTATAAATCTTAGTCCTCCAACTTCTCTGCAATGTCACTAGGTCAATCCAACTCACAAATTTCCAATGCAGTCCACGCTTTACATCTTCACTGAGGCATCTAGGAGTCAGAGAACCTGGCAGAAGCACAACTAGAGAAGACACTGCAATAATCCTTCCTGCTATGGATGGCTCTGCTACCATGATCATGTCTGACATGGCCTTAGCTTAAGTTTAGTGTAAGAATATTGTTCCTCCTTGAACACCTATGGAGTACGGATGCATGCACCCAGACAAAACAAAAAGAGTGACTACATGCTGACCTCCACATGCTAAAGAGAGCTCCAGAGGTTACAAGCATCATCGGTGAACCAGCAGTCTTCCCTGACAACTGCAAATTTTACTGTAGCAGCTCCTGCAGTAGATTTCTCTCCTTATGTCTCTTTCATGTCCTATTGTATCATAATATATCCAGTCCAACAGGTAAGACAAGCTCTCAAAGCCAGCACAAGGATCTGACAAAAGCACTTAAGCCAGACTTACATTTTCTCCTAGACTGATATCTGTGATTTAGTGACAATAAGAGTAATAATAAAAACCAATTCTGAAAGAGAAGAAATAAAAGTCATTTCCTGCATATGCTCATGCTTCAGAGAGAGGCTTGGAAACACCAACTTCCACAAAATCCTCACCAGTACAAGAGCATGAAAGACTTTTAAGGCATAAGGACTGACTCATTATTTTTTTCATCTGTGAATCTAAGCACTGCCAATGTTCTAATACAAATTGCATGGTTAAAAAACATTAGGATTTTTTTTTTTACCATTTACTCTGGTAAAAATAAGAGTTAAGAGTTCCCTGCCCAGTGGATCCTACATGCCAACTTGATAGCACAGAAGTCTGCATCCCTTAAAAGACACACCTGTAAAGGAAACAGCAAGTGCTGTCTCCCCACTGCTGCACAGCACTGTTTCAAGCCTCCTTTGGAAGGACAAGTGAAAAGAATTAGATTATAAATCCTTTCTAATGTCCATTCCATTCTTGGTCTACCACCTATCACTGCTAAGCAGACTGTCAATTAGTGTCAGTTGTAATGGTGGTTTCTGTACTATATGAACATTCTTCAACTGGGAATTGCACTAAAAGACCATTGTCTCATTTCACACTAGAAACCAAAACAGTCATCATGCAGTAATAACTTTTGGTCACTGCTAACCCAGACCTCATCAAACCACTGACCTTGAAATGAAGAGGTCTGCATCCCACTCCCTTTCCTTCCATTTCTCAAGCAGAACAGCAATGCCAAGAACTCTTAGGATTGGAAGGAATCCAAACGTAATGGATGTATCATTGAACCCTGAGCCCTAAACTGGAAGCCAAAGAGAGCTATTCTCTATCAGTCTTTTAAGATGTGATTAAAAACTCCAACCCAAACACCATCACCAACCCCCCCCTCCCAAAAATAAAACCCACAAGAGCAAATCACACAAAAAACATCCCAAAAAACCCCAACAAACACCCAAGGACCCCTTTTTCAGCAACAGGCTGTAAGCTGTGCAAAACCTGCACAACTCACAATCACTGACCACAGGACACATCTCACCACCAACTGATAACCATCCAACATTTTCTATTGCAATCACCTTTGGAGTCCCATTTATATGCAGAACACTGCACGTTTTGGACTCAGTCCACTGTAACTGACCACTTAAATTATTGGATCCTTATTTATTTGAACTACCCAGTTCAGATTAATTGAAGAGGTTTGTTACTGAGCCCCTGTACAACTTGAGCCAAGTAGTAAGGTTGTTTGGAATAATGGAGATTAGGTTTTGGTTCACTGTCTTTTGTTTCCACTTGAAAAAAATAGATAAATACTGCATTAACTGGGCTATAATATACACGATGATCTCCAATTTCCACTGTTTTTATGGAGTAGTGGTGATTTTTTTGTACAAGAGTTGCTGTCTTCTCACTTTCAGAGAAATCAAGACCTAGAATTCAAAGCGAGATTTGTGTATGACTATAGATACACACATATGTATATACATGCTATAAAAATCACAGCACAAATATCTACATATGCTGTCAGTTTTAAACACATTAATCTAAGACTCTGAATATATTCCACGTTAACATTCTACTTTTAGGTGCGTGATATTTACAATTACTAAGGCTGGCTTTTGCATTGCACATGAGACTTCTTTCTGTTAAAAAATAATAACTAAATGTGTTTTCTCCTGCTGAAGCAGCCCTTTATGAGACACACAAGGAAATGCAGAGTGGATTGTCATGAACAGAGCAATAATCATAAAATTAGAAACAAAAGAATCAGACATAACAAAGATTTTTTTTTTTTTTAAAGATTCTAAATCACACACAAAACATTTGTTCTGCTCCAGCTCTTTGTGAACTAATTGGCTCTCCTGGAGGGACAGGTAATTGTACTTGACTACACAAGCTGTCCTGAAGCTCCCTTGGAAAGCTCCAGTAAGCTTCCAGTGTTAGCAGCCATCAAGGATTTCACAGGTCAGGCATCGGATCGATACAGCTAAAAGCAGCAGGGACCATAATGTCGACAGCAGGTTTCAGAAAACGCTGCAAGTGCCAGTTTGTTCCCCTTCATGCAGAAGCTCAAGACAGCTTAATTAACCCTTGGAAAATACAATTTATCCAGAGGCTCTGTGGGTCTGTACTAGGCCTTATTGGTGAACTGATAGCAGAGATACTGTACCTGGCAGCTCTGAATTCCCATTTCCCCCTTTAATGCTGTTTCAGTTAGGATGCAAACAAAACACGATTTTCGGTGGATGTGTTTGCCTTGTCCTGAAGAGCATGCTACAGGAGGCCATGGAGGCAGCTGTTTTGTTAGAGCTTGCCTGTGAATTCAGCAGGAGCCTGGCCCAGCAGGTGCATTGATCACTCACGTCTTGGGTTGTATGTGTGTGTGTATGTGAGAGAGAAAAAGAGAGAGGGGGAAAAGAGTCATCTCCCACAGGTGTAAATGCTTCTTTGCCCTCTTGTAAAGATGTTCCCTTGTTAGTTGTCTATTTTTACTGTCTTTTAATACCACATGGCCATGAAAAGTACAGACAAGGTAATTTTCCACATCCCAAAACACCTACATTTTAGAAGACAAAGAACTTGCCAGGGGTGACAGACCAGTAAGAAGTTAGCTCGTCTGATGTGATATTCAAATTTGTGTCTCCAATGTCAAACCAACAGGCTGAAGGGTTTTTCCTACCACAGCTCTTTTCAAGCTGAGGAAATCTTCTTAGAAGTCATTCATAGAAAGAAAAAAATACCCAAGTTACAGAGGCTTTATGTTAACACATAAATCTGACTGGGAAATCAGTTACATCCTTTAAAATATTAACAACTTACACTTCCATTACTTCTGGTTTTAATTTTGTATCACTTCAATTAACTCACGTAAATGTATCTTGCTCAGTTTATATTTACTTCCTTTAGTGAATGAAAACATGTCACTTTTGTTCTAGGACTGTGAACTTTCACTGAAGTAAGGAAGGTATATACCACTTTCTTTACTGTTTCTGACGAGAAATAACTATGTGAACCAGCAGGATGAAGCAGATCAAAATCAAACACAGGTTAACACATATGTGCATATCATCATATACACTCACATACATACATGAAAACTTGTGGCATTAACTATGCAACTTTGAACCACACTTGGACCTTCAATAAGCATTAAAGGCATAGGCATTGATGATGAAATAGAAAATGCTGAACAATAGCCAATCAAGGTTGTTAACAAAAAAAACCCCAAACCAGGTCAGCCTAAGTTCATGATTCTTGTATCAACACACTCACTAAAACAGTGCACAAAAAGCACTTGACAGAATTATTTAATACATCTGTGTCACAGCCCCCCTTATCCAAGCAACTAGATATTAATTTTTCAGGATGGCTTGTAGAAGACAGTCTGCCAGAGGTAGTGAAAGATGCAGCTTGAAGGTCTGCAAGCAAAGGCTAATGATAGATAGTTGACACATTTCAACCTGGTATATTGCTACCTACTGAGGAGCCAGAAGGTTCTCAGGTAGACCTGTGCCCATTCAACATTTGTTTTAATGACAGGGAAGAAAAAATAAAACAGCACTTGAATGACAAATGAAGAAGTGAGAAAGGGCTGGACCGTGCCCAATATAGGTGTGCAGATACAGAAGAGACGTTGCAGATGAAGAACTTGGACTTACTCACGTAAAGGCTAGTTTCACATGAGCAAAACTAACTTAAATACAAGTAGACTGCACTCTCCACAAGCAGAGAGTTTTGCAGATGAATTGGCAACAAAAAAAAAAAGACAAAAGTAGGTGACAGAAAAGAAGTTTTATGGCCACTTGCGCCAACTGTAAGTCTGTCTCCAGAATTTGAGAAAACATCCTACTGTTTTTAAGTCTTTACTTAACAGTTTGGACTACAACCAGAACATGCTTGAACAGACTACAGAATCCAGCTGGTTATCTAAGATTTGTGAGATCAAGGAGGATAAAAGAAGCATTGCTAAACAGCATGAAGCTGGACTGAAGAATGCACGAGATATTAGATGGTACTAAGTGAAAGATTTAGATTATTGCTAAAATATCAGTTAAAGAAGTGAACATTTTTTACTCCAGAGCACTCGTGTGTCCATGGAAAGATGATGATGTACACGGGTACAAAAAAAGAAGTGGAATGATTTCTATTTGGCATTGATTCTCTTGTATCTGTTACTCTTATTACTATATCTTTTATCTGCACCTTTAGTTTTGTTTTTATTGTTTCAGCATTTGGAGTTTTTTTCCCCCAATATTTACCACTGTAAGGACCTGACCTCTACTGCAACCACCCGGTGCTACCACAACACACAGCAACACAGTCATAGAATTTGTAGTTAATGCCACAATATGCTTTTGTGCTCAACAAATTCAGTATTACAAGATACCATGTTCCAGAGCTGTCGAGAGGCATGCCATTGTCCATGCTGGTGAGACTCTTTGCTTTCATCTGCCACTGTTTGCAATTGACTTTAGGGAAAAAAAAACACAACCAAAACTGGGGAAAAAAACCAACCGAAACCAAAAATCGAACAAACAAACAAACAAAAAGACAAAATGTGCTGCAAGTATTTTCTTCGTAAAATACAAATGTTTTCTGAGGACATGCAATGAAATGCATTTTAGCATTTTCTGACAGCTCCACAATAGAGGACATAAAGATCCTTAAGCAAAGCTCTTGCTCTGACATACTCTCAGCAGTGTTATTCATTAGAATCTGTAAGAGTGAAATCTACATCTGTTGTAGTTCAATTTTAATAATATCAACAAAGAGCTTTTACACTTCCACAATACAGTTTAAAAACTAAATCTTCCTATTAATTATCAGTGAGTGCAGGCTCTCCAAGGTTGAGTACCTATTTCTGTTTAAAGGTCGACACTAAGTGCTCTAAAATCCACATACTTGCTCAAATTGCCTTGAAATTTGGTGTGCCTCACGGGGATCCAACGTAAGGTTAGTCTCATAAGCTTATGGTCACTTTTGCCTGTGCTTTTCAAGATATGGCCTGAAAAAAAACAGCTTTTCCTAAGCAACAAAAATCTGATCAACCGTATTTTCTATTCTTGCATCTCCTTAGTGGATCAAACCACAGCTTTCCACAATGCTCCAGATGATCTTAATGTTCAAAATTTGGCACCCTGAATAGCTAAGTGTTGAAACTCCTGATACAAAGAGACTATAGAACATAACAGGATTCTAAAGTCAAGAACAGCTTCTGCCTTACTTGACCAACTTTAAAATGAGATGAGTGGTACAGGAGGATGTATAATATTAATTTATTCTATACCGAGTGATAGTTTGCACTTGATCCTCAAAAGGAATTGTGACGACCACTTGAGTAGCTATTGTTAGTAATGCCAAAATCTTTGACAGACATATTTTAATATTTGGGGTAAATACAGTTGAAATCTTTTTGAAAAAGAAACTTACACATATGAATTCTTGCTTTGGAGGACAAGTAAACTAATAAACAGCAAGGAGAACATGGAAGGAAGAGCATTTTAAGGGCAATGAGGAGTCAGACAGGGAAGCAACAAGAGTATGCAAAGAACTTGAGGAGACCAAGGAAGAAGGGGGATGAGCAATCCTCAGGCTCTTTTTTTCCCCGCTTATGTGTATTTCACAAGCTCTTCCACACTTGTGTCAAGACCTTGGGAAACCCTCTTCCTCTAGAAAGAAGGGACTGGTGTCCAAATGTGTGTCCTGTCCACATGCAAGAAAAAGAATTTAAAATCTCTGAAAACCAGGCCATTCAAAATAAGCTACCTGCCACTTCACTGTAGGAGCTGGTTAACAGAATGGGTCAGCTCTCACAGATGACTTAGACAAAAGGCACAGGGAATAAGGTCACAGAGATGGGCTAATAAGAAACAACCAAGATACAAAGAAAGAATCTTACGACCTTATTTCTAAAGGGATATTGGTTTAATGAGAAAGGAGAAAGTGCTTGTAAATGATAACTAGGGAGGCTCTATGTTTTTAGGCAAATGACAGAAGACACACTCACCAGTGTTATGCCACGTATTTCAAATGCCTGTAACTACCCCCTAATAAAAAAAAGAAAAAGCACAAATGTTGGGCAGTGTGTCATATTTGTGATTTCTCTGTTAGTAAGCAGGAACTTCTGATTACATGAAGCATCTTCTTCCTGATGATATTGCGAGGAAAATATGGCATGAGTTGATGACCATACACTTCGTTATTTCCCTGCAATGATTGCCTGAGAGGGCTGTCTCAGCTCAGGGTACGTGGTGTCAGCCTTAGCAGGAGAGAGTAAAGTTGAGCTTTAATGCTGTTTAAGCTTAAAGTCTTAAACTCATGCATGTCCCTACATACGTAAAGATAAAGGCATCGTTCATACTCTATGCAATCTGATTTGCTGGCTTTTACTGAGACCTTTGAGATCAATAGAGTCACATACAGCTCAGTACCGCTGCACCCCGTCCTGTCTACTTTAGCCTGTCTATGAATTTTTGCGGGGCTAGTACTATCACTAATGTACAAAAGCAGTTTGTACAATCTTCTATATATGGAACAAGACTTCTATGTATGTGCTACTGTTGTGTATTAACCAGTGGAATGGAATGTTCTGAGTAGTAATTCTTTCCATAATAAATTTGGTTTAAAACATCCCTAACATTGTAGTCAGGCTTATTGTAGTCTTAGAAGTTCCAGATAAAATGAGTACTTGAAAGCACACCAATAGAAAATTACCAAGAAGAAATTTGGCTAGCACAAAAAAATGGGTCATTTGAGGTTGTGCTTGTACAAAATTTAGCCTAAGTAACTCTTGATAGTGTTATCATTTATTTTAAGTATGACTTTATCTGTCACTGTTTTAGAGAACAGACAGATTTGGAAAATCAATATATAACCTTTTGGGTTTGAACTAATTAGATTTTTAATATTTCATTCATATATTTCCCATGATATATCACATAAAAATCACACAAAATACAAGCTTATCAAGCCATAAATTCATTCCTTTTTAAGTTTCGTCTTTAAGCTCAGTGACTTTTCTAACCTTTCATCACTATCATCCACGTAAAGCCAAATGACTTAGAAAAGCCAAAAGGCACGTAGATAAATCTTGTAACAACTGCGCCATGAAAGAAGGATAAAATTGCATCAACAAGAGCTAGGAAGAGCCTTTTGCAAGACTTCAATACAGGAAACTTTTTGTAAGAATGCCATAGTAGAACTGCTTGCCCATCTGTTGCTGAAAGACATACACCTCCTGGCATCATATCAAACAATGTCAGATTCACAAAGGTGCCCGATTAAGGTTTCCTGGGGGGTGCTCAGCCAGGACACGGAATCTTTTCAGCCAAGATCTAAGCTTTGAGAAGTAAAAGAGTAAAGGCAGTTTCAGCATATCAAAGTTGTTTAAAAATCCCCCCAAGCTATTGCCTCCCTTCAGAATGTGCCCAGTGTGTTATGAAACATGTGTTGTCCCCTCCTGATCACATTACAAGGAAGTTGAGATGCTGTTTTTTTAAAGAAGCCTCATTATAGATTGACATACATATGCCTGCTACAGCATTCAGGCATTTGAGTCTGCAGGTACTTCCAATTCATTACACACAAGAAGAATTCTTATAGAATTCAGGGAAAATGCACTGCAGAAGTTTGTCTTGCAAACATGAGTACAAATCATGCCCCCATAACAGCAGACAGCTAGAACTGGAGATGTCCAGTGCATATTTCCAAGAGTGTGCTGCTCCAGGTCGGAACTGCTGCTCCAGACTGGTGCAAAGGGACTGAGAATGAGAATGGCAAGCAGGTGGCACAAAGTCAATACAAACCCAGGTAAGGGACAGAGCTCAGGTGAGCAGCATGCTGCCCATCCTGAAGAAAATATTAGCTTCTCATAATTATGCACACTTACCAGTTGAATTGGCCAAGTGAACCAAGAGCTGTATTTCACCAAGCCCAAACAGATCATGGCACAATTAGGTTAAGCAGGTGGCCTAACAACATGGGTAAAAATTGGAATGTTAGGTGTCATCAGAAAAGACCACCAGAGCCATCACTCTACTCCAGAATGGGGAGACATATAGGACTGGTACATAATTGGGACAGAATGAGATCAGGAAAGTCATCTTACTGCTCTTGTTACTGCTGAAAAAAGAAAACCTTGCTACTTTTGAAAGGAAAAGTTGCCTTTTGCAGCACTTGAAGACACATGGCCTAAACGCTCCAGCAGCATTAATTTTTTTCTCAAATCTAGCCAAGATACACCAATGCCCTGCCAGATTCCCAAGAAGTGTAGCAGTAATTTTACAGATAGCAAAGAAATTTCCCTATGATAAATAATGTAATAGAGAGAGATGGACTCAGGGACTTCAAAAATATGTACTATCTAAAAGCACAAGGTCAGTATGGTGAAATAGAAGATCTTTCCAATTATCCTAGCAACACCATTCATTAAAGCAAGATCTAAATGGTGGGAATGTAGAGCATCACACAGATGATAATCCACGCAGTTCTATCAACCTTGATGTGATACATCAATATTACTTAAATATTAAAAATATTGAAGATTATTTTATCACTCATTTTAACAGAAAGAAGTTCTCATCATGCACCACTTCTGTGCAACTGGATGTCTCAGGGAAGTCTGTCAGAAGGGCAAAGGAAGGAAGAGTAATAATAATGCCATAATCAATAGTCAACCCCTAACAGGACAGTTAGAGAAGTCATGGATACTGCACACTTACTGTATACACACAACAGCTCACAAAGCCAGAAGTCTTTGCTAACCATAGAAAATCTGTTGCTCTAGGTAACTACCTACAGGTGAAGTCAGTCCCAGTTTTCTCATTAGAGGTTTTGTTGAACCTCCATTCTCTGAGATTTTTAAGGGCCATCGCTCTGAAAGCAATCCTGGGAAACAACCACATATAGAGAAGTATTCTGCCTTGCCAGGAAGAGGGTAAGGACTGTATGATTAGAAAGGGATAGGCTTTGGTTTCTTTGTCAGCATGACGACCATGTGCACTACAGTACAGAATAAAGCTTCTGAAAACTGTGGGAGAAAATGGTTAGCGTAAGCTATTAACTCCATAATTTTTTACATGTGCTGGGCAAGTACCCTGTGAAATAGCAGGACTCTCTCTCTGCAGTTACAGGGACTATAGAGCAACCCTCAACAAATGTTTAGACAGGAATCTGTTTTAAATCCTGAAAGCCTGGAATCACTTTATTTAGTCAGCAGTGGGGCAAAAGATGATTTAGAAATAGCTTCCTGGTGTGTCTGGAAATACATCTGTATTTCATCATACAATGGAACAAATATGGCATAGTTCAAATGCAGGAATTAGTTATCTAGATGATGTGTTCATTATAGGTACAAATTAGGAAGCTCCTTTGGGAAGATCAGCCTTTTCTGAAGGTCACTGTTAGGTCAGATTTGTTCCAAAGCAGCTCCTTTTCATAGTACCTGGAACTTACACACTTCTCTTACACGCTCAGCATTTCTTCAGCGGAGTTTTTATTTGTGTTTTGCTTTTTAATTTAAGACTTAAGCATACTCATTGCTGTCTTTACACAGCTTAAAATGTTCACACTACAGTGTCACACCTGGTGAGAGCTGACACTTGCCACTGCTGGCACTCCCTCTCTGCTGCTGATGAGAGGCCCCTAAGCCTTAGTTAGCTGCATGCACTGAGCCCTGTTTCCCCTGCAGCTCTACTGCAGCAACAGGAGACTACATTTTGCATTTCTGAGCAGAGAAGCAGCATATCTGTCCCTTATCCTTCCCACCCCAGTTGGCTCTCGCATCGCAATAAAGCAGCATTACAACAGTACAGATAAACTAATGCTCAGCATGAGAAAGCGAGGAGAAGGAAAAGAAAATAGACTACTAAGGTTTGTAATACAGCTTGTGGTTACATGATGTAAAAAGATTAAAAGGAACTGTGGTAAGTATCTAGTAAACATAAGACATATCAGATCTTGAAAACCTCCTGCAAGTAGAAGGTGTGCAAAAACCAGTTACCTTCCCTTTCTTTGATAAAGTAAGTACTCATATCACTAGACCACATAAAACTTTATGTCACACAAGCCTTGACCAAATTCAATTTTTCTAGATATTCTGTTCTATGTTACAATTTATTTGGTGAATTTGTTCAGGATTATAGAAAAATGACAAATTAGTAATGACATTCCATCAATGATAATTTTAACAAGCAATAAAATACAGAAGAGAAAGCAAAATACTTGAAAGAATTCTCACTTGATTAAAAAATAACCCCACATTGAAATGGAACTGTATCCAAATGTGAAAAGCTGTTTTTGTAGTGGGTTCAAATGTTACCTATCTGTCATGAGAAACACCTCTATGAATTAAAATAGAAAAATATAACAGGCAAGTGTGTTTTGAAGACATTTGTTGTAACCTGGAAATCATCTGGTATGTCACTACCTTCCTGTGCTACAGACAGCCCTATATACCACTTCAACACTACACAAATGCACTTTAATACAGGCTTGCTAGTTTCTTGCTTTCCTTGGAACTTGATGATTTAATTAAAAAAAACAACAACAAACACCACAAACCAAATAGCAAAACTCCACACAGATACAGATGTTTAGGGGAAAAAAACCAATCCAGATCTAAATTGTTATGAATGTTTGTTATGCACCTTGGCCAGGACACTTCGACACAGATGCAAATTCATTAAAATCTGAAGGTCAGCTTGTTTGGTTCTCTTTGGTACCTCACACTTCCACCAAACATCCATTAATTATGTCATCAGACTAATTGTGTGTTGTACTTCTCCAAAGCACAGACCTGAAATTTGTTTAGAATCCACTTAAACCCTAGGAACAACTTCAATACAGTGATCACATCAGCAAAAGCATGTGCTTATGCTCTACTTTGAAGTGCTTCCCCTTCCAAAGCAGTAAAAGTTCTTTAATAAGTCTTTCCCCCCCCCCCTTTTATCATAGCTCATAGTTTCAAGCTTGATGCAGACAAAAGACTTGCACTTGTAAGGGAGTAGTTTGATATACAAACTACAAAGGTTCTGCTTTCTTGCAAAACTGCAAAATCCTCAAATAACCTTGTATGTGAGCGCCTGTGTCACTTGGGACAGTCCATCACACACCAGCTCGCTGTAGCACATTATAGGATATGAGTGGTTTGGGTTTAGTCTTTTTTTAAAACAATGAAAACAAACCTTGAAAGCATCTTGCATCCCTTAACAGTAACTACTAAGACAGAAGAACAACAGCTCAGCTCGGACTTTTCAACACATTTGTTTCATCTGCTTATGTTTCAAATGGCAGCATGAAAAATCAGACTTATCAACGCAGCCCTTCTATGCATTTATGGGTTTTACTGTGCATTTTGAGCACGCTTTTTGATATTTTCATTATACAACCAATTAATGAACAACCACTCTGAGCTATAAAGAGGAAATAATGTCAGGTCTGACAGATGTTTTGCATATGTGCTGTATTTATTCACAGTGAAGCTGGAAAGAGAAACCGCAAATACTATTTTGTTTATACTCTGCACCTTAAAAAACATATCTTGGGGAACCCTCAGGAACATCATTGAAAAAAATCATTCCAGACATTGAAAACAAAGTTCCTCAAAGTTACAGAAGTCTCCAACATTCCTGCCCAAAAACAGTAAAAAAACCCATAAAATCTAGGTTTTACTTCTCTTTTTACAGTCTCTTTAAACCTGGAATGCAAAATATCTATTACCCTTTTTCCACTTACTACACTTGCATGTCCTTTGCCTTCTGTTCTCTGCATTTCACTGCATGAATCAGAAGCTGAATGACTATCTCTAGAACCACGCTGCAGAGGCTGAGCCTCTGTCTTTATCAGAGTGTTATTGTTTGCAATTATCTCATACAACCTTTTTGCCCCCAACTACAGAATTCAATAGGGAGGTTTTCTTTTTATGCTTTCCCTGTTTAGAAATGACATCTTTGTCTAATCCATAAACCTCTTTCTTCCTTTAAATATTTTGTTAAAAGCTACTTTATGCCAGTATTTCTCCTTTATCCATCAGGAAACAACTTCTTCTTTTTACAAGAACAAAAACTTTAAAAATCAAGTTACCCCTAAACTTAACCAAACGGCCTTGTACAAAACACCTCAGACTAGCTGGTGAAAAGAACACAATTCTTTTAACACTTAGACACTTGCTTAAGTTCTGCCTTTTTAAATTGAAAATTATGTTGTCTTTTTCATCAGCCTGCCTCACATGGTTGCATTACAGCAACACAGTGTCACCTAGGGCAGTGCAGCTCTGAGAAGGATAGAGCTCAACTGAAGAAGTGAATTCCTCCGAGGGCTGTAGTCACTGGTGAAGCTCATCAGCAATCACAAGCACAGCTGCATTAAGGCTCTCTACACTAAGCAGTAGGTTGCTCATGACAGAAACAGCTCAGTAAAGGAGATGAGCAAAAACGTGGGAGCAGCAAGGTTTTCACAGGGCAAGGTAACTTTTCTGCCATGGACTGACACCAAGTTTATGCTTGAAGGCCCTCCAGAGAGGCCATTCTCAAAATAGAACAAAGGTGACCTGGGCAGTTACCAAGCACACATGCTTATTTGATCAGGAAGCCTGCATAAGAACACTGATGAAATTAAAGCCTTGCATTAGACAAATAAAAAAGCAACAAAGTATGAGCAAGTCAGTAAATCCAGAGCAGTACCCAGAGAAGGCATTTGGGATTCTCTTGCTCTTCCTTTTGCTCAAAAAAAAAAAAAAAAAAAAAGAAAGCCCATAATAGCACAGAAGAACTTGGGACAAGAAATATCTCCCAAGACCTAGAAATGAACCTCACTCCCCTGTGCATTTAGCTATTAAAAAGAAGATTTAAAAGTCACGGTGAAATTCCACTTTGGAGTCGAGGAACAAGGCACATGAGAGCTACAGAATGACAAGATCATTGATAGCTTGAGGGAAACTTTGAGAACTGAGAATGGAAATGTTGTTAAAATTAAGCAATTCCAATTCACCTGCTTGTAGGAACAAGTACCTTCTGCATGGCAGTGAAACAGACTGAACTGATTTCTATTTGGATTACAAAGTTATGTTAAACTACCGAGTACAACTGCTATGACACCAGGAACAATATATATATNAGACTGAACTGATTTCTATTTGGATTACAAAGTTATGTTAAACTACCGAGTACAACTGCTATGACACCAGGAACACAATATATATATCCAATTAACAATATGCTATGGCCAAAACGTTCAGGTCACTGGGTGACAGCATCTATTTTCAAGTTAGGAGCAACTATACAGAGATGGGGAACAAAGTTTCCTTTTACTGCAAATGGAGCAGCAACCAGGCTTGCAAATAACCAGTGGTTACACCCTCGCACAGTGCAGTGCATACATTTGAAAGGTCTAGAACTTTCAGAGATGCGAAGGCTGTGACAGCCACTGTGGTCATCTGTTCGAACAATCATGGGCTAATAAACTTCACCCTACAGTTTCCTCATCCAACTTAGTTCATGAAGCAAAATCAGTGGTTTGTCATAATGTGGTAGGATGGAAGAGCTGATAGATATTTAATCTGAAAGATCGCTTTTAAAGCTTATAAGCAAGAATTTAATCTTAAAACACTTGTAAATCCTTCCTCTGTTCCATACTTTATATTTTTCAAGGAAACCCATAATGATTTATAGGTATTTTTTAAGTAACTCCATCAGAAATATGAGGTATTGGATTTTCTTCCTGTCTCACAGTCGTGTGACTTGACCATCCCACATATGCTGGCTGGAAGCTTTTGGCTTTGTGTCATCCAACCTCCTTAAAATAATCTGGCTATTTTTCATGGAGATAAAAAAAAGTCTATTTGTCAATATTCTTTGTAGCCATACTTCTAAGAACATCTATAGTTGGCAACTGGCCATCTTTCCCTCCTGGAAGAGGAAAGAGCCTGTGGCCAGGTATGAGTTATATAGTTGATGCAGTGGGAAGCCATTCTACACACAGTATGCTTTGAAGTCTGTGGTTCCCCAGTTTGTGAAGAAAGCGTAGCAGCACTGCAGAGGTTTTGAGGCCTGGATTGGTGTTGAGCAGAACAGAGAAGAGAGGGAAGCAAAGAGAACGACGTCTCTGGAGAGTCTCTAGGGTTTCTCAAGTATATAAACAAAGCTAGTACATACCATCAGTGGTTATGCTAAAGAGCTGTTTCATTATTTATGTAAAAAGTAGTAGCATATAAAGACCAGGACTCTTAGAAGGGATTTTTTTTGCTTTTCCTAAAGACATGCCTCTGGATTCCTGCAAGTGATAGTTATATCCTTAAGGGATTTCATCAAATACCTTCCCATGACCATCTGCTTTCCATAAAGCCTTGATCTGATGAACCACTCAACTACGGTAGGTCACTGCAGTGATATAATGACAATGTCAGGGACAGACACAAGGCAGTAAGGCAGCTTTATCTCATGCAAGTAGAAAACCTGAAGCCATCTCAGCTGAATTCCTAGTTATTTCAGTTACAGTGCTTTATTTTGGAGTTGCTTTTGTCCCTCTGGTGTAATTTTCCAAGTGAGGCTTGACACAGATTGCAAACACTATACTCAGCATGAGAAAGTCTGTGCACCATTGTTGGTGCTGCTGGAAAGTTCCCTGTGTAACTAAAGAATCCAAAGATGGTCTGGTAGAGAAATTAATGCAGTACATTACACCATAATGCACAAAGAGAAATCAGATGTTTCATACAAAAGATTTCTGATAACCCAAGTCCTTTTACCATCATGTGCAACTTGCACTCTCCTGTCTGAAGATGGTGGTATAATAGTAATGCTTAAGACTTGGACTTGTTCTTGCTTCACCTTTTCTTCTTACTATGGAGGCATCTCCACCAGGGGTTCAGTTCAGATCAACCTTATACTTTCAAAGCAAAGCTCCTAATTGTTTCCCTTTGTCATGCCTTGGTTTGTATTACAGAACAGTTATGGAGTTATGAGAACTGACGCCTTTTGAAGTGACTGAAGCTATGTGAAAGTGAATTTTGAGTGAATGTGAACATATCTAGAAAGGTATTTCCTGGTGAGTTGTAGAATATGGATGCTGTTAAGCTGAGTTGCCTTTTCAGCTTTGCACATCAAGCATTACTAAAAACTAACTCTGTGATATACCTAAAAGAGTGAGTAAATATGACTCATGTATCGATGAAGGCAAGAGAATGTGAATGTAATGGCCTACCCAGATAACAACACAGCATTGGCAGAGCAACTGATAGAAAGCCAGCAGCGTCCCAACTTCCCACTCTCTTCCCTTCTTAAGTGATGAGATGGAACTGAAATGTCAGTAAATGAGAACCATGGCAAGCTACCCCTCAGCAGGCCAAAAGTCCTTTTAATGTCCCAGTGTGGAAGGAACAGTTTATGGCTTTCATGCAACCTTTGATGCTCTATTTGCAACTTAGAGACATGACTGCTATAATCTGTCCTAATGCCCATCCCCTGGTTTGCTCATGAATTCACAGTTTCACTGCTGTGTCTACATAATACCTTAAATATTGGCAATACAGTCTCTGTTCAGCAGTTAAAGCAACTATGGTGTGTACTGTAGTAAAACAAACAGCTGTACCCTACACAGAATAGTTCAAACCCCCAAATGAAATACCAAAATGAATCTCTACAGTGCATCCAGTTTTATTGCACAGAGAGATGAGTCCATGAAGAATATATACACAGAAGCATTATTTTTTGATGGAAGTATAATACTTAGCTTTTAGAAAAGCAGCACTGACTGGTTTTCCTGTGCTCCACTTGTAAGTACCATGTACCCAGCTGTCCCTTTTACACAGCTTTATGTATCATTCTATGTATTATTTATACTTGGAAAAGGCAGAGACACACAGGAGTCAGAACCCGTTTACATATCAGTTATGTAGTAAACCATTGGTGCTACTGTATCAAAACTATTTTTGCTTTTATTTTCAGCAGCCTTATGATCCCTGGAAAATGAAAATAAATTAAAAAATGAAAAATGAAGTTTTAATTAAGAGACAGTTGTGATTTCCCCCCCCCAGACATATTATAGTTCTATATTGAATTAATGGCCTTTTACTTCTGAAGTGACCACTTTTAAAACAGCTGCACATAGTAGCCTTTATTATTTCAAAAGCACTGTCAAGTGTACGAGTATGGAATTAGTGTACTTACATTAAAGAAAATTAAAGGAAGAATGCCCATCTGAATTTGATATGACTTTAATAGACAATCATCCGTCATCTTTTTCCTCTCAAATGTAAGGAAGCTTGAAAGACTTAAACCAGGTTTAGTTTAGTAGGAGAAAATAAGAAGACTGCCACACAGAAAATGACTAAATTATACTCAGTTTAGGGGTTCCACTTTTCTCTTTTGCCTCAGGCTTTTGGGACATTAAGGCCATGTTATAAATCCTGGTCAGTGCTTTTTTCTAAAGAGCAGAAATGAGAGTTTATTAGCATCACAGTGGTTGCCTCAATAATGACAAAACAGTTGCTCATTACTGCTCATTAGATTCATATTAGATTCATTTGCAATAGCAATACATCTTCTATTCATACTCGATTGCAAAACAACAGATATGATTTGACACCTGCTGTAGTACAGAATTCATTAGAAAGTAATAATACAAATAGGAATTCAATGGATGGACTTGGTCTTCTGCCTCTGATGGGTCTAAAATTTGTCATTTAATGTAGAATTTATATAGGATAAATGCCACAGCAGGCAATCAGCATCTTCAAATCGTATGTGCTCCAATAAAATATCACACAGAAGCAGATATGCAAAGAGCAGACAGACATACAAACAAGCAAATTAGCAGTACCATATGCAATGTATTATGTACACAGTAATACACATGAACTGTTTCTGTTTATATCCTTCATATGTAAATGTAGTTACTAGTTTTTAAAATCACAGGAAAAAAAAGCAAAAAGTTACATTTTCACCAAATAAAAAGTTACCAAGTAAACAGGTGTGATTTTCCCTTGAAAATTTCTGGAACAAACTGAATCCAAGATGTTACTGGAATATTGCTTAAATGCCATTGTCTTAACTTACTCAAACAATGTGTAACCCTGACTGTATCATTACACTTCAGAAGTGCCAAACTAATAATGGTATTTAAATGGGTTGAAACTTCTCCTTTATCTAGCAAATCCATTGGGTAAAAAAACCAAAATTACTTCAAAAAGTAAAATTACTTCATCAGTGGTTCCTGCTTTATATTTTTTTTCCTGTGCAAGAGACAAAAGTATACCAAAGCAATAGGTCTTTATGCCATGAAGATAGAAAGAAGATAGATTGATTTCCAGATTTAGCCCTGCATATACTAAAAGAATTTACATTATATTACCCTAGGCTTCATTATTACCTTTCATGGTACTTTTGATGTTATTTCTCAAAGTACAAAACAAATATCCCTTTCTGTCCTCTGCTCATGTCCTAATTCATCTATCAAGTTAGTTAATTCACTACCATTTACTGTTTATGCAAAGACGCTTCTATGGGTTTCTACCCCTCAACACATCTTACATTTGAAGAGCTGTATCATTTTGTTTCCTCTACTTCTGGGAAGAAATTTCTTCACAACTTCTTTTCAAATCCATATTTTACAAGAATTGCTTTCCAGTAGAAGAGATCCTCTTTCAATTTTCAATTCTCAGTCATAGCCTAGTTCTCTTCCCACCGCCAAAGTAAATATCATCACAGTCCTCTGCATACGCCATTCGAGTTAACAGTCACGATTTAACACTAAAGGAATATTCAGGACAGTAAAGATAAATTCTCAATGAAAGACTACCACATATGTATTCTGAATTTCATAATAAAAATACTTGATCTGATACAACCTAGAATCAGACCTGACTTTCTTCAGACTTCTTAAATCACATTACCATGCTATGGTCACTTCCCATTTCCCTCTTTTTCCTTCAAACCAGCAGTCTGAAACACTGTAGCCCTGGGTTTTGTATTAAGAAATTCTGTTTTGTTTCTCTTACACCAATAGTTCAGTGCCTCACAACTTGATATTCATCAACAAATTGTGTAAGGACATTTCTACTTTGTTGCTCGTGAAATTATTAATACTGAATTAATATTCAATTTAAAAGGGTTCTTAGGAAACTAGTAGCCCTTTTTATGCAATGAGTAGTGGAGCACTATCTGGAACACAAAGTTCCATTTAAATATAAGACAAAACTATTTCACTGTGAGGGTGAGGGAGCCCTGGAACAGGCTGCCCAGAGGGTTGTGGAGGCTCCTTCCTTGGATGTCTTCAAGACCCGCCTGGACATGTTCCTATGCCACCTGATCTAGGTGAACCTGCTTCTGCAGGGGGGTTGGACCGGATGATCTCTAAAGATCCCTTCCAACCCTGCCATTCTGTGATTCTAAGGACAGCAGTTTGCTTTTCTGGAAACAGCACACATCACTATCATATTAGATGTATTATACAATGTATTTGCCACTTCACTGCTGTTTTTAATTAAAACACAAACGAAATAACCCTCAAAACCAAATAAACAAAGCATGATGACAGGCTGAAAGCAGCCTGAATATTCACCAAAATAAACAGCTTCCCAATTTCTCCTAGGAAAGAGGGCACCAGCACTTTGCTCATTTCCTTCTGGATGGGATCTGAGAAATAACAATGCAAATATATTAATATTGCATGGTCAGAGCTATTTTCTATTAATATGGCATTAATATACTGACCCTTTGCACTGCATTTAAAGATCATGAAGATCAATATTTATGGAGAGGTCAGGAAAAAAAAAAAAAAAAAATCAATCTTGCAGTAAAATGAGGCATATTTAATATATCCTAGCATCATAATTAAGTTTATACATTAAAAGTAGCATTGAAATGGGAATAATGAATGCTGTGACAAATGAGTTTCCCTTCTCAAACAACTTTATGTGGATAATCTGAGAAACGGAAAGACTGAAGTGACTATATGCACCTTCTTCCTCTATGCTTCACCAAATTTCTCATTGTTTCTCTAACGCTTTTTGCACATACTGCTGTACAGGAAAAAAAACCAACTCAGTTACTGCTTCCTGGAGACCAAGATCAACTGATGTGATACTGCTAAAATTCCTGTAAATCCTTCATCTCCATTGCAAGATATCCTTTGAAAAAGGTCTGGTGTCTAAGTAATAAGCACCACAGGAGCTTAGCAACTTTTCTCCTGCTTTTTGGACCAGCACATCTTTACTTTTATGCCTAGGATAAAATATACAAGACATCTAGTGGAGGAAAACTACTTGTTTTCTTTGCAAGGCTCTATTAATTTTAACTTCATGCAAATTTTCTGTTTCAGATGTGTTTCGTTTTGGTGTGAAGAAGCCTGAATTTTGAAAAAAAAACCCTCAAAACAATGACAGAAAGAGCTGCGTCTGTTGGAAACCACTTTTGATGCATCACTTGTCCCATGATAAGGTAGGGCTAATGTTTAATGGCCACAACAATGACTTATACACAGTAACTCTCATCTGAGAATCTCAGTGCCTTAAAACAAGCCACCCAGGCTGATTAAAATGGAGAAAATGAAACAGATATTACATTATTTGTATAAGGTCAGTCAGTAGCAGAGACAGGATTAGGATTCCTGGAATTAGTTCTACAGGGAAGATTATTCCTGTTCCCCTTCTCTGCTCTAACTACTATATATTCTGCTCTCCCTGCAAATACAATCCATTCCCACAACAACAATGAACTTAGATGATCTCTTTGCACATTTCTGAAAGTAAATAAACATGGAGAAAAAAACCCACTTCATTGCTCGGAAAATAAGTGCTTTCTAAAGGTATAGGGTAAAACCACAGACATACAAGAGATAAGTAACACACCCAGAGTCTGACTCTGTTCAGTGACAGTAACAGCAACTAGCAGTAACAGCACACCCCAACAGTTGTTAAAATGATGCCAGAGTAGGAAGAGACTTGTTGAGAGGAATCCTGCCCCTGACTGAGTGGACAGATTCTGCAACTCATTTGAAAACCAGGCATCACTTCTCCTTTTTCAAGGCTTTTGGTGCTTTTGTTGTCAGAAGGTTTGACGCCGTTCCATTAATCCACTATCATGTAGGATTGACACTACACATTTCAACAGTAGCAGTACCAAAGAGATGTTTTAAAGGAGACAGGGTAGACAAGTTAGAGAGGCTAAAGCAGCCCCTCTAGAAGTATGGGAGTCATTCATTCACCCAGGCTACTTGGCATTAAAGCAAATCTCACTTATTGCTATTGTAATCTCCTGTACTATAATAGAGCTTTTCAAATCATTTGTTTGCAGTATTATACTTAAGATTAAAGTTACAAGACCTCGGGTTTTTTTCTATTTTCTTTAGAGGATTACTTTTCTTGCCTGCCTTTTAAAAATCTCAGCTGTTTTCTTCTGCTCTGTTTAATTGTAAAAGCATTTAATACTTTGAACTTATTGTGAGACACAAAATACAAGCACTGTCTACACAGAAAACCTTAGTCAGGAAGTAAATTATGTCTTCATGCCATCCATATTGAATGTCCATTACTCCTGGACATAGCACATTAACTGACTCATTAGCTATTTCAAACCATATGGACTTAGGTTTAGGTGGGTTGCTCTGATGATATCCTGAGGTGAGCTTCCTAATTATTGTAATTATGTGATCTCAATCACGGGGCCAGTCACACAAAATAGAGTCAAGTGTCTTTAAAATGGGTGTCAACACACCTAAGACAATGACTGAGTTGAGCAACATGCCCCCTGGATGTTGGAGATCCCTTGACAGTACAAAAAGTAATTACTCTAAAAGTTTTAAGACACTGGCAGCCAGCACAGTGACATCTGAAAAAGCACAGCAAGCACATGGGACTCCACAGATGCAGGAACATGAACAGATTTCTCAGCAGAAACTGGGAAGTGGTATGAAACTTGATGCCTTGTTGTCAGTGGTCTTAATACAGAGATGTTACGTCTCTAGGGTAAATTTAGCCATGATATTTTAAGCAACAAGGAGATCTGGAGTGGAGGAAGATAATTAAATGTGGAAGTCCTAAAATGTCAGCATTAAATATCTCAAAAGCATTGCAATGCAACAGTGAGAGAAGCTACAAGTTGCTCATCTACTGTAACAAATGTAAAGGGCTTTGTTTACGTGCCACTGCAAGTTTTCATATAATTCATTGAAATCTTTCATACTCAAGCTTAGGTTTGAGCAAGAAGAAGCAAAAAGGATTAAAATAAATGGAGAACAGACCAAGTGTTTAACATATCGTGCTTTAGAACAAAAAGCAAAACCAAATACAGCCTTAGGACAGAGATAAAAATACACAGCATATCTTTTTGTCACCCTCTAGAACTTATGATAAAAAGAAGATTAGGAATAAGGTGATGCTTCTTAGCCACAAATCAAGATAAAACTTCCAAAGTTTGTACCTTACAAGATTACTTCCAACTTTTGAAGTGTCTCTCGGGCATCTAGAAAGCTAGATGTTAAGTAGCATCAGCCACCTGGATATGTAGCTAGATAACACAACTATACATTCAAAAGTTACTTGGATGCATAACCTTGACCCACTGTGCAAAAATGAGCTATGCTCAGATCTTCACTCTAGAAATAAATCATTGTATTCATCTCACAGAAGAGCCAGCCCAGGGTGTTAGCAATGATCACAGGACCATGGAAAATGTAGAGCATCACCATTTTCTTTTCCAGTAATGCAATGACCAGCTCTGCAGAAAAGCCCAGGTTTCCTCATATTTTATATGTCAGCAAACACACACCAAACCAAACCAATTAATCACACCATGAAGATATCAGGAGCACTAAAGCAAACATCCAGAGAGAGTATCTTCCACCGCTTCAATTCTGAGTAATGAAAAAGTACCTACCTGAGCTACATGAGGGAGAGAGTCTTCATGGGAAGGGCCTGAGGCCCTCAGGTAATTGCAGTCATGTACCACAAGTAAGTAAAATAACAATAATTTGGTAGCATTTTCAGTTTTATCCTAACAAAACTTATATATTTTTACTCTTACTAACATATCCCCCCTTTTCCTATGAGAATTCTTGAATTGGCCAGAAATGGTGCCTGTATCACCCTGAAGAGAAATTGCTTCCATCATAAGAAAGCTTTCTTGAAAACAAACCACCAAACAAGAAACAAACCCCTCACCTTCATATATAGTTCTTTTGGCCATTCATCTCCCTTACATCACACCTTCAAATTGCTAATTTGAAGCAAATGTGAAGAAGCAGTGGAGGCTGTGACATGAGTGAATAAAGATCATGTTTCTTGGGAGAGTTGCTAACTGGCTGTTGATAAGGAGTTTCTCTCAAAGAAAAAATCCCAGTGAAAACCACTCAAATAAACTCACTGTTGTTTTCTGTTAACTTGTATGATATATATCTTCAAACTTTTGATAGTACATGATGATTTTAAACTGCCCAGGTTGTAAAAGAGCTGTGTGATATTAAAGATAGCTAAGATTTCTGATAATCTTGCATTTCTATGGAACTGAAGCTGTAAACTTGCAATTTCTTTTCTTTTAATAGTACAAGGACACTTTCATTTAAAAACTGAAGACCTTAAAACTCAGCTACCTATGGGTGTTATGTAGCCTGACTTAAATTTTCTAAAACCAGTAAGTTTGCATATGCTACTGTATTAATTAACAGTGAAATAAAGCCTTGTGTATCTATTTTTACTTTTAGTTTTGCTATTAGCCTATCATGACAATTTTAAAACAGCCTTTGCTGATTACTTCATTATTCCTCAGAAATCTATGAACTTGTTTTGTGATCTTATCCTTGCTTGTGAGTTCAAAGCACTAAATAAGCTCAAACCAACTTATATCTCTGAACTGTAAAGTTTGTTACACATCTTTCGGTCAACGTATTCCACCAACTTCCTGATGTTAGAGTATTCTTAATGGGTTTGTGGAAACAAAAGGGACCTAAAATAAAAATAGGAACATCTAAGTCTTTTAGGGTATTTAGTTTTGTGTTCATCATATAAAAAAAAAAAGAATCCCCCTTAAACCGTATGACCAGGGCAGGAGGCTGCTAACAATCTAATGCTTCCACAGTTATCTGCTAAATATCTAGAAGACAGATGGAAACTTCATCTGATTTGTTTCACTTTCTTATCCTAATTTGCTTTTGTGTGCAGGAAAAAAATAGCTCAGAAGAAGTAAGCTTCCTAAGACCTGTAGTTTACAGTTTAATTATGAGACTATTTCTGTGCAAAAGTTGAGCAAAAAAGCTTTTTCCTTAAAGAGAGAATGGTTCTCTGATTTCCAGGCATCTTGAAGACAAATCTATTCTTATTTGAAGACAATTTAAATTTGTTTCATTTTTTTTCTTTAATACAAAGACCTCTTTTTTTGTTTTGTTTAAAACAACCCTAGCACCTCCCTCCTAATCTATTTTAACCAACTGTTGCAAAGGGAGAAACACTTTGAAATGCTTCACGGCAATCTTTGTTTGTTTTATGGCTGAGCTTTCTACTCTCAGTTCTTTAGCTGCTCATTACAGTAATGGTAAAACCATAAAGCCTGCAAAACGAAGCAAAAAGGGTTGTCATGTTAAGACCCTCTCTACTGATGGCCATATATACTTTGCAGTCATAATCTGTGTTACTACTTCTAAGTTCACTTGCAAATTATGCGGTTGCTGAAGATGTTCTGGATTTTTATTACTCTATTTTGGTTTTTTTTTTAAGTAGGACTTTAGTCATGGTGATGCCCACTGAGTTCTACCTGGACGTAGTGTGCTGGCTGGATCCTATTATAATGCAAAATTCACACAAAATGGTGGCTTGAAAAACCCCTCATTGTGTCCTTTATTACCAGTTTACAGGCTGATGGTGATGACGGGGCTGATGCACTTCCAGCTCAGCTGCATCTGTCCTTTGTACCCACCTGAAACGACGGCCAACTTGCCTGTGAGGTGGCCATTGCCTCTTCTCCATGCTCTGTGGAGCTGCTGATGGCTTCCGACACTCCAAGCTGTGCAAACGTTTATCATTTCACCCAGGGTGACTGCAGGAGGTGTTACATGCTAGTTTTGGGTAAAGTTGCTGTGTGTTAGAAGTGATTCTTGACCGACACCAAGGTTCTGAGGTAAAAATCAAGCGGCTCGCCTGAGAGGCAGCACCGTGACAGCTCTGTGACTTTATTACACCTCCTAAATTCCTTCCTGCACTCCAAACTCGCCTTTTTTTTTTTACCTCAGGCAAGGTACAGTCTGACCAACTACTTCTGCATGCACCAAAGCACTTCAGAAAAAGGAAAAAGAAAAACAGAAAAAGAAAAAAGAATAAGAAGAAAAAGAAAAAGGAAAAAGAAAAAAGGAAAAGGAAAAGGAAAAGGAAAAGGAAAAGGAAAAGGAAAAGGAAAAGGAAAAGGAAAAGGAAAAGGAAAAGGAAAAGGAAAAGGAAAACTCCTCACTTGCAAAGTGCAGCTTGAAAACGGGTACAGCCGAAGCGACGAGGGCTGAGGTGGGCTCTGGAGCTCCATCGAAACTTCTCCCCTCCCTGGCTGAGGGCAATCCCCCCTGGCTGAAGGGACCCGGAGTCCCTCCTGGCTTAGGGCAGCGGGGCAGCTGAGTCCCTTCTCGCCGAGGGCCAGAGACGACTGAGGGGAGCAGGTTGGTTTGAGGGTGTCCCATCTGTCTGAGGGACGTTTACCCCCTCCTGGCTGAGGAGTGGGGAGCGGGGAGGCTTGAGGGGAACTTGTCCTGGGTTGATGAGAGCGGGACGGCTTCAGGGGGAGCCTGCCTGGATGAGAGGAGTTCCTCTTGGCTGAGGGGCAGGAACGACTAAGGGGAACAGGCAGGTTTGAGGGGAGTCCCTCGTATCTGAAGGGTGTCTCGCCTGGCTGAGGGGAGCGGGGCGGCTAGAGGAGAGGAGTGGGGAGCGGGGAGGCTTGAGGGGAACTTGTCCTGGGTTGATGAGAGCGGGACGGCTTCAGGGGGAGCCTGCCTGGATGAGAGGAGTTCCTCTTGGCTGAGGGGCAGGAACGACTAAGGGGAACAGGCAGGTTTGAGGGGAGTCCCTCGTATCTGAAGGGTGTCTCGCCTGGCTGAGGGGAGCGGGGCGGCTAGAGGAGAGTCCCACTTGGCTGAGGGGAGCGTGTAGGCTTGAGGGGAACCTCCTTTGGCTTGATGGGAGCGGGACGGCTTAATGGGAGTCTCTCTTGGCTGAGGGGAGCAGGTCAGCTTGAGGGAAGCCCCTCCTGGCTGAGGGGCAGGAACAGCTGAGGGGAACAGGTAGGTTTGAGGGGAGTCCTGCCTATCTGAAGGGCGTCCCACCTGGCTGAGGGGAGCGGGGCGACTGAGTCCCACCTGTCTGAAAGACATCCCGCCTGGCTGAGGGGAGGCTGAGGGGAGCGTGTAGGCTTAAGGGGAACCTCGCCTGGCTGAGGGGAGCAGGATGAGTGAGACAGTCCCACTTGTCCTAGGGACATCTCGCCGGGCTGAGAGGCGGGATATTAAGGGGAGTCTCTCTTGGCTGAGGGGAGCAGGTCAGCTTGAGGGAAGCCCCTCCTGGCTGAGGGGCAGGAACGGCTGAGGGGAGCAGGTAGGTTTGAGGGGAGTCCCGTCTATCTGACTGGCGTCATACCTGGCTGAGAGGAGCCGCCAAGCGTGAGGGGAACTCGCCTGGCTTGGTGGGAGCCGGGGCAGTTTGAGGGGTGTCCCGCCTGGCTGAGGGAGTCCCACCTGTCTTGAAAGACATCTCGCCTGGCTGAGAGGCGGCTGAGGAGAGCAGCTGGGCTTGTGGAGAGTCCTGCCTGGCTCAGGGCAGTGGGTAGGCTTGAGGGGAACCTCGCCTGGGGTGATGGGAGCGGGGGCGGCTTGAGGGGAGTCCCGCCTGGCTGAGGGGAGTGAGATGCCCCTGTCCCACCTGGCTGAGGGAGTCCTGTCTGTCAAAGGGAGATCCCGTCTGGCTGAGGAGAGCAGACCGGTTGAGGAGAATCCATCCTGGCTGAGGGGAGCGAGACGGCTGGGGGGAACCTCTCCTGGGTTGATGAGAGCGGGCTGGCTTCAGGGGGACCCGTCTGGCTGAGGGGTGTAGGGGTCTTCAGGGGAGTTCCTTCTGCTTGAGGGGCAGGAACGACTGAGGGGAGCAGGTAGGCTTGAGGGGAGTCCTGCCTATCTGAAGGGTGTCCCGCCTGGCTGAGAGGAGCTGGAAGGCTGAGGGGAAACCTTGCCTGGCTTGATGGGAGCGGGGCGGCTCGAGGGGAGTCCCGCTTGGCTGAGGGGCAGGAACGGCTGAGGGGAACAGGCTTGAGGGCAGTCCCGCCTATCTGACTGGCGTCCTGCCTGGCAGAGAGGAGCCGCCAGGCTTGAGGGGAACTCGCCTGGCTTGGTGGGAGCCGGGGCAGTTTGAGGGGAGTCTCTCTTGGCTGAGGGGCAGGAACGACTGAGGGGAGCAGNCCTGCCTGGCTGAGGGGAGTGAGATGCCCCTCTGTCCCACCTGGCTGAGGGGAGCGGGATGGGTGAGACAGTCCCATTTGTCCTAGGGACATCCCGCCGGGCTGAGGGGTGGCTGAGGAGAGCAGCTGGGCTTGTGGAGAGTCCTGCCTGGCTAAAGGGAGCGGGTAGGCTTGAGGGGAACCTCGCCTGGCTTGGTGGGAGCCGGGGCAGTTTGAGGGGTGTCCCGCCTGGCTGAGGGGAGCGGGATGGGTGAGACAATCCCACTTGTCCTAGGGACATCCCGCCGGGCTGAGAGGCGAGGGCGGCTGAGAGGAGCGGGAAGGCTTCAAGTGATGCCCGCCCGGCTCAAGAAAGCGGGACGGCTGCGGGGAATCCCGCCTGGCTGATGGAAGGAGGGAGGGAGGGAGAGAGGGCGGCTGAGGAGTGTCCCGCCCCGCCGACGGCGAGACAGGGCGGGCAGGTCCCTCGTCCCGGCCGGGGTGGGTACGGCCGTTCCCCATTCCCCGCCCCGGCATTTCCGCGGGAAGACGGCGGCCCCGCCTTCTGCTGCTGCTGCGGCTGCGGCTGCGGGCGCGCGCCGCACGGGCCCGGCCTGCGGGGAGCTCCCGTCTGAGAAGTTTGTAGCCGGCGCCGGGCAAAGGCCGCGGGGTCCCGACGGAGGTGAGTGTGAGAGGAGAGGGGCGGTGAAGCCCAGCATGAGCCGCTTACTGCCCGCTTCCAAGTTGTCTGTTTGGAGGGGAGGCCGCAGGGAGTTGAGTGAGCCGCCCCGGCCTTGCTGAAAGGCGCTTTTTGGCTCCTGCCTTTAGGGGGATTGCCGGCGGAACCTCTGCTCGCTGCCTGTTGGGCAAAAGTCATGGAGAAATGTTGTTACGTGTGACAAAAAGGTCAACTTTTATCTTTCGGTTTTTTCTTCCCCTTTCGAGGTGCAATGCCGCCTAAGGATCGCGGCCGAGGCAAGCTGCCAGTTCCTCTCCCAAGAGACATGATCCTGAAAGACACTGAAGGAAAAGTCTGGAGGCTTGGCAGTCAGATCGGCCAGGGAGGATTTGGCTTGATCTATTTAGGTAAAATACTGGTGGTGGTTAGAGATGTCTTTGTAACTTTATGACATGAGACACAACGTTAAAAAAAAAGTTACTGTTGTTTGTGTGCTGGTGGTTATCCGTGTTGAGAGTGGTGTTTTGTGATGTTTACAGCTCCTTCTGTGTCCTGTTCCAAAGTGTTGGTGATGGTGCAGTGTCTTCTTTATGGGCTGTTCAGCTCCATTTGCTGGCTCCTTGTTCTTTATTTCGTCACTTGTTGGATAGCTTATTATGATCTTTGAAAACATCAGTTGGTCACATTTGAGAGCTGCTGTGCTCTGCTGCTCACAGAAGATGTTACCATAAGAAAATAGACCTTAGCATGAGCCAAAAGTATAGTTAAGATGTCTCTGGATATTGTCATTCAAGGATAAGGGAAAGGAAGGCAGAAAGTTGAAGAAAGCTCTTGAAAGAAAAGAAGAGTTGAAGAGAGAAGGAACTCAAGGGAACTGGGGATGCGGTGCAGAAAAGGAGCTTTACACATGTAAAGCAAAAAAGTGTTACACTCCTGAATCACTTGGAATATAGCTGTCATTTGTTGTTGCAGTGAATGTACAGCAAGTGGCAGTTTCATGCAGATTTGATTAGTTTTGTGCCTGTTCACACGGACCACTGGGGTGATTTCATATATTGTGATGTTTGCAGTTTGGCTCCTGCTGAAAGGGGGAAAGCAGTCAGTGGATTAGTTGAGGAAGAGGATATAGTCTGGGACCTTTGGTATTACTGGCTGGTCTCTTTTTGTAAGTGACAGCATGACTCAAGAAATACAACTGCCACTCTTATTATGGTGTTTGTGTTAATTTAATCTCTTTTTTTCAGAAAGGATACCAAATGTTACAGGTAGCTCTGAACTGAAGGCTTAGTTCCCCTTGTAACTCATCCTACAATTAAAAGACAAAATGAGCAAGATTTGTCCATGAGTACTGATGCTGACTGAAGCCGCTTTCTTGTTTTGTTCACCTTTCCGTCTCTATACATGATTTATGTTATGTAAAGTATGCCATTCAGTAGCTTCTTTGGAACTTGATCCTACAAAAGAGCTCAGCTTTGAGAGTCAAGGGAAGTGAACTAAAAAAAACTTTTGAGAGTAGGATATGGATGCTTAGTGCTGAGAGACACCTTCTTTCTCTGTGCAGACTAGTTTTTAGTGTGTATACAGCAAGATGTGACGAGACCACTAAACTTTCAGTGCGAAGCTAACCTAGAAAGGGCTGGTGGGCAAGACAGGAGAGTAGAGACAGGTTCGACTGCCTGCCAGATATGAACAGCACAGCCCTTTTATAAAAGTAAAGGTTAACTTTGCTGACTATATATTTTAATAAGTATTTTTACAGTAACGGTGCAAAGATTTTGATGTGCGTTGTTATAGCTTAATTTCCCATTAAAGGTACTCCATACTCCATTAATCTATAACAACGTTCTTGAGAAATTTTACAGTATCACTGCAAAATGTATTTACAGGGGGTGCATTCTGTGGAAGGTTCTGTTCACTAAATCAAAGCTGCTGAAAGCCATTTACTGACCCTGAGCCCTAAGGTGCAAATAGTATCTTCAGGCGCAGGACTTTTAAACTTCCATTTATGTACATGAAACTTGTCTCTATCTACATGTCTTGAGTAGCCTCACAAATGTTTTCTGTGGCTTTCTGATCACTCCTTTTTCCTGTCTGTGCTATCTTGTCTGTTTATTTCTTGACTGCTTCCTTCCCTTGGATTCCCTTTCCTTTTTTATCTCAACCAGAGCAAACCCAGCAGCAGAAGGCTTAGAAATGCTGATTCCTTTGCATGCTCCTGAGGAGGAGAGCTTCCTCTGTTCTCTTAGAAGCAATAGAAGCCATCTAGAGATGTTATCCCAAGCGTTTTTTTTTTATCATAGCAATAGCAATGTGGCTTGTTAGCGGGAAGTAACTATGCTGTGGTATGGTAGAAGTTTTATTTTTCTTACTGGTGCCAAAACAGTAATCCCTTTGTTAAGGGGGAGCAGAATGGACAGCAAACAAGGGGAAATGTGACACATTGGTGGTCTCCTGACTGGTTTGTAGCCCTGTGGAGAACAGTGGCAGTATGTTGGAAAATTAAGCAAGAGTAGAGGAGGGTGCTACTGAGAGTCTTACATTCTCTCATTTATCTTCCTGATCACAGTCAGTAATTAACACCAGTCTTTATATAAATCATTCTCTAGCCCTGCCGCAAGCACTCTATTAATGCACAATTTGGACTGAAAATTTAAATGCAGAAAGGTCACACAATGTTTTGTTAAGATTCTGCTGTCACAGTGAAATGTGCTGTACCCAGCATTATCTACTTGCAGTCTTCTTTCTCATGGAAACTGATGGTTCTGGGAAAAAAAAAATCTTTAAAAATATTTATAGACATGCAAGTTTGTTTGATGGTGTCTTTTTCAACAGAATTTAGTACATGGTAAATGTGTTTTAATTATATTATGTAAGTATATTGTAATGGAACTTTGTAAGTGGTAGGTGAAAACTGAGTTTTTCATCCATTTTTCATAGCTGGCTTAGCAGCAGGTGTTTATATATCTTGCTGTGTGACTCCTGTTTTTGTGTGTGTAGTTCCTATGTAGGAAGCTGGGGAAAGTATGCATTGATAAGGTCATACCTTAGTTCTGCCCTGCTCGGAGATATGTCACCAATACAGCCAGTATACGATGTTTTTCTGCCTGCCTCCCATTTTCCAAGAAGAGGCTTGAGTGGTAAAGAGTAATTAAATAGGTGTCTAAATTAAATAGGTGTCTTTTAATATTAGCAGCACAGGGAGTTCTGCTGCTGGTGAAGTTAGGGGAGAGGTATGATTTTGGCCGTTTTTGCGTATAAACTTAGCCCATAGTACACTCTGCCATTGATATTCTGAGGCCTAATGTTCTGAGGCTGAGGAGTGAGAGAGAGTAATTTCCATGAATAATTTCTATAGCAATGAGCTGGGGTGCACATGTGTCAAGGAAGAAGCAGCCTTCACGGAGCACATTCTATCATTCTCATACTGTTCATTCTTTGGTTTGCATTAGGAAGCTGTCTTAAACAACTGGTTTTAGCGAAACGAAGTGCTTCAGCAGCTGCTTAAATTAACCTCACTGAAAATATTTACCTATAGTGTGGGAAATGAGTTAAAAAGGCAGTACAATGATACCAAAAGGTAGACATTCAGCATGATTTTTATAAACTGAATGGAAAGAGGAATATTGATAACAAGCTCCTGTAATTAATAGCACTAGCAGGTAACTGGTTAGGAATAGATTTTTCTTAACTTTCAGATGTTAAAATGCATTTCAGCATAGGTCTCATTGTATCTGCAGGTGTGAATCTTAATGTGCAAATACATTCACTGTCAGATAAACACCACTTCAGGAAAGACTCTTTTTATCTAGTCACTAATATTAGGCTGTATAAATATAGCAAGCAGATTACGTGATTTTTCACCCTGTCTGTAGGAAAACTAAATCATAAATTTAGCCTCATTCAGCTACTTAGTGGTTACTTACAAGGATCAGCCTGCACCATCTGTTCAAGCGGAAATACTCCTTACTTAAACTAATTCTTGCTAATGACTGCTTCCTCCTGAGTTTCCCCTCTATCGTATTTTTTTGGCCTGCTGTAGACTAGAAGTCTTAACTTCAAAAACATAACTGATGTTATTGCACAGTAGTCTAAAGCCTGTTACAAGCTCTGCAGAGATAATTACTGTTACACTTAAATGTTCTGCCACATAATGTATTGGCATTTCGTTGCCCTGGGTTGTTTTGTTTTATTTCTATATGTATGGACCTGTGATCTGGGAGCTGTTGCCATGCTCTTTCTTAGTCCAACTTGCAGGAGTTCTGGTTATCGACTGAGACCTTGGGTGTGCTAAGTAGAACTAGAAAGTCAAGAGAGCAGGTTTGATTTCTTTTTCAGTAGGGGATGTATTTTTGAGCAGCCTCGTATGGTAAAAGGAAGAGCTTTGGACAAGAGATAAGTCACCTGTTGCCTTACAGAGGGCACTCCCTTCAGCGTCTTTGGCACCTGTACCCTACTGAAACTGGCATGGTATCTCCTGAGTGGGCATCATTTCAGACTAGCAGATGGGCTGGCACAGAATCTTGCCAGAAAACAGTTTGTGCATCAAGTTTTAAATATTAGAGGCCTGGACTCCCATCTGAGAGTGCTGTAAGTGCAGACCACGCATAGCTTTTCTGCCTGGGGTTAAAGGATGTGTCATACCTATTCCAGCTTAGAGTAATTAACTTTGAAAGTCTTCAAAATTTCAAAATGAAACAGTGGCTTCTGTGGCTGTGTAATGCAAAACTTTGTCTCTAGTGAATCAAGATTAAGGTTTCATAGAAAGATGAGTAAGAAATGCCGGGAAATTTCCTAGCAGTGCTGATGAACATTCTTGGAGGCATTTGCAATTATCTGCAAAACAGTTTAGCGTCTGAGCATGGTTTTCTCTTGAAAACAGTTTAGTTAGGTCTTGTGGAAGATGGTTTCAGAAGCAAGGTACTATGTGTATGTAATTTATGTAATGCAACTGCCCTCATAAAGCTACCCAGAGGAAGAATCTAGAAAAAACCTATACATTAACACTGCTCAGAAAGGAGACTGTCTGGGAACTGATGATGATGCATCTTTAGAGTAACAGTATGAGCAGAGAAGCAGATCTTCCTTAGGCTCCTTGAAAAATGGACACTGTCAACACTCTTCAAGCACTGAATGTTTCAGTTCCTGGGAAATGTTGGGTACGGTGAAGGTGGTGGGAGAAAGCAAGGTGCTTTGTTCACCTTTAAATATTTACCTTAGTACCCTCCGTATCTAGGAAGTATTTGAAGTTGTGTGTTAAATGAACAGATGCTACTTTCTATTTGTGTACACTTTGTTTATAGTAACTGTATACAACTGCAGCTTGGATCATTTTTTACTGTTAGATGCTCTGAGCAATACTCCCCCTGCTTTTGTTAGCCATTGAATTTAACAGCTCTTGGCTTGACTTACACAGGATCAGAATTTTTCCAGCTTTTTAAGTAGCCCATAACTTTGAAGTGTGATATTTTTTGAGGTTAGTTTTTATTTCTGAAAAAAAAAAACCCTAAACTGACAATATTCTCTTCAGGATTAATTAACACATGAAACAAAGGAAAACAAAAAACCAAACAAAACCAAACTAGCAACCCAAAAACTACTGAAAATAATTTTAATTCATATTTCCCAAACAAATCCATCCTCAATATAACCAGCAGTGACAGAGACACCAGCTGTGGACAGGAGCGGGGATGTTTTTTCAAACTGCCAAATCAATGCTGTTTTCTTTTCCACTGTGTAAACTTTGTCAACAAAACTGGTTCTGAGCACGCCATTGAAAATATTTCACCATATTCTGAATGTGACTGCCACAAATTAACTGCTAAAACTACAACAAGCACATTTGAACTGGCAAACGGAATTGGCACATTTCTCTGTCAGACTGCATGCAATTGTGCTATGTGGTTGTAGGAAACAGCAGTTCATCCAGAAAAACACTTTTGTTACCATGTCTTATTAACATTTAGAAAGCTACATTAATTAAGGTTGTGGCACTCAGCAACAAAACAGATGAAATTCACGAGTAAAGTGGATGATAAGACCGTAACTGCACTGCCTGGGTGAAACTAGGGAATTCTGGACATGGGTTAATTTGAGGTAAGTTATTTGCTGTGTTGTGCAGGCACAACAGTTGGAAATTATGGCAAAGAATGTGAATCTTACTGCACTGCTTTATTTCAGAGTGCATTTTAAATCTATGCTTTTCACTGGCATGGTAGCTGTAGTTGTGGGATGAAGGGGAAGAGTGAAAAATAGAGCTGTGCCTTTTGCCTTTTGCAAGTATTTTGTGAGGTTCATCTTGGCTTGGGATAGAAACAGCCACAATCCACTACATAGCTTCATCTTTCACCAGTATTCCCAGTTACAAGTGATGCAGACGAATGGTGTTCATTGTGTGCATATATCAACATTCCTCCCCGAAATGTAAGGAAATTGTGTGTCTCTGGTTGATAAAAGCAACATAAGCTGTAAACTAGGAACTCTCATGCTTGTTGTGCTGTCTTAAGATATCTTTCACAAACATGATCTAGCCATATAGTGCTCCTGATACTCTTATATGTGTAGTTATATGCCATCAGAGACCTCCTGCCTATCAGCATTGCTCTCCTGCAGGGTCTCTGCTTACTGTCCTGCAGTCTAGCATTTAACTGATTGTAATATTATAAATAGCCATGTGCTACCACACAGAACGAGGCTAGCACATGGCTAATTACAAGTATACAGTAATTAACTATGAGCTAAACTCGCAGGAGAGTATGTGGTGGTGGTCTATGAGGTATGTAATCAGACTGTTTGTTAAACCTTGGGAGCCTTTCCAGTCTGTTAAGTAACTATACATAGTAATGAGACAATTTAAAAAAAAAAAAAAAAAGCACATTTATGTTTATTTATGGACAAAAAATAGTCTGTCATTTCTGAGCTGTGCATAAATTATTGCCTTGATATATGAATGGTTAACTCAAATGATGTACCAGAAAGTATATGAGCAACTTCTGCATATCAGTGTGTATGAGATTAATCGTGTAAGAAATGTAGAGTGTTAATGTTGTGCCTTGTTTCATGGATGTTCAGTAAAGATACCATTTCTCCTTTTGTAGTTTTGAATGTCATGTTACTCATTTTGTGGAGCATCTGTTCCTGTATCTAGCTGAGCTTTCTCTGACTTTTCTTCCCTTTTCGTGTCGTAACGATTGCCAGTTAGTTTGGGGTTTATTTTTCTTCAGGATGTTCTTTCAGTGTGACTCCAGAAGTCGTCCACACCAGCCCAGTCTAAGAACCATGGGGGTTAAGCCCTTTTTGCTGGGCTACCTCCCGTTAATTGCTCTTCTTCATTACCCTGACAGCTGTTAGTGTCTGTTCCAGATTACCATGAATGAGGCCTCTCTTTGTAAAATGTCAAGATGTCTACAGGGAAGTTAGATCAGACTCTTTCAAATCCGTTTAAATTTGATACTCCTCTACACCTATCAAGCCTTTGTGAAGTAACTTAAAATACATTTTCTTATACACAGGTTCTTTCTGATCTGTGTCAGTAAGGGAACACGTCTAATGCTGTTTGGGAAATGTGATGTTGTAGAGTACAATGAAAATACATGGGATGTGTTCCTTTTAACTAAGGTCTCCAGCTATTAACATGTAGTCTACATGTAGCAAAGACTTAAGTGCCAGTCCCTTAGTTCCCAATTCAGAATAACAGCCTGGTAAGGACAAGGTTTACCAAAATATTCTTCCTGATTGTACGATACAGTTTTAAACTATTCTGAAAGTGAGTGCTGCTCATTTGAGTCTATTGATAATTCACACCTTCCAGAGCTACTGTTTTATGTTCGTTTTATCTTAATGTGTTATTAGTGCAGAAGCATTCACATGGGGAAGTGTCAAGCAGAAGGCAGTAGGGACCCTGCGGGTGTTTGGGAATTGTAGGCTGACAAATTCAACCCAGATGCTGACAAGAATTGAAGAAAGATGGCAGCTAAAGGAGACTGTTCATTGTAAAAATATTTTTAATGCCCTGACCATCAAAAAATGTAAGCTTGGATCTTTTGATCTGACCCAAGTTTACTTGATTTTTATTATGCGGATCAAAGTAGTCTATTTTTGTGTGTGCTGATAGTTGAAGTGTTTCACACCTGGACTGTTGTTGGTATTTGATCATTGTAAGAAGTCTGAAAGGGGCACTTATTTCCTAGGAACTGTATTCTTTTTAGTTTTTTTCAGTGATGATTCTAAAAGATGATTTAGTCTCATTAAATTTTAATCCCAGTGTAGCTCCATGTAGCTTCAGTAGTATCAGAGAGAACTGATAGTTCTCTCAGGGTCAGAAGAAAATAGGATTGCATTGTCTGTGCAGAGAGGTTCTGTCTCTCGGGCTGTAATTGGCACATGTGGTCAATTATTGTTTTGAAATCTTTACTTGCAGTAAGAGGCACAATCCCTCATCTCCCCTTTAGGCAGGTAGTGGCTGTGCTATCCCTAACTTAGGCCAGTGTCTAAATAATGTCAGAATAGAAATCAAGGTTCTAGGGCCAAATTAATTCGTGAAAGAGGAAAGCAGACAATCCCGTCCAGAGGCGTAATGTAGGTCATAACTTTTAAGTGGTGGCTTTGTCACGACAGTGGATTGACAGCAACCAAATGCAGAGGTTATCCAATTGACTGGAATGGCTTAAATAGAGTCTGTTAGAATGGAATACCTAGAATAAATGAATAATGGAACTGTGGTGCAAACATGCAATGGGGACATCCTGCTTACTCCTTAATTAGCATCCAGGGAGAGAGTTCTGAAAATGTGAGTTAAAATAGCTTCCCTACTTGTTTGTTAAAACTTATGTGTGTGTGTGTTTTGGTTTTGTTTTTCTTTGAACCTAGCAAAACTCTGACCCATAAAAGCAAGAATTCAGAAAAAATGTTGGTTATCTTTGTCATGTATTTTTTGTCACCGTATGCAATGATGGAAGAGTCTTTGCTATTATATTTGGTTGCCTACAACTTAACCTCCATCTCTTTTGTGTTTTACAGCTTCTCCTCAAACTCATGTTCCTGTAGAAGATGATGCAGGGCATGTAATTAAAGTGGTAATGTATAGATCTTGTTTAAATCATTAACTTGTATGCAGTTCTTTCTCTTAATTATCTATCCTTATTTTTAGCATTGGATCTATATTTCCTGCTTGTGGCTTTTGGTTTTTTCCTTTTTCGCTTTCTCTGCTTGGGGATTTATTTGGCATTTCCATGACATACAGTATTTCCTTGACTTGGTTCTTTCCTTGATTATTGCCCTCAACAGTTTAGTAAGAAAAGTCAGATTATGAATTTAAACAAACTCGATCTGCTAGATTTCTGAAAATAGTCTTGGTTAATTCCTGAAAGAATCTGTGTTGCCAAAAAACTTTTCTTTTTAGCTATTTATTAAAATCCCATTTCAGATGGCATAGTGTATGGCAGGTGGGCAAAAAGGGGGGTTATATTTCTCATATGCTTTCTAATGCATTTCATGACAGTAAGTTTATTTGTTTCTCTAGGAATATCTTGAAAATGGCCCCTTATTTTCCGAGCTGAAGTTTTACCAGAGAGCGGCAAAGCAAGAGCATAGTAAGTCATGTATCAGTTCTGATTCAGGTAGATTTAAGGACAAATTTGGATTTAACCACTTCTGGTAAGAACTTGCTTTAAAGCTCAATGTCCAACACATTTCATACACACTGTACTAATCCTGGTTAATGCTATAGCAATTAGAGATTGATGTAGGTTTCTTCACTTGGATGTTATCCTTGTCCTTTCTGATCAGAAGGCAGAAGAGAAGCATGCAAAATTTATTATGTGCAGACTTCAGAATGCACAACAATGAATGCACTCCAGAGAGAGGCCAGCTCACAACAGAGATATTACATGGACTAATTGGTGACCATATTCCTGCTAGTAACTATTTCCACGTGCAGAGCTAAGAATGTGTATAATCATCATAGGATTTAGTAGTAATCAAGACACATGATTCTGCAAACACTTAAACATGGATGTGATTTATTTATGGGAACTGTCCTAAAGACTTTAAATGACTTAGATTGCTGATAGACGTAAGCACTTTTGATAGCCTGAAGCATTCTGTATTGAATAAAGTAGAGGTTCTAAAGGAATTACTTATTCAGCTATTGATAATTGCTTATCTGCCTTCTAAGGAAATGAAGTACCACTTTGTTAGAACAAAAAAAATGCTTCTTGTTTCACAGAATGTAGAGAACTGTAAGGTTATGGTCTGAATTGTGTGCTACACAAACTGCCAAATAAGTCTTTTTTTCTTTCATTGTTTCATTCAAAGTGTTGTGTAATCCCTAAAACAGAAACAACAGGGGAAAAAACCCAACCAAACCCAAATTGTCTAGCTGTCTTTAACCAAATTATACCTTTTTTTTTAATTATTATTACAGTAAGAAAATGGATGGATCTGAAAAAAATAAGATGTTTAGGAATTCCAGTGTTTTGGGGATCGGGCTTGGCTGAGTACAAGGGAAAAAGGTAATAAGATGAATTGTAATTAAGCCTCAAGTTGACTGAAGCTCCATTTTCAACAAAATGGAGATAAGATTTTTTAATCTGCCACCAACTTGCAGCCTTGTCTTAAAGGATTCCTGCCTTTTGTATATTTACTGGTAGCTATAGATTCATGGTCATGGAGAGACTGGGGGAAGACCTTCAAAGAATCTTTGAAGATTGTGGAAGGAGATTTAAGAAGGACACTGTTCTGCAACTTGGGGCACGAATGGTACGTGTGGAGAGAGAGGAAATTGCTGTCTCTCGAATGTGATGTGTTCAGCTAGAGAGTTGTCTTTCTAATCTTGCTCCTTTAGGTAGTTTTGAGTTTAGAATTAAACCTGTCTAAATGCTATGTGCTTTCTCATTTTTCATCTTTTATTTTTTAAATAAAATGAATATTAATTAGAAAATCAAGCCCCCCTGCAGGCTGGATGTTGGTGAGCTCAAAACATTTTAATAACTTAAAACTTAGACCACACACTTCAAAATGTGTCTGGGCTGGGATGTGAAAGCCTGTTCTCAGGCGCTTCAACGTGTATTGATTTTTCTTTTTTCCCGGTGTCTGAAGGGTATTGTATTAGACATCCATATTTGTCAAAGTTCACAATTGCGTGCCTGAATGCAAAATTGTCGGTGTGTTTACTGAACTCACCGCTTGTCCGCACCAGGGTTAGGTTAGTAGGCAAATATCAGTGTTGTTTTTAAAGGTGTGTTGACTGGCACCTGCTAATGTGCTTCTTTGTAATATCATTTGTGTTGGGAAGGACGGCTCTTACAGAGCAGATAGAAGCAGTGTTCATAAGTTGCAGGAAGAGGAACACCAAGTATAAAGAAGTTGCAGAAAGACTGGAATGTGCTTCCCAGAGGCTGTGAAATGTCCATTCTTGGGGACTTGTAAAACTTGGCTATTCAATCTCATGTACAACCTGATCTAAGTTACATTAGTGCTGCCTGAAGCAGGAGGTTTAGGCTGGACACCTCCAAAGTTTTCTTTCAACCTAAATAAGAGTATTTTTTTTAAAGTGAAGGGCCTTTGTAGTCACATAATTGAGAATTTTGTAAGACTTGTGTTCTCCAAGAGCCGGGACTACATTGTTCTTTATATGAATTGTCAAGTGCAAATGTATGGATGATACAGGGAGATGGTGGCAATGCAGGTCATGTAATAACTGGCAGGATCAAATATATTATAAAGCTCCAGGGCTGATTGAATATGTTCTTTTTAAGAGCTTGGTATTCTCAACCTTTTCTCCATTGTTTATCCTGCACTAGTTCCATTGCTGCCTTGTGACCTTAGAAGGTGATACTTGTAAGTAGTGAGAGATACCTCGTGGCAAAGTATGGCTTGTTTATTATTTGCCATCAGCTGTGTGCCTGGTGGGAACAGACCCTGTGGACAGAGTGGGTAGTCCTCTTGTTCTAACTCAAAACACAAATGTCAGCTCCCTTGATTTCACTGTTTGAGAAATATTTGGTGATAAGGTTAAGGGACAGAGCGGAGAAGATGATGATGTTCTCTTTTCTGTTTTAAATTCTTTCTTAGTTGGATACTTTGGAATATATACATGAAAATGAATATGTGCATGGTGACATTAAAGCATCAAATCTACTTTTGGGCTACACCAATCCACGCGAGGTAAGCACGTTTCTCCACACTGCCACCTTAATGTGTTTATAACTGTTTAACAGTTTCAACTTACGGATATTCTGTATTAACAATTCACGTAGGAAAAGGAATTTAGGTGTGAAGTTCAAGCTTTCTAATATTGTCATGGATTGTGTTTCCATGCTGCTAATTCTTATGTCCTGCTCATTGTATTGGATATAACAGGTAAGCAGGATTAAGGTTGCTGCTCTCTAACACTATAAAGCCTAAAGCTAGCCTTGAAAATGAAGTGTTTTGGTGAAGTGTTTTGAAACAAACCTTTTGATCCTGTCTTATTCCACATGCTCTTATGATGACTTTTTTTCTTCAGTTAATAAAATCTAAGTATCCTTTTTTCCCTTGTGAAAAAATATCATTTAGGAAAACAGGACAACTCTACCTTCACTTTACTATAATTAGCTGTATGCCATACTACTCTGTTTTCAATTTTTGTTTTTCTGCCGCAGTGATGAGGAAACAGATCTTGCAAAACAGCTCACTGCCATTGGAGCTTGAACCATTGAACTATATCTGCTTTTTTCATAAGTTTCAAGTTAAATTGTTGAGTCAAATTTAACTTCTCAGCTTTCTAAAACACATAGTTTGAAAACTATTGTGGCTGTTTAAAACAACCATGTTTTCAGACAGTGGTAGCAGCCAGTACATAATCTCAGTTTATGGTGTTTACCAGCTTGCTGAATCCAAAGGATGAGGCTATTTAGAGGCAAATGATCAGCTACCCAAGCACATTAACATAACTCTAATGATTTTTTTTTGTCTTGGCTATTGTGTGTTTTTATGACAGCAAGATATGCTGCTGACTTTCACATTGAAATAATTTTGGAAGTGTCCATTTACAGTAATCATAAAATTTTAAGGCATGTAACTGACTTCAGTCAGCTGCTTTTGAGTTAGCCAAATTGTGAGGTGATTGTCTTCTTTGTTTTTCCTGTTGACTGCATGAAGACTGTGCTACATTATTTCGTTCTCTTGGGTAGTAAATTCATTAACAGATTATAACCAAGGTAATTATGAGTTACTGAAGAGAGGTTTTAGGTGGAAGTGTAACTTATTATAGTTATCAAAGAAAAGAAATTGATAGATATTCCAGTTGAAGCATTTCCTAGCTGAACACATACAGAGCGTATGTTACTGTGGACAAAACTAACGCTAGAGGCAATGTAGACCCACTGTTGAATGAGGCAGGTGCCCTGGTGACAGAGGATACAGAGAAGGTAGGGTTACTGAATGCCTCCTTTGCCTCTGTCTATACTGCTGGAGACGGTCCTCAGGAGCCCCAGACTGCAGAGGAAGTTATGTTAAAGGAGTTTTGTTTGGCTGATGAGGATTGGGTTAAGGATCAGTTGAGTAATCTGAATGTGCATCATCCATGGGCCCTGAAGGGATGCACCCATGGGTGCTGAGGGAGCTGGCAGAAGTGCTTGCTAAACCACACTCCATCATCTTCAGTAAGTCGTGGAGAACACGAGAGATGCCTGAAGACTGGAGGAGAGCAAATGTCACTCCTGTTTTCAAAAAGGGTTAGAAGGAGGACCCAGGTAACTACAGACTGGTCAGCTTCAGCTCCATCCCTGGAAAGGTGATGGAACACTTCACAGCAAAACTGTCCAGTGATAGGACAAGGGGAAATGGGTACAAACTGAAACATAAGAGGTTCCAAAGAAACAGAAGGAAAAAATTCTTAACTGTGAGGATGATGAAGCACTGGAAGGGGCTGCCCAGAGGAGTTGCTGAGTCTCCTTCTCTGGAGACGTTCAAGGCCCACCTGGATGACTTCCTGTGTGACCTACCCTAGATGGTCCTGCTCTGGAATGAGGGTTGGATTGGGTGATCTCTCAAGGTCCTTTCCAACCCTTAAGATTCTGTGACTCTGTGATACTGCTGAGAGATTTTTTTTGTAGAATTTTGTTTCAGTAAAATTTCTTTTCTACTGAAGTTACTCTGTAAGAGATCTTAGAAGTTCATCAAATCAGAATTGCTAACAGGAAAGAATTTTTAGTACCTACTTGCATTTATAAGATATTAATTAAACCTTCCTTTCTGTACGTTTAAGAAAAGTTAGATCTATTCAGACATTACTCAGATAAAGTTCCCAGCCAGGGGCCCCAGAAATTCTGCAAGTGGCCACAGCTCTGTGTATTTCACCAAAGCCATAACCCTACCGTACCAGTTCACAGTCATGTAGACAGAGATAATTATTTCTAAGTGTGTTGGAAAGGTAATGTGTACTATATTTAGCTCACACAGCAGGGCAGATGGCTTAATAGGACTGTTTCTGGTCAAATAAAAAACTGATTTTCCAGACACAGTCTCGAAACACATCTGCTCTGTGGCTTGTGGGGCATGAAAAGAAGAACTAAGGAGGAAGGAATACACTCACCAACACCACAGCTAAAACTTGAAAACTGACAGATCTACATGTGCTACTAATTAAACATCCTTCACCCAGAGTTGTTGACTCTGATGTGCCATCTGATTCCATACCTCAATAAATGGTCTTTACCTGGGTTAGGAGCAGTACTAGACAATATTGTCACACAGATTCAGGTATTCAGAACTGTACTTGTGTACTTGCACACATGATTTCTTGTTTGTCATGTCCTGACTCTTTTCTTGTGCCGTTAATTTGCATGTAGTTTTGCCATGAAAGTTGCTTCTTCCTATTCCAAACATGACCAGTTCCAATTTAAGACTTCATGGTGTTATGACAGCCTTTTCTACAAATCAGGCTGTCTTTATAACATGCTGGTGAGCTGCATGTATTATGTGTTTACCAGAAGAGTATTTTGGGAAGCTCTGTGGAGCATTACCACTGACTAAATATGACAACAATATGGAATATCCTGTCCTGTATCCTCTAAACTGTTGTCACAGATGCTATATTTTTATTTGGCAAGCTTGTACTAGCCTTAGACACTTCAGATAAAACCTCAGACATTGTTATTGAGAGCAAATGCCTTGTGCAGTGTTTCGTGTAACCTCCTCTTTGCTGAAGTGGTGGGTAGCTACATTGCCTTGGTTTTGGTTTGGGGTTTTTTTTTTGTTTTTGTTTTTTTTTTTAAGCAATGGAACTGGTAGGCAAAGTGATCAACGTCATCTAAATAGGGTGTGAGAGCTCTAGCCAGTGGCAAACTGAAACTCGGGAACTAGCTGAGAGAGACCTGTAGCTCCGGTGGGAGATGGCATAATAAAGCTATCTGACCTAACAACTTCTGCAGGCAGTTTTTGATTAGAATTTTGTGCTGGTGAGTTCTTGCTCTTTAAGGTCCAGGATTTTAAGAGAAATTAAACTGGAAATGTTGTTTAATTCTAGAAGTTTGTTTTTAAGAAATCCATAACTAATTTCTTAAAGTATGCATGTATTCAAAATGTATTTCCATATTCTGTTTTGGTGAAGAGACATAAATCTGTTCAAAAACCCATGTGTACCTTTATACTCAGCTTCACATCTTTCTTGTCATTTGGTGGCTGTTGATGTGTACTCTCATGTGTGAATTTATCACTGACTTCCTGCAGTTCTAAAAAAGATCATTTTTTTTCTAGATTTTCTGCTACCACTCTCTCTTCTGTAAATTAACCTGGTAAATTTACACCACAGGCAATAAATAACATAGTCCCTTTTTTGAAAGAACATGTGAAATCCATACTTCTATCCCCTACCTTCTGTGGGAAGGCAGAGATACAAATAAAGTAAAGGTCCTGCCACTCTGTGACCTCCAAATGATGTTTAGAAATGGTTAGAAGATCAGAATCAACTGACCTCAAAGAGCAGCTTGCTGCAGATCTGTTCAATAGAAGAGAGCGAAGCCATTCAGTGAGTTACAGGTCAAAAGATCAATTCTCTAGTCAATATGTTTCTGAACATGGACCCAGCGCAGTGACTGACAGCATAGGAGTGATGTACTGAGGGAAGCACACAGCTCATGAATCTCTGAGAGGCCTGAAAGAAAACTTGAAGTGATCAGACCTATAAATTACAGAGCAAGTGAAGCAGTGTCTCGGTGTTGTGGCGAGTTAAAGATAATTCTGTGCATACTCATACCTGTTTGTATGATGAAGCAGAATAAACGTTATTGGTATAGACTCTAAAGAAAGTCAAATCCATGAAGCTCATGTAAATTGTGATACTGTTAAAAGGGACAAACGGTCACCAAACAAGAGCTTAAAACCAGGTTTTAATAAATGAAATAAGATTTGGAAGATTTGCCTTCTCAAAACAATTACCTTGTAGTATTTTTCTTCCCCTGTGGAACATGTGGGCAGGTTTGCTGCAGTGCTGCGGGCTCAGGTCTGCACAAAGCAGTTGCCTACTTGGATTTTTAAGCTGTAAGTTTCAATTGTATTTGCATCTCAGTGCTGAGTTTGATTTTAAGCATTTCTTCGACAAGATAGTTACAGAATAAAACTCTCAGACCTGTGTATTATAAGCAGCCCTAAACTACAAGGGGAAAAAGAATACAAAACCCTCCCAAGATGTTAACTTGTCGGACCAGCTTTCAATGAAGTAGCACAGAGGCTACAGAGATCACACAGGATTCATACGGGAAAAACATGCATGAATACAATTCTAACTTTAAACTGTTTCTCATTGTGAGAGGAATCAGTGTGATTCCTGCCCTTCAGTCCAGTATGGGAGATGTGCTCAGGAGCAGATGAATTGAGAAAAATGAGTCTTTTCTGTTCTCCTTGTGTTTTCTGGAATGCTGCAGGATGCAGAGATAGCACACAGAAACAGTGAAGTTTCGACTCCTGGATGCTGTCTATGCCCTGTTCTGAGACGTAGCTTCACAATCAGATAGACTTAATTTTCTTTCATCAGTGCTGCTGCCACACGTGGATAGAACTGTTTACACTGCTTTAATTTCTTTTCGTAGTAATGGCCCAAATTGCATTTGGACTCAATGATCTTAAAGGTCTTTTCCAACTGTAACGATTCTATGAAATGTCTGAAAGTTCAATTGATTCCAGCATTGGGACTTGCCACTGACAAGCCATGGTGGATTTCTTCCCGTCTTTCTTTTGTTCAACCTGCTTTCTTTCTTCATGGGCTTCTGTTTTCTGGAAGATGCTATTTCTGTCCCAAACTATATACATCAGACTTCTTGTCCTGGAGTGGACTTGTCTGCCTTTAGGGTTTTTTTGCAGCATAGAGTCCAACTTAATTTGACAGCACTATGTCCATCAGCAACCAATCTGCCTCTTACTAGTGGATATCTACTTAATTATTTACAGTGCATTACATAAACCTACTAATGGAATTATTGGAAAGCAAATGTATGAAGAAAAATCACTGGATTGTTATCCTTTCAGCAATAAATCTGCTGTGTATACCTCAAGATAAAGAGAATATCGTGAGAGTCCAAAGTGCCAGGCTTATGACTTCCCAGATCAGTGTAATTACGTATCATAACGTACACAAATTGTAAGAATTTTGTATGTTTAGCAGATATTTAGCACTTCAGACATAAAGTACCGTGAGGAAGCACACACAGAAAGGCCAAGAGGACAGCCAAATGTATGGCTGGCTGCTTGTGCACAGAAATAATTCTTTGTGCCTGCGTGGCTGTTTGCTTGAATGAGATGGGTGTGTTCATGTTTGCATGAAATTAAGTGCAAAGACTTGAGAAATCTGGCTTCTAATCTATAGCAAAATCTATTAATAACAGACCATGCTAAGCTTTACTGAGTGTAGTGCAAACTGGGATGCAGACTTGACCAAAACCAAGGGTTAAAATAAGCAAGTGCCTGGGAAGGAGCGTACAATGTAACATAGCTAAATCCAGCTGATAGGGGCTTGTGTTGCACTTCCATCATCCATGTTCCCGTTTCTTGTTTGAAGTGTCTTGTTTATCTCTGCATATGTTTTGTTCTCTTTTTGTTCTTATTTGTTTTGTTATTCCTAAAAAATAGCAGGCAGATGAAAAATATTCATCGCATCAAAAGACAGGTGAACACTAACTTCCTATTTCTCAGTATCCTTTAATACTTATTTTCTTTTCCTCTTCCCTTAAAAACCCACAACAATCTACACATTTGTTAACTACCCTTACCTACCACGTTCTGAGCAAATTTGGAAGGGCACACTGTGTTATATTATCAAAGAGTGACAACTAGCTATAAAGAACTATATATCTTTTTAATGATGAAAGGGTTATAATGAGAATTGATGAAATGAAATTAATGGTAATTTAAAATAATGCAGTCATTCTGATAATGGTTGTGGCAAGGTTTTGTACAAGCTGAAGGGGATTGATTTTTGTTGGTGGCCAAGAGGCTTCGCCTTGAGGAGCTACCATCAGTTACATGTTGGTGGGAACAGTCCGATGCGAAAGTTATGGAAGTGGTAAATGTCTCAGCTTGAAGTAAGCTTAGGAACAGCACTCGTGGCCAACTTCTGGAGTAAGCTGGGATGCAATCTTAGGTGTGGTTGCAATTGCATGAGAGTGGCTCTAAGAAGTGATTGCTTCTTGGTTTCCAGGTCTTCCCAAGGCAGGATTCCCTAAACCAACTTATTGCTTTTAGAAGGGCTTTTCAGTAGAAAAAACTACTCAGCTGGTACTACTGCTGGAAGTATTTTTAAGTAAATTCGTTGCATAAAAATGGGATCAGTGTACACAGCTACTGTGATTTATCTGTAAGATAACTGGTAACTTTTTTACGTAGTCCAAGTTTGACTAGCAAATAGTTGTGGCTACTTTCTAGGTGCCTTGTTAAGATAGTTTGAAAGACCACCAAGGCTAGCCTGCCATATGGGATTGTCTGTCACATAAGCTAGTGTACCCAGCTCAGACAGAACTGGAGAGCTGGCAGAGATGCTTTGCCTGTGCTGTTTTTTTTTTCTAACAGTTAAAGTCACATTTTAATACAAGGCATATATTGATTTTTTTAAAAAAAAGATTGAAATCTTCTCTGTATTTCATCTTATTGTATCTGTACATGCCAGAAATCTGTAATCAAACAAAATCCAAAATGTACCACTTAGCCTGGGAGGAATACAGCTTCCAGCCTGCTCTCTCCTTTCCAGCCCACAAAGATGCAGAAGACTCAGAAAACTTGATATTAGGTTATTAAAATTTATTCTCTCGTGGTGCTTGTGGGCTCAATTAGGACAGGTACTGGAGCATCAGGAACATGCTGGAGAATGGATGCAGGAGAAAAAGCAAATCGGTCGACCCATCAAAGTTCAGGCCTTGTCCCAGATTTTCTAAATGTGCCTACGGTCTTTAATCTTGTATCACAGTCTATATAGTCTGTCAGGTGAAAAACATCATTGGTACTCTTAAAAGCCATCACCCTGCAGGAAGTGAGTGCTGCATCCCAGCTTACACGCTCCAAATAAGCACAGGTCCTGCAGCAGAAACAGTAAAACCAAGAGCCCAGCCATCCCAGGATTTGAAGCTGCCTGGAGCACAAACAGGAAGCATTAGTTCAACAGAATGTGCTACAGAATAATGTGTTAAGTTTTCCTGAGGGTTTTTTGTTTGCTTTTTTCCCTCTACCAGGAGTGACGTAATTAAATTAAAAGTGGGTGCTAGAATAGTTTACTTCAGGCTTTTGTAGGATAAACTATTTCTTTAGCTATAAAGGAGATACCACTAAAGTTCAAATAAGTAAGAGGTTTTTTAATTTGTCATGTAGTATGAGTTGTAGAACTGATCTCTATATGCCTTTAGATGATTTAGCTTTTACCCCAGAAATCAGTTCCATTGGTGACAGTCTGTAGCATTTCTTTACTATTTATGTGAATGTATCATACTTGGATATTTATTAACAAAAGCAGTTCTCTAAGGTGAGAACTGGTCAGTGTAAGGGGCAAAGGCCAGGTGGGAGTGTGAAAATGACAGAGCAAGAAAATAATCTGTGAGATATTTGTGAAGTGGACAGACTGTGATTAAATTCCTGCTGCTTTCAACAAGTTACTGCTTGTCAGCTGCACTATGGTAACTGACCATGTGCATGTATGAAGCTCACTCCTGTTGAAAGGTAGAACATGTTAATCTGAGCTTCGTAGAGTGGACTTGTGCACTTAGTCTGAAATATGACAGTGGCAGAATTGGATGTGGGACTGTGTGCTCTGTGCCCATAGAGAAACACAGGCATAGGAGCCAGATGGCATGTTCAGGTTTGTCTTGAAAGTCAGCAGAAGAAATGAAAGTAAAACTCAGCACTCCTGAGCTTTCCTGTTCTCAGTTTAAAATACCCTAAAAGTGAGCAAGACTAAGTTTAAACTCAGTAAATACTTCAACAGTTAAGGCCTGAGAATATGCAAGCGCATCTCCCAGAGAGGTCATTCAGAACTGTGGGGCTTCCGTCCTCTTGAGGCAGCTGGAGTAAAGCATCTTGGTAAAAAACCACCACCTCTGCTAGGATGGAAATGTAAATGTGGCAGGATGCGTGAGCCTGACACAACACGCAGTGGGGGCCACATTTGTTTCTCATATTCTGATCTAGCTCTGTGGATTTGCTTCAGAGTAGCTTAGAATGAAATCTGGCTCTGTGCCTTGTAAAAATGTATTATAAATTCAGGAGTGCTTTACTAAGTTTGCCTTCAGGGCTGGGGCAGAGGCGTGGGTCTAGCTTAGTTTGCCTTGTTTTATCTTACACATTAAATAGTTGTTGCCAACACAAAGTTACTAAGAGTGACATTCAAAAAGGTGAGTGTAATGCAACCACGTGATTAGGCTAATGGCCAGCAGCCTCGGGGCCACAGGCCCGCTGAGAACTGGAGCCCAGTGTCCAGTCTGGCTGGGGGAACCTGCTGCCTCTTGCTTCCTCTGGCTTTTAAGTTGTGCTACTCTTGCAAAACTGTACAGTCTCAGCTGATGGAAAATTTGAACAGGGGTGTGTATGTGCCTGTTTAAGTAAGGAGGGGAAGGGGTCCCATAAGCAATGTGAGGGTACATTAAAGACATACTGCAGTTTATGAAGTCTAGATGCCCACCTGGAGACGAGAGAGCTTAGGAACAAAATAAAAAGACTGAAATTCAGCTCGACTCTGAAATAAGATAAGAGCATAGTAGTGGAAGGATTTAAATGGGGAGGGCAGCTGTTATAGCCCCCAGTTGTACATATTTTATCCTGAGGCACCATTTGGTTTAATAAAATTTAGATCTAAGGCTGTCCTTAACCTATCAGTTTCTTAAGACTTAATTATAAAGGTTATACTTTCAAAGGACAAAAGCATTATTCATTTGTCTGTTCATGTCTTCCAGGTTTATCTTGCAGATTATGGACTTTCCTACAGATATTGTCCCAATGGGAACCACAAACAGTATCAGGAAAATCCTAGGAAGGGCCATAATGGGACGATAGAGTTTACCAGCATAGATGCCCACAAGGGAGTAGGTAGGTTTCTTTTTTTTTTTTTTTATTTCAGAGGAGTGATTACAGAATAAGTAATCAGGCTGTGTGAGCGGATGTATACAATAGAAGTAGTCTTGGGGATTGCTCAGGGTTGATCAGGCCCTTGTGTGGTGACCTCTTCTTGTACCTGGGAACGCTTCTCCAGGGCTGGTGGGGGAAGGGGGGCAGCAGGATTAAAACTGAAAGGCTGCTGCATGTATGGTACTGCAAGGTGGACCAAGACGCCCTAAGAAGAGCTTGCCATTAAACTTAATTGGTTCATGTTGGGAGTACTGGTTTGCATTTGCTGTGCTCTGTAGAGGCAGAGGCAATATTTGCTAATGTCGCGTCGTCAAGGAAAAATGTTTCAAGTCTGCACTGTCCTTTAGGGAGAGCTGTGTGTGAGTGTCACCATCTGTGTTACGAGAGGATATTTCAAGTTGACATTCCTTCTGCAAGGAGAAAAACCCTTTTTGGAGCCGTAAAGTGTTAACTTTTTGAAATCTTTTTCCAGTAGCCTTTCATATATCTTACTTATTTAAACTCACTTTGATGGTATTGGAAACACATTTGCAGGTAAATTACATACATAGTCCTTTTATTGGATATTGATTGTACTGCCTTGCATTCCAAGGCAGACTTAATTCAACAATTCCCTAATTAGTTAAAGTCATAACCTATGTCTTGTATTCATTTACCATTAATTAAACCTTAGCTGTTTATTACACTGCAGTCCAAATCCAATAGCAGACCCATAGAGGCATGGAAAAGGGAATGGGAGGTCAATATCGAAAATATATGGTGCAAAATCCCACTGATGGCTGCATTGTTCACAATCAATATGGTCAATGCAACACAACTTTCTTAGTTGCTATGTCAGCAAGACAAAAAGTCAATTCTAATGTTATGCTAGTGAAAAAAATGGTGATTATTGAAAAACTTTGACTCCTGCTACGAAACAATGTTTTTGTTAACTTTTCTTTCCCCTGCTCCCTGCCTCTCCCCCCGCCACCCCCAAGATCTTCTAAAACAAAAGGAGTGGTTTGCTGCTGCCAGCTTTGCTAGGATCACAGTGTCACAAGTGATAACTGTAGGAATTTGTGCTCGTTAATAGCTGCTGAACTGTTACCTTAAACTAATACTTTCTAACGAGTTTTAGTTGGCACAAACAACTGTATATTATTGCATTTTCTATTAAAAGGACCATTGACCATGTAATGTAGAGGGTCTTGATAATTTGCCGGAGCTGTTAAAACCTGCAGTCGTTTAACTCTGGTCATTAGGAAAAATGAAATAAGACTGTCAAGTATTTGCTGCTAAGACAATTGCACCATTTCACCTGCTAAAAATATTTTGTGGCCAAGAGGACATGTTTCAGATTCTCCAAGCCCTCTCAAGCATACCGTGCATTTTCTGAAGATCTGACTCTGGCTGCTTTTCCTGGTAGCGTGAGCAATGTGGCTGTGTGCTGGTATTTGACGTGGATGCTGTTTGAAGAATAGGTGGAAGCTGGAGTATTTGGGATTTGGCAGTTGGATAGTTACAGCAGCTAGTTTGTCTTGACAAGGTACGTGATTACAGGACAGATAATTCCTTTTATTTGAAAGAGCAGGGAAATTTTCCAGGCTTGGGTGGCAAAAGGTGTGTACATGTGAGTGTGATTTCACTTGTTGTCTTTTGCAATCTCTGGGTTAGATTTTCTCCTCAAGTAGCTAAAGCCATGATGGAATTAGTAAAAAACAGAGGACTCCAGAAGACAACATATTCAGAAAGATAGCTTGAGGGAGCTTACCCTCATCTTACGTTGGAATATGTTTTGCTGGTTAATAACTGCAAACAGGAAATCCACAGATTTTTCTGATGCTTCTGCCAGAAAAGCCTGCAGAACGTAACATGCTGTCTGTGTTATGCTGCAGAGAATCCAAACTGTTCACATCTGATGCCTCAGCTCTGACCTTGTAACAGTCTGAGTCCATTAAGGTCAAATTACCAGAGTTTCACATTTGCAGCAGGCTTCTCAACGTCCCAGGGAAAATATGTATCTGCAGCGACTTCTGCCAGAGATTGGACAGGTCCAGATGGCAGAGCATGGTGACTGGTTTCCCTCATCATCTCATCTCTTGTTGTGAGGTTTAGAGTTGTGGAGGTGTTTCAGGATACTAAAAGACTTACAACACGTGGGGCAAAAGGCTTCTTTGCTCAACAGGAGTCTCCTGTACTCCTGACTCATGTTAAGTCTCAGCGCAGTCTCGTGTACCAAGTGAGGGTGGGTGCTCTTCTCTACAGTGTTTAAAGGCCACCTCACTGTTGGCAAATTCAGGCTGCACAGGCAGCCTTCATTCTGGTGCTTGCCAGTTTTTCAGAATGGAGTATTTTTTCTTTCAATGCTCTTGGACTATAGCTCTAATTTTTAAATGTTATTTCATATAAATGAGATCCTATCCAGGAGGCATTTCCTGAATGTACTTAGCAACATAAATATCTCAGACCTCAAAAACCCTGAATAGTACCAGTCGGTGTATTGAGCTAGACAAATGAGAACATTTTCATTTGCTCATAGAGTACCTACCTGAATATATACAGCAATTTGAGGTACATGTTGAAATTTAAAACTAAATTATGGATTTGTTACTTTCAAAAGTGCCTCTTGGCAATGCTTGAAGCTGATAACCTACTTCCATAAAGCCAATCAAATGCAGCCACTTCCCGCTAATTTAAATCAACACTGCTGCTTCCCTAGTACAACTGAGAGTTTAACCCAGATGCATGCCTATTTATTTCCCAAGTTCTCTGTGGAGTTCATCGGGTGTGGAGGTTATGGAGGCCACTGACATGCAGAAAGTTTCCTACCAGCAGCCACTGAATGGTAACACTTTGGGTGGGAAAATGAGTCCACATTCTTCTGACAGCACCCTATTACTGGCTGAGCTGGATGTGCTGTTCCTGTGGCAGCTCATGGCGAATCATCACCTTCAAACAAGTTACTTCAGCGTGTGCTGTTGTACAGTGTTGGTGCTGGTGGCTTGGATTTTGTTCTGGCACTGAAGAGGCATTCCCCCTGAGCTGGGATGGGCTGGGAGCAGCAGCAGCTGCCTCATGTCTTGGCTCTTCCTGCTGGTTTTATCTATCCTTAGTTTTGTAGGGCTCATCTGTGCTCCAGCCACTGTGTGTGGGCCCCGTGGTCTGGCTCTTCTGTGCTGCAGTGCTGCTTGGGGAGCTTCAGACTTGTTGGGTGTCTGCAAATATTTATCACAGCTTTGGTTATATCCCCTGTTTAAGGCTAGAACTCACTCTGAACCAAGTCATGGCCCGAGTCGGGCTATGCCATGGGACCTACACCATCAACATTCCTGTCTTTGGTGGCTGGGTCTCTGCAACCAGCATGTGGGGGTTTTAAATTTAAAACCTTTATATTTTGATGCAACTCTCATGTGGCTCAACTGCATTGTTATATTTAGTGTAGCATTTGAGTGTATTCATTGTACTCGTTTTTAAAGACCATACTGTATAAACACTATTACATTTTTGTTTGTTGATTGATAATTAAAGAGAATTATATCTACACTCAATGTACATTTAAAAAGTTGTTACATAGTTAGTGTTAAAAAGTAATATTTGGATCAATGCCTCCTATGGATTTTTGTAGATTTTCTACTCACTGAGGCATGCAGTCAATACCTAATTTCTCTGGAGATGTACTGTGCTTAACATATCGAGGTGTTTTTAAATACTCCAGTCCTGTGCATTGAGAGCATAAGACCAGCTTTAATTTGCTATCATTGATGAACATAAGAGTATGAACTGTCCATTTGGAATTCCCTCCAGCATATATTTGTGTTTGCCATAGATTGCAAGATGAGTCTCCCCTTCATTTTAACAACGTTTCACAGTAGCCATTAGCAGTTTTGCCACCTCACACATTGAGTAGAAGGCATGCTGAAATCCTTCCAGAACTTACAGCTACATCTGGAATAATAAAAGCTGCTTAAGACAGTAGTGGTGACTTTGGCAAGCCTAAGGATAGGTAGATGATGTTTGCCTCAATTAGGCCCACTTATCACTTCTTTGTAGCTGGTGAATACATTTTTATTTGAGTCGGTTTGATCAGGCAAAAGTGTATTTGTTCATCCCCTGTGTTTGGGAAGGCAGTTGCAGCTATGTTTGATGCCGTAATTTAGCCAGTTCTTTCTGCCCTTCACATTGGGTGACTGCAACACTCTCCTTGAGGTCCATCCAAATGCCTGTATGCTGTGCTTGTACAGGGCAACGCAGGCAGCAGGCTGATGGTAGGGAAAACTCTGCAGCTGTTCTTGTTTTCCCCACTGGTCTGACAGAACTATTCCTGTCTAATATTAAAAGCATAGCTCAGTGCTTGTCCATCTTTCCTTTTCTCGTAGATGCAGAGGTTCACTACAATATATGCAGGATTCATTTTGTGAGGAGGGATGTGCAAGAATATAAACACATATTCTTTCTGAACCTTCATGTCTTCCAGAGAACAGAGGTCTAAATGGCTCTGGATCAAGAGTTTTACTTGGCATCTGACCATGTATAGTTGGGATTCAGAGGGAGCCTGCTGGATTTTTTTGTCGGTCAAATGAATTATTGATTTGCTGCAGTTGGGTATATGCTTCCCAAGGACTGAGGAACAAACTGTAAATCCTAACAATAAAAGGAAAATATAACTGATATGGTGAAAAATGGATGGAACTTTGCAGTGTGAGATAAGTAAAAAGACGTTTTAGTTTCTGAGTGTTGGATTAGAAACGTGTGCCCAGCAGAAGAGGGAGCAGGAGATGTTGTAGGCAAAAGTTGGACTTTAGCAAGGAGAATAGGGAATAGGTTCCTATAACCACCTCTGTGAGCTTATTCTGTCCTGCCGAGAATGTCCAGAAGTAGCAAAGATAAGAAGATGAGCATCACCACTTCCTACCACAACTGATGAGTGTGGCTGGGAACTGGTGGTTTGATTTTGGTTCTCGTTCTCTATACCAGAATTCAAAATGTTAGTGAATCTCACAGCTGCTTAACAGCCCCTACTTGTCATGCACCTTACCTTTGTGATTTTGTTTTTTTCTGCCACACAGATGTGAAAGAAGAGTAAACTTCCCGTCCCCACTCTCCTGCCACATCTTCTCTTTACTGCAGGCTTGGAATCTTTTACTTCCTATCAGGTACCTTCACCTCTTGCCATCACAGAATGATCTCCCACTCAGATATTGTGCTGAAGTTCCTTTGCATCTTCCAGTCCTCCCACTACATAAACTTCTCCCCACTGTATCAGGATCCCAACCCTCTTCCTTTCAGCCCATACCATTCCACCAGTCCCAATGATCATTCACTGTCTGTGTTCAGAAAAGGGTGCTGCTGTTGGCTGCACAGTTCTATTACGGATGCAGCAGAGCAAATTGCAGTGCACTTAGTCACACATTAGGCTGCTGTGATTGTCCAGGACAGCTCTGCTATTTTAAAGAGGTTGGAAGATCACAGTTTGAGAACTTCTGGCCTGCAGGACCCTCTGTCTCTCAGAGTGCTCAAGAGCTTGGCCACAGCAGGTCAGTGGCAGTAGAGTTGGTGCATTTATGGATCTTAAAGTGAGTTTTTCAGTTACTGGGCTGGGACTGCATCCAATGGCTGACAAGACAGTGCTGACGTGTGGGCTGGCCACTGGCTCTGCGCTGTGTTCCGTGCCCTTCAGCCACGTGATCTGTTGAATGTATAGCTGTAGGATACGAGGTTAGGGGAGACCGTAGCTGGCATGGGAAACATCATTCACTGCTGTGGCCCAGACTGAGTTCTCTGGAACGGTTTTAGTCCAGTCATTGTGACAATGTGTTTGCACTGGATTTTTCTTGCCGGCATCCCATAGTGGTGGTTATTGTCAGTGAATACTTCAGCAATGCATCAGGCTAACAGTGCAGAACTGTACGTGAGGGGCAGAGAGATTGCTCCTGGCCCCTGCTGGCAATTGCCTTAAGTCTGTACAGAATGGCCTGCAATCATTAAAATTTATTATAAATTTAACTCTTTTTATCTAGCTTTTTCCACATAGCCGCCCACTGTTCAGTTAGTCACTGTCCTGCTGCAGTGAACTTCTCAGATTGAGCAGTACCTTGAGGAAGCAATACTTCATTACTAGCTTTTTTTGGTCTTTTCCCTACTTCTGCCTTTAATATTTTTGACAAGTCTTGTCTGGTTCTTTAATCATTTCAAGCTCGAGTTAAGAAGTTACGTCACTTTTAGTTCATTTATTAAAACATTGTTATGATACATGTTTACCATAATTCTATTTCTGCATGCTCATGTTAACACCCTTTTTACTTTATGGGCTTTTGGATTAATGTCTATGGTATGAGTTATATTTGTTTGTGAATTAACATGAATTTGTATGCTGTAATACCAGCAAGAATTGGAGGTTCCACTGCCTGTATTTGCAATATGAGCAACTGAAATGATCCTTTTTATGGAAAGCTTCAAATCTAAAGAAACAGTAATGGTGAAATAACTGTGCTAATTAAAAATAATAGAAGAACATTTCATCTGTCACTCGTTAGCCTCCTAGATCTTTACAAAAAGCTTGAGAAGGCTTAATAACGGCCATAGAGGAAAACTCCCAATTTTAAGATGGGTTTCAGATGAGTCCTTGTGAGGAGCGTAGTTTTGAGAGCGTATCGTGGCTGGTGTGATGTCATTTATGATCTATTTTGAAATAGTAATCTGAATATAAATTAGGGCTCAGATAGCTGCCAAATCCTTTATACAGAGATGCATCATATATTTTCTTCTCAGAGTGAATTGCTTCAGTTATGTTTTTCTGAGTTATCGTTGAACCCTGTGCCTACATGTTGAATATATATGTTTGTGGTATATATAAAACTTGTTATGGCCTAACTCTGACTCCATTGGCGTGGCTTTTATTTCATAAACTTCAGTGGAGTTGTTCCTGATTTATCTTGGCAGGAGTGAGGACAGAATCAGGCTTTAAATCTTCAAATTAAAAAAACTAAACTATAAAAATATTGTGAAATAAAGTATCGGAAATAAAGTATCGCCAACATGCTCCCATTAAACAGTGTTTCAGATGAGAGCAAAAGAGTGAGGATAAAAAATCCTGGTTAATAGGAAAGCAGAAATAAAAGATCTACTAAAAATAAAGAAAAAAAAACCAGCAAGCTTTTAGTCTCCTGACAAGTAAGAGAATTTGATGTCGGTACTATTTTTGAGTGTATACTTTCATAACAGCGACAGGTTACCAAGCAGAATTGTTTATTTTTGCATGGCTATCACATTTAAAATGCAGGAAGACTGACTTCTCTCAGTTGATGTTTATCAAGAATTCTTGTTATCTCTGATTTTATTAGCAGATTTATTTTTACAGGAAAACAGACAGTTGAAATTTATGTCTTAGTGCTTTATTTAGGGTGAAAATCTGATTATTCTGTTGTTCATGGGTAATATTAATTCATTAAAGGTTAGCTGGTTGAATACATTTTTTGTAAGTGTATTTAAGTTATATTATAAGTTATATTCTATTTATAAGTCCAAATGATTTTAAAGGTTTAAAGCTAGCGTCTCTCATACTGAGCTGACAAAGGAGCAGAGGGAAGAAATAAGCTGGTACAGTCAAATAATCAGATGTTGACACGTTCCTGTGGTTCTATCAAAAACATGTGTAGATGTCTTTATGTAGTAGCAGTGACCTGGGAGATAAAATGATGCAGGACTCGACCATCTCTCTGTAGCACATTTCTCTTTTATTTTTTAGTGATGCACAGCTTACTTACGTGCACCTTTTTTTTTTCTCTCAACTGACTCCTGCAGCTTTAGGCAGGTATTAGGAAAGTCTTGCTTGCACACATCTCCCTGTTTGTACTGGCTTTGTCCCGGTGTTAGATGTGCACGTGAGCGAGAGGGTGATTAGCCATGGCCAAACTGCTAACTGTGAAGTAAACTTTATGCTCTGGGGACTGTTTTGTCAGAAAAAGAGTTATCTTAGGTTAGCTTATAAAATCCAATTGCCTTAGCATTATTTACAGATTCGTGTCAATTAGTCCCTCAGTCGCAAAAACTGATCCATTGTAATGTTGACAATTTTTCTCAAAAGGCCACTTTCTGCAGCCCATCTTACGCAGGCAGGTGCCAGAAAAGCGTTGCCTGAAAATTAGAGGCTCTGCAATCAAAAATGCTGGCTTACGTGGTTATAATCTGGAATTGCCATAATGGAGAAAGGAGTTGTGAACACATGTGTATGAATGGAATTGTTCCACAGTTAACAGGAGATTTATGGCTGAAGAAATCACTACAGAACAGCAAGTGGTAGAGATTGCGTTTTTATTTTAATATGAGAGCCAAGTCTTGCATTAGGACGTTGCTGAATCTAGTGCAGAAAACAAACGACACCCGAGGGATAGTGCAGCATTCTGTTAGATTGAAGGGCCTTTAATAATCCCATAGTCTAATAATGGTTAAGATAGAGAATGTGTAAGAACTAATCTTCTGCTTTTACAATAATGTGTGTACAGGAACGAGAAACAGTTATGATGTTTTGGCACCGAAGCTTTTAGCAGATGACTTCTGAAATTAAAAGATAAGTTTGCTGAGTGACTTTGTGGAATTTGTTTAATGAAGGCCCATAAAATATGATATCTGTTTATGGCTGGATTAACAGCACTATACTCAACTACTAGTCTTTATCCTAGACAAAAAGTACCAAACAGATATGAAATCTTTTTTTTTTTTCCCCTGGGAAGTACAAATTCATTTTGGAAAAGCAGAAATTTAAACTTCTACATCTGTTTGTTGCTGGTTTTGCAGACTCCTTGCAGGCTTCACTTGCAATCTACAGGCTGCAAGTCAAATGTGTACAAAGAAATGTTGCAGCAATCCTACTTCATCATTTTTTTCAAGTTGGGTTTCCTCTGAATGGCAGCAAGCAATAGCAATTCTATTAGTATTGCACTTCTTTCTACTCTTTCTCTTGGAAAAGTCGATATATAGATTAACTCCAGTTACCTGTCTTTCTGTGTAGATGTGTTGGGGATGGGGTTAATTATTGATGGGATCATATGTGCTGTATTTGTCTCCTGTAGTTAAGTGTATCTGTTTGGGGCTTGCAGGAGAGGAGGAAGTTATTCCTGAAATAACTTCCTTTTTGGAAGTAGTAATGGTGAGTGTACACAGGACTTGCTAAACAGCAAGTGTAGTTGAGCCTGTGCTAAGACAAGCAGCCCGTGGTAGTTGCAAGCAGACGGCTTTGGTGTGTAAATGTACACTAGATGGCAGTTTTGTCATAGCTTCCAAGTTCAAGAAGCTCTGTAGGAGAACAGGAAAGGCCATCAGTGTTTAGTCTGCACTCGCAGGGTCCCTGCATGACCAATGTGGACCCCATGGACTTCCTGGAACATGTGTTAGCAATTTAGCAGCAGACATTTATTTCTTTGTTTTACTGCTTGGCTCTTTGAGAAAGTGTTGGTACTCAGTTATGGGCTGTCTGGATCATGTCAGAGGCCATGGGGATCAAGTCCATGTGACAGGCCAGACTGAGGAAGGATGAAGTTTGGAGGAGGTGAGGAAACTGACCCTTACTTCAACAGTAACAAGTCACTGCCTGTCTGTGGACTGTGGCCAAACGCCGGGGCGGTTTAGGCCTAATACAGCTGAATAAACAAAACACTCTGCCCATTTGGCTTTTTCATATTTCATCAACACCAGTTCAATCAAAGTCTTTTCTATTTCCTAAGAAGTCCTTAAACTTTTTTTTCTTTTTTTTTCCTCCCCACATTTTAGCCCCATCCAGACGAGGTGACCTTGAAATCCTTGGGTACTGCATGCTGCAATGGTTATGTGGGAAGCTGCCCTGGGAACAGAACCTGAAGGACCCTGTAGCCGTCCAGACTGCAAAAACAAAGTAAAACTACAATACTACACATGTACATATGTGCACACACACTCCACCCTGGAGCCCTGCAACATCCTCAGCACTTGACAAAATGGGCTGGAAGGATGCACGTGCTGTAGGATGGCACCTTACAAGAAAGTTAGAACAGTTTTCCTTAAGTAAAAGAGATGTTAGAAGCAGTTAAAAACATCAGCGCTGTGCTCATGGATACCCTGTCCCACATGTTGCTGTCTGTGCTGCTGCAGGGAGATGATAGATTCTAATGCACAGTACACAATCATTTTGTCTGCTGTGTAGTTCTTTTAATACTCTTCTTTTAAAGACAGTGCTTGTGAATTAGTGCAGGCCTTACTGCACATACAGAAGGTTGTTGTGTGTTTCCATTCAACCTCACGGATGCTTTGTAGAGACTACAGTACAAACATCTCTTGGAAGTTTCCCCACACGTGTTCAGTTGATGTAACTTTCTGTACAGAACAATTTTTCAGATGCCTTCGTGTAGGGTTTTTTTTTTTACGTTATACAAGCCTACTGCCATTACAAACAATTAAATACCAAAATACTAAGGAACTTGATTAAAATCTTTCCTTTTTCCCAGCATGACTCATTTAGAGCTTACCAAAGCAACGCAGTGTATTAGTGTTTTCTTTCTCTGCTTTCACAGTTGGGACTTGAGAGAGTTAATTGCACGCGGTACGGTGTAGCCTGTAGAAGGCTGTACAGGAGAGTAGTTACCCATCAATGCAGCATCACAATTGCAGAAGGCAGCAAACTTTTAAGTAGGGCAAGTCACAACAGAGGTACACAATAGGGATAGCTGATCCACAGAAATCAATCTGCAAATTCAGTGTGGCATCGGCTCTCAACAGAGAAAAAGGTTAGCCTGCAGACTGCGGATAATACAGATTGCATCTGTAAATGTTGACATCCTATGTTATGTTTAATATTCCTCCTTTAGAAGTTCTGATCATTACACAACCCCCTGCAAGGTAACACTTACACAATTCAATGTTAAATCAATTTAATCAATCATGCTGCTTCACTAATTCTTCCCTTGCGGTTAACCCTTAGATTGCAAGCAGCTTCAGGATGCCAAGCAAACAGATGCTTCGAGGAAACACACAGAAAAATTATACAGATTCTGTTTATCAGAAATAGCCTATTAGTCTAATGAATTTCATTCTTGCCATTAGGTAACTTGCCCAGGTCTTCCCCTTATATTTCTCTTAATTTTCAGTGCCTATACTGTTTTCAAAGGCCAGAAATAGACATCTAGATACATGTGCATATCCAATTGCTTGTAAGTAAATAAGTACATTAAGCAGCAGAGCCTGGAAGGTGGGGAGGCAGATGAAAGGCAGGAGCCAACTCTGTTGTTCACCGGTTGCCTCACCCTCTCATCCCTTCACTACAAGTTCTTGGTCTTTTCTCTCAGGAGCACTGGGGCAATGAGGCAACTGAGCCAAAGCTTTGAGCACTTGTTAGGAGATGTTTAAGGACTGCTGGTGTATTTGAGATTACAAAAGTTTGTGCCACGCCATAACTAGATAAGAGGCTCCATTTGAATTAGAATTTTAGCTACATTACAGAAAAATGTTTGTGTTTAAATGTTTAGTGTTCCCAAAATTGAAACCCCTCTTTCTGCTACTAAACAACAGGCTACTGAATGGAAGGTTATTAGCCTGTGTAACTTGGCTTTATGCATTTGAGAACGTGTCCTGTTACTTCTTGGCAGAGCTTTATGGCTCCTTTAAGTGAAAAAAACCCCGAATTTAAAAAAGGAGACTCCTTGACCAGTATCAACAGCTATAATGAACCAGCATATGCCACTTACTGCAGGCAAGGGGACTTGTGCAGCTGCAGGTTCCTCCTATATGTGCTGGGAGATCATCCGGGTTCATGCGTGTATAAAGATGAGTTTTTTCACTCATTTTTAGGGAAGGATTGGTTCTGGGCTCCAGAGTCCTTTGCTGTTTCTGTTTCTGGACAAATAGAAAGTACATCTGTGTCCCTGCCCTGCAGTTCATGAAGTGTGTAGGACAGGTTGTTTAACCTCCCTCTGCCCTTTTGTCCATGCACTGCCTGCTTGTAATTTTGACAGCCATTGTTCAGCTGCCCGTGAGCTACACGGCAGAAGGAACCTGATGCTAAATGACTACTTGGCAGACCAGACTGCTGCTTAAATTCCAATACAAATACCAGTCGTTAAGCTGAAGTCAGAACAAGCCATTTCAGCTCAAAGGATTTTTCTTTCTTGAAAACTTAAAACATCTACAAAGAAAAGCTTAACATTGAAGTGCAGTCTTAGCTGTAAGCTCAGTCTTGGTGAAAACAGCAGTCTCCAAAGAGTTAAAAATATAGGTGCTAAGAGGAGGTTTGGTTCTAAAAGCAGGACTATGAATCATTAGCTATTCCGGAGGTCCACTCCCTTTGGAGCTAAGATTTGCTGTCTTTCTAAATCCCAAGTGAAAAATCACCTGTTCCAAAACCACATGAAACCACATTGTTGCACTCTCCTGTTGTTTCAGACTCATGGACGAGCTCCCAGATTCAGTGATGAAATGGGATTCTTCTGGAAGCAGCTGCAGTAAGTGTACTTACACCATGTACTGTATAAGCTCTTCAGCCTGTTACAAAGAATATCTAAATGTCTTATTCTTTTCAGGAGAAGCAGAAGATAAGTAAAAGTAACACAAATTTTACAAAGTCTTCAATTTAGTCTTCACTCTTAAATTTGAGTTCTAGGTTTTGTACCTTAAGGCAAATGCCTTCACCAGACCCCAGTCCCTGTGGTATTATCAGGCTCTGGTCTTAAGGGTGAGCTACAGTGTGCAAGCAGGAGCCAGCCTTGAGTCAACCCCTTGAAATCCAGCCCATGTGAACCACTCTGACACGTACCTATCCACAGAAGAATTCGGCCTCCTGTATCTCCCTTTAGCTGATGACATAGGAGTGATGTAATACTCATTGTTAGATTGTGTCACGCTCATTATTAACTCAGGGTGCAATGTAATGGAACAAATATTCCTGACTCCAGTGAGGCTGGATCAGGCCTTTCACTTAGGAGCTTATTATATTTTAAGCAAATTTAGCTCAAAGGCTTATTAACTACAAGGGGGGAAGGTCAATTCATGGATGCTGTTGAACACTGGTCCCTCTCCAAGAAGTGATGCTTACTGATACTGGATACTCGGAGATGCTTAATGCTATTATTGTAGGCACTACTCTGCTGCTGTTTTCCTGCATTATCCCATAAGCAAACATTAAGGAGATGAAGACTTTAAGGGCTAAATTTTCAGCCTCTGTGTGTGGTAGTATAAAAATCTTCCTCGGTCTCATCTGTGATGTATGCTATTGAGTGACATAAGGCATCTCTGCCATATGTAAGCCAAGGTGTTAGGAAGCAGCGATTATCTTAGAGACAGAAGTAGCTGTTGGTATGGAAATAGTAAGCAACTGCCTACTAAAGGTTTATTGCTTAGTATTCAGAGTTTGGAAAAGCAAATGGATGGGCAGTTTGTCATGTCTTATGTTTCTTCCTTCACTCAAATACAAAAGTAACCCAGGGAAAACACCAAACTTCTTTCAAAGGCCGGTATCTAGTGTTGATTTATTTACCTATTTTCATGGCATTTCTCTGTTGGCATTACTGGAATGCATCATGAATTTCATAAAATATATTCATGAGGTGTGTACATATTTAATAAATCTTGACTCCTGGGATTTTACCAGATGCTAATATCTGGTGTAGTACTCCAGTTTTAGGATACACTTGGGTCTTCAGCTGAAAGAAAGTTTGATCCTCCCTGTATGTTTTTCTTAATAGCATTATTGCTGCCCATTCAGTGGTTTTCCTCTTTCTAGAACCACTGGATAACGACAGCAGAATACTGCTGCTGTGTTAGGATGTGAACTCAAACACAATATTTGTCCAAGTAATAGAAGGAAAAATAAAGTGTTGCTTTTCCCCAAAGCAGTCCAAATCTATACAGATTCAAATAGCCTTGCTGAGAGTAGTTAATATTTAAAGGGATATTGTGATCTGTCACATATAAAACACATTTTACAGGAAACTATCCATATTGGTTGACAAAGTATTTTGATTAATTTTTATACTTAGCTTTTGATACTACACTAATTAGTGCAAGTGCATAACGAGCCATAGCACTTGAGGGTTAGCTTGTGTATCCAAATCTAACTTTCCCTTTTCTCATCTGAAAAAGACACGATATTGTCACTTCTGTGTTTCGAGTGTCTTCATCTGAAATGGTGACTCGTGTTGGCAATGGAGGATCGGCACCCGCTTTGGAATTCGATTCTTCCTGAAGTTCCAGATCTACACCAACTGAAATTCATGTTAACATTTGTTCCACAGGTGAAATATCCAAGTTTTTGGAAAGTGTTTCTGGCTTAGCTTATGATGAGAAGCCAAAGTATGAAGTGCTCAAGAAAATCCTGCTGGCTGGACTAGAGTCGAGTGGAACTCGCTACGATGGCCCTCTGGAATTTTCCGCTGCAACGTGCACACAGAATCACCTTGCTGCTAAAGTGTCAAAAGTAAGACAGTTCTGGGATTGTGACTGACATCTCCTGCTTGATTGTTGTCTTTTCTTTTGGAGAAGAGGAAATAGTTTAAGATCTCGAAATGAGACTGACACAGCAGTTCTTATGCCTTAAATACACCGTGTTTGTTAATTCCTGTTTCCCCTGGCTTTGCTAAAAAGTGGGATGTCAACCCTTCAGGAGGAAGAACTGTCATGAGTCCTTTTGACCCGCAGGCTCTGGCTTCAAAGCAGCAGGTCTGTGGAGAATGATTTACTTTCAGGATAATGGGGAAGTCAAGGACTTTGTTCACTAACATCTTGAAGACAAGCCTGAATGCCAGGTTTTTCCTTCGCACCAGATTAAAGCAAAGTTACCTTTATTAGTGAAAGCATTTAATTCATTTTCTCCCTTTCAAACTGTTCTTTGTCATTTGCCTTTCTACTCCTGCAAGCCGCTAATGTGGAGGAGGTATTATTGTGGGATTTAGCTGTGTTATTGCTACGCAGTGCTATGTGATGCACTAACAGAGAATTTAAAAACCAACAGCTATCGAGTTCTATTTTCCTTTTGCACTTTTTAAGTCTGAAACTATCCAGTTAATGGAACGGTGTTTTAATAAGTGGAGATGGAGGTAATTAGCAATCCTACTGGACCTGCTGTGAAATGTCAGTCCTGTGCGTCCCCATCCCCGCATGCGAGAGCCCCGTTTCTGCCTCTGGTGCATGTGCAATAAGGCAGGGTCAGGGTACCGTTCGGTTTTAATATTTCTGGTGAACTTTGGACCATCACAAGTGTACGTGAGCCAAGAATGCAGGATGCAAAGTAATGTGACTGATAGGCTGCTAGATGAATGGTGATTCAAGTATCAGTGCACAGATGGTTCTGATTTGCTGAGTTTTGTAGCTGCTGCAACTGAAGACATAAAATATCCTTCTAGTCATAAATTAGCTCTTTGGAAGCAAAACCTTGGCACCAGAGCTTTACAACCTTCAATTAGTAGGGAAAGAAGTATTTGAATGACTGTGGTATTGACATCTGTAGGCCTGCATAGTAATCATTCCTAATAGAAGAGAATATCTGTTTGAGGGGGTTTTGCATGGCTAATTAACCACCAGTGAGAATATGTAATTTTTTCATGATCTTCTGATTGTCACCTTTCTCTCATGATACAATTACATTTTATTGTAGCGAGTGCCTCACAAACCAATTGTCAGCACTATTTACGTATTATGGAAGGCAGAACAAAAGTTCATGTTTAATAAAAAGGCACTGGGTTTTGATCTTGGTAATTACAGATACTTTATTTTAGCAATTTTATTGACTTTTCTGGTTTTGTCACTTGGTTTTTGTTTTTTTTTTCTTTAACAAAACCAAAAGCTATTTCAATGACAGTGTTCCTTGTGCCATGATGGTGACCACTTTGTCCTCCCTTAACGTGAGAAGCTGGTTTTGTTTAAGTTTGTGTTATTTTCTGAAACGGAATTGAACCATCAGGTAGCTGTTAACTGCTCTCTAGCTGATCCTGTTGGATCTCTGGTTCACAAGTCTTCGATTTCTTAGAGTCAGGTACCAAATAGCAAATCTATTTTCTCCTTATTGCCTGGCCTAAGACTTGACAGTATACTGGCATAAAAGATGATCCTGACCTTCCCGGCTGTGAGAGCTGCTGTAGTGCTTGCTGTTTGCAAGTGTGCAACCCCACTGCTGAATCCACGAGCGAGGACCTCACTTACCACCACTCTGGTGCCGTAGGACTAAGCACGATTGGTTTTGATGGCCAAGAAAGAAAAGATCAGAGAGGGAGTGTGTCTGCATGTTACTGACTCTGGGCAGCTGTCAGCACATTTTCAGAGAGTTTCAGCAGTGAGTGCTTTGCGTCTCGGAACAGTCAGGATGCTGCACTGCTCCAGCCATCACCTGCCTCGTACTTGAGGATGTTTCCTCAGCCAGTTCTGCTGCTGCTTTACATGCACAAGTTTCCTGTAACATTCACTGTGAAACAGCCTCAGAAAGGAAATCTCTGGTTATTCGAAGGGTTGATGGGGTACTTAGATACAAGTACAGACAGCAGATAACCAAACTTTCTTGTACATTTATTGCCATTTTCCAAACATCTGATTTTCCACTCTGTGGTTACTGGCTGAGGAGGATAGTTGAGGCCCTGGTGCACTTTGGTGCTACAGTCCTGACAAAGTGTCAATGACAGGCAGACACTTCCCACTGCATCTCTTTGCAGCACTGTCTGTAGTTATCCTAGGGCTGGCTCTTTTCATCTCGGCCCTCTGCATTCCCTTTCCACCTCTCCTTTTATTCACCAAACAGTTCTCCCATTAAAGAGGCAACCTAAGAATAGTGGGAGCCACTACAAACAATCTACCGTCTCCTCACTTCTTGCTTATGAGCAGAATCTGACTCCAGATGACCTGCCCGATTCCACCTGTATCAGTTCGGTACACAGGAGAGAGGTGATTTTGGGTTAATTCCTTTCTGAAGACCAGTAAACATCTGTAAGCACCAATAAGGTGATCCTGTAACACTGCCTCCTTGAAGAGGATGTGAAGGGGAATTGTTACAGAACATGAATTTTAAGATGCAGCTCCCTGTGTAGTGCATGAATCTAATCTTGAGGTCCCATAAGAACAGTGGCTACATCCTGGTGCTTTGTTTCCAGTTACACACCAAACATTGGTGATATTTGTGTTCATTCTCAAATTTGTTTAGCACAGTTTTTGCCCCTAGATAAGTATTTTCCTCTTTTCCACCTTCAGTGGAAGTGCTAGCATTAGGGCCAAACACAGGATGGTCACCTGACTGCTTGCCACATCTTGTAGATGCCATATTAAAAAAACTATTACAGTGATACCAGGAGTTTTTATTTCTGTGGAATATGGTATTTTTTAGGCAAAAAGATATTTTCACTGCTGCTGTAAGTCCTGTAGTCATTTGAGGTATGTGTGTATTATGAAGACACCGGAGTTTGCTGTCAATGTGGTCAGCAGTTCTTGCAGGGTGCAGGATGGTTCTGTGGTGCAGAGAAGGGCTCAGGCCCCTGCAGCTGGGTAACTGTCAGGTTGGCCCTGAGCCTCACCTGTTTCTCGGGGCTATTCTACAGTGTTATGTCCTCAGGTTTGAGACTAGCCTGAGTTGTTCAGAACAGACACACCTTTGCACATCTAAACATTAATAATTTTCACAGAGCAGAACTATGGATTCTATTCTTAAAAGGTATCATCTGAGATTAAACAACACATGAAGTGCCTACTGGCACTTCAAACAATATTTAAGCTATGCACCCTGAATCTCCTGCATGTATTTAATTTGCAGTACAAAAAAGCAGCCTGTAAGTTCCATTTTTAGCTGCTGTATTCCAATACAGCTGCTGCACTCAGGACCAGATGCAACCACAACAGTTACCAAGTTACTAGTGTGCCAAAAGTACCAAAGGCACGTGACATACAGCCTGGTTGGACTCCATTTGTCTTTTAAAGACTGTAAAAGAATATAAATCTCATAACTTTAACCAGATTATCTGAGTCACAAGACTTGGTGATCATCTTACTTGAGAGTTTTGCATTTGACTCAGCCCAGTGATCTGAAGTGTGTTCAGCTCTACGCCTTAATAAAACGAAAGGGGACTTCCTGGCATCCTTCCCAAGAAAGGTTATCAGTGAATGTTTTGAAATGCATACCTGAAGTTTATTTTGTAGCATACTTCACAAACACAGCATAGCTCTAACTTTGTACTGTTTGAAGAAGACATTTATTGATCATTAAAATGCTGAAAGCGATTCTTTTGAGAAAGATAAAAGCTTGTTCTCATTCTGTGTTCTCGGAACTGAAGATGGAACATTTTTCCTTTTGAAATACTGACTTTGTTTCACTCTACAAAATTGTTCACTGTACATCAACAGGTTCGTTTACCAAAGCCTCTGCCAAAGCCAGTGCAGCACAAGCAAAAAAAGATAGAACGCGAAGCAGGCATCTGTCAAAGCAAAGGCTGCACCAAGGGAGCAGGCAAACAACTCCAAGATGAAGAAAAGCCAAGTAAATTCAAGAGGATGCCTCAGCAGGTGAGGGTCTGGGCACTGCAGTAATGCACGGCGGGACTTCCTCTGCTCAGTTAGTTCTGTGTCCACCTCTTGGGCAAGGGCAAGGAAGGAAAGTCCCTGAAAAAAGCCAGGAGTGATGTCTCAAACTTCAGAAGTTGGCATGTGCTTCCTGTATTCCAAACACAAAACTCGGGTAAGCCCAGGGAATAAGTGCAAAGAGGCCACCTGCCTGTCTCAAACCTGGAAGGTCCCAGTATCAGAGTGGCACCTGAGATCATTTTGAACATTACTGAACTCTTTTCAGCTCACAGTTACTGTCTGTCCATCTGCAGGTTCACTTGCTGAAGCCTTCACTGAAACCAATGCAACAGAAGCAAAGCAAGGTGAATGAGGAAGAGCCTGAGTGCCCAAGCAGGCCCCACACTCGGGTAACAAGCTCGCAGGTCCAGCAGAAGGAAGAGAAGCCCATTACATTTAACACTCTGACTCAGCAGCCTGAGCAGCCACAGAAGGTGAGGTTTTTGTCGTTACCTGAGGACAGTCATGGTGCTCTGTGACAGAAAGAGCAGCTTTTCTGAAAATAAACCCCACACCCCTGCAAATCCTAACCTGCATTTGTGCAAACTAGATGTTTGCCACAAACACAAAAAGCTTGTGTAGAATTGCTTGCTAGTAAAACACTGCACCGAGTATGGCACCAGCGTGCAGGTAGAAAACAGTCTCCCTTTGTGAACCCTCTTGTTTTCTTTGTATAAACTTACTTGAGTAGCTCCCCTTTCTATGTAGTAGAAAACTCTTAGCACTCTTAAATTAAGTTCTTAGATTCTGGCTTTTTAATTCTGAGGATTTTAGTATTTAAGTAACTCACCTCATGTTACTGCTAATTATTGCATACAAGGGTTGAGTGAATGCATTCAGTCTTGGTCTTGGGCTGTGCATGAACAAGTTGATGAAAAAAAGTAATGCAGAATAAAACACATCTCAGCATTCATGCTGTGCTCCTTTTCTGGGGAGTTTAAATAAGTACATTTTAACAAATATATTTCACCTTGTTTTCCTTTTGTATAGAAAAATAACTTGTTAAATGAGAACAATTTCTAATATGCACAGAATTAAGAGTTTTAAAGATAGCTTTATTATTAATCCCAAATTCTTTGCTTCAAGCAGGCTGCTGATCACTGCCTGGAGACTGCAGCACAAGCTAGGAGAGTGAAGCAGAAAAAGCACAGCTGTACCTGAAAGCATCAGGCAGGAATGTGGTTAGCAGAATTTTTTGGAGATGTTTTGGCTGACAGCAAGGTAGACAGACTCTAAAAAAGTCTTATCATGTCCTGACACAACAGTTACTCAATGTAACAACATGATTTTGTAGTAGGAAGACATTCCATCACTACTTCTTAGTCCTCCACAATGTAAAATTTAAAAGATATTAGCAACAAAAGGTAGCAAATCTCTCCCCCAACTCTCCATCCTGTTATTTTGTGCAAATGCTACTGTAGTCCAAAGAAAGAAGTAGCAATGGAAAGAGAACCACATTTAGGTTTCAACAGGACATAGAGGGGGAAAAAAAGGAGCTGCTCTAACTTGCTCTCTTCATTTGAACAGGAAACACGAGTGTGGATTGTGAACTTTGACACTGGAGAGAGTAACTTGGGGGTCTGCGTTTCACTTCTTTTTGGGGGAGGAAGGGAAAGCCCATGGTTATAGAAATGGGACCAATCACTGCTCTAGTATTTAGCTTATGTTTGTGTTGTGATTTAGCCTTTCTAAAGGAAAAGCCACTCTTCCAGTATTATTCTACAGTGGTCTAGCATTATTAGTGCTGTGCTACCCACTGAATGTTATACATAATAGGGGAGAGTTAAAATGGATGTCGATCACACAGAAGATATTTAAATGAGAAACTGGAAGAAGGAAGACAGGATTGTGTTAAGTTTCATTTTGCAGACTTCCTCTCACTTCCTTTCACATAATGACTGGTAAAGGAAAGCTGTATAGGAAATCATAAAATACTGAGGTTATGAAAATTCAGGGAGGTTCTTCAGGCACAAAAGGAGTGGTTGATGCAGGAACTAGAGTGGAGAGAGGCCATCACACGTTCTCCAGAGAGTGATTCCTGGAGAAGTGAACTGCAGGCACTGCACTCTCAGTTAGACATGGAGACTGGATGGTCACCCTGCTGCCTTGAACAGAGGATGCAGTTAAAGGTCTGAACTCAGAACTTGGAGGGAAAGTTGTCTGTCTCCCAGGTTTAGCTTTTGGGAAGTACATTCAGAAACAACCACATAGCTGAGACAATGAAAGAACAAGGGGATCTTAGTAGGTGGAAAGTCTGCTGGAAAGCAGAGTTTCTAAAAGCAACAGACACGTCTGTCACTAATCCAAGAGGAATAAAAAAACAGGAAGACAGAATATTTCTATCAAAGAAATATGATTTAGGTTATGAAATTTCACTAAGAAAACCATGTGGCTACTGTTGAACTATATCCCCCCTTGAAGGGATGTATAGCCAAGAGATAACATCTAGCGAGTGGGATCATGGAAAGCAAGCCCAAGCTGAAACTTTTCTGAGGGACAGTGGAAAAAATAGGGTCAAGTCTTGACTAGGGTCAAGTCTTTCAAAGATGGAGATCAAAAAGGTAAGCTAATCTATGGGTGACATTGCTTCTGGAGACCTAACACTTCCCCTGCCCCCCTAAACACCACCCTATCCAGCTAGAGCAAATGCCAGCCTAGTAACATAGTTATGCTCTCTAGGAGAAATCAAGAGAACTTGAACTTCATTAGGACATGCAAAGACTTACACCAATTAAAGCAACAAATCAAACTTCAGAGTAACAGCTGGTGTTTGCAGGCTAAAACTTTATTAGCAGGAACATTGTACAGACTTAATATATTAACAGTTTTTGAAAACAAAGATACAGAAGAATTTAATCTGTCTCTGCAGCAGACATTAAAGATGCCTTGTCTATGACACCTGATGTGATCAACTTAATACACAATATCCTTGTACCTCCACATTCCACAGTTCAGTCTTGGTAAGAATGGAATTGCTTTCTCTGGGATAACTTAAGACACCTCAGTTGGCATCTTAACATTGAATAAGTGTGAATCAGAAAAACTTAAGTTTATCATTACTATATGCATTTATTTTTTCCTCCTACAGAAATACACTGCAAGAGGATTACCCCCATTCAACACCCGAGCAAGATTCTCAGCATACAGTACAAGTCACCGTCAACTCTTAGCTACAGATCATCCAGTATCGCTGCAAGAAACTAGTTATGACAGCACATGGCCACCAGTGTCTGTGCTCTTCAGGCTGGCGTTCACTGAGCAAACATACCCCTACAGCACAGCTATACTTGTACTTCTGCTGCTCATATTCCTTTCCATGTACTTTCTTTGACGTCGCTGTTTCAGTGTTGGCAGTGTAAGCTCAGCAGTGTTTCCCTTCGTGCAACTTTCAGTGTTTCTTCGTTGAAGATTTCAGTGTAAGTGACTTAAAGAAGATGTAAAGAACAATATCATACTGTCAATACACATCTTACAGGCAAGTTCCCAAACTTGCCCAACCTGCACTCAAGAGTTCTGTTTGCACTATACTGCTGGTACAAGGCTGGTTTCTGTTACATTTGCTGGGATTGATTTTTCTTTAAACTGGGATACTTAATGACTTGACACCCTGCTGTTGGTAACAGAGTGTGGCCATCATTGCATTGTTTCAGAAAACTTTTAGATACTGATGCATTAAATGCTTGGAAATTACAACTTTTCCTGTCTTCATTCCTGCTGGTAAAGGGATGACGGTAGCCACAACTTCTGCTTTGCAACCGATTTGGTTACCCTTTTTTGCCTTTACATAAGCTCCCACACACTGTTGTAGTTCAGCCACTCATTTTCATTAGGTTTCCTTACCTTATTACAATACGGACATTCACCGAAGATGACATTAAAACTCTGTCTGCTCGAAGGGAGACTTTGTAGCCACTGCAACACAAGTAAGTGGATTAAAATTCACATTGCTTTCATCAATTTAAGAACAATCTCTTCTGTGGAGATTTTCTGAGCAGAGTTCATCTGATCAGCATCTGATAGGACACGTGTCAAGAAGGACAAAGTGAGGGCAAGTTCCTTTCCATGGGGAGCCTGTATGCCAACTGTGGCTTAGAAGCCAAGAGGAGGCACAGGGACCGTTGTAGCAACCCTTAAAGGATTTTGTTTCATCTGAAACTTAAGTGGGAGATGCTTATTTTCTTGAATCTACGAGTTCAAGGGCAAAGTTTATCCCGTTAGTTACTTTACCTCATACAGGCAAGCTTGGTGGAAAGGCTGGCCACAGCGTGGATCATCACACACTTGATCTGGAGGCGCGCCATTGAGGCGATAGGCATAGCAGATCCCACAGTCCTTAGCAAAGTCCTTAAAACACACACAGCTTAGCTTACAGTACGACCAGAAGGAAGAAACAGGGCTGGTAACACAGATAACACGTTCATCTATTTGTCTCTGCTTTTGCAGTTTTTGTTACTTTGAATTCATGAACATTTATTGCCTTCAATAGATCTGTTCACACCGTTATCACATAAAGAGCCAGATGTAGGAGACTTCACTAGGTTTTATTTTCTCCTCACACTGCATTTCGCCTACTTTGACAAGCATTTTCATACTCGTGGGCCCCATCGTTTCTTTTTTTATTAAACACCATGATTTGTCATTACACTTGGACATTAGAGGCGAGACCTCAGTCAGATATTAATGTGGAGCTTTCACAGGTGGAAGGGAAGCTGCTAAGGCAGTGTTACAGCATTGGCACAAATTAATTCCAAGTTTGTTTGAAGCACGCCACTATTTGGATGGCCTCTCGTCCCCTCTAAGCAGCTCTACCTAATTAGAACTTAAAGTCATCAACATCCATAACAGAATGTTTGGATTTTCCACATCTCATTAGCTGCTCTGGAACTTCCTCTTTCCCTTTTCATAGTGAAGCCTGTTATTAATCGCCTTACTGCTATGAAGGCCACAGGAGAGTCTGCACCTCTAATCAAAGGTTAACAAGCTCTGACAATTGTTGCTTCAAGTTCAGAAGTCCTTATGACAATATATTAATCCAATTACCTCTCTTCTAAGTCTCTTATTTTGGCTGGCAGTTAGAAAGTGACCATTTACATTTCAGTTATGCAGCAGTAACGACTGATCATAAACAAAAAGCAACTTACACTTTTTTCCAACACGGCGCAGGATGGAAAATCAATTTCTAAGAGATCTTTCAAGTTTTGTAATAAACTGAGTTCTGGATCCCTGCAGGTGGGAGAGGGGGAGAAAAGAAGTCAACAAGAGGAATGGCAAGTACTATTTCAGCCTCAAACCTATATGATTAAAGCTGCTTACCATAAGTGCATATTGTTGTTCAGCTTAATTCTCAAAGGGTTAACCACTGCAAGAAAGGCACATAAAGAATGACATCATCTTTAGCAGCCCATTCGCTCCCCCACCCAATGTCACCTCTCATTCTTCAGCACTCAAGGGGAAGGCATGGAGAAGCTCTTTTTAATTATTTAAGGTACATAAATCAATGATTGTTCTTAGTTTTTTGTTTGGGGAATTCACTAATATCTCAAATACCACTGTTGGAGATGTAATTGTAGTTACCTTAAAAAGTTGGTTAAAAGAAGTGAGGCACAGGAGTGAAAAACTTCAGTAGTTGCAAAGACTATTAGGACACAGTAAATTTGATTTTTCTTTTTGTTTAAGAGGAAAATTCTACTAAAATATAAACCAAATATGGGTAATCATGTAGGATCCAGGGCTCCCTCTAACCTGTGCTGGCCAAAAACATCCTTCACAGAGCAAACCAGCTTTTTTGGCTGTTAAAACCTCAGTGTCTACTGTGGGAAACTCTCCTACACACATATTCTGCCTAATCCCTGGCTCTGCTTAAGTAAAGCTTACCCCTGGAGTTTGATGTAGCTGACACTAGAATAGTACATTCAGAGATCAGACCAGAAGAGAAACAATGGGTGCCTGTCTGCTGCCTTACCGTGGTCTGCACCAAGGAAATAACACTCTGGCAGCATGTTGGGATGCCGAGGATCTACCTCTATGTTCACTGAGACGTTGTTCCCTGCAACAAAGAAGCAAACAAAAGGGGAAGCTTTTCTTTGTAGTCAAGTGTTTGGAAACAGAAACACTGCTGGTTTTTGAAAAGCAGTTTGAATTCTCCTGCAGCAACTTCCACTGTAAGTAACATCATAAAGCTGTAGTTAATTTCCTAACCAGGTTCAGTATTCTGTGGAAAGAAGGTTGTTTTAATACACTAAATAAGAGGGTTGTGTCTTGCTGGTTTTAAGTGCTACCTCTCACTTCTCTAACTCTCACAAGCTCTCTATGATAAGATGAGCAAACCAAAAAGCAGCCTGAGTTCTGCTTCTCCAATCCGTTGTATTCCTTCAAGTCTTTTCATACCTATTGCAATTCTTCTGGTGGTAGCACCCCGTGTGGGATTTTCTGGCTCAAGCACCCATGTCTTCCCATCAATTTCATCCATGGTATCCCAGAATTCTTTCAGCGATTCCAATGCTGTCAGGAACTGATGATAAATGTCCGATAAGGAGTTCTAAGAAGAGAAGAAATTGAAACAAATTCCATATAGTTTCCACCTACAGCCACACAGAATATTGAAAAAAAAAAACCACCTAAACCAAACCACAGGTAATTTAAGAACTGTTAAAATGGAGTGATGTATCATGGTTGCAACACAAGGAAGAGCTGTGGCCTGTGTACAATGCTGAGTTCTCCCACCCTGCTCAATCTAACATGTTATGATCTACATCCATCCTACCTGGATTTGATGGTGTTTTACATTCCTTTTCAGGAAGCTTCTCGGAAAGCTGGTTACAGCTTTTAACCTGCATTGCAACTGGTAATAATCTAATGCAAAAATCAAGTCAAATTCATCACTATCTGCTATTAAACACCCAGCATTCTGAGATTTCTGTCTCTGCCTCAGCTGAGTGACAGAGGAGTGGTGCCAAACTGAAATACTGAGAAACACCCACGTAGCTGAAATAGCTTATTTATTTCTTACAGACCGTAAGAAAGAGAGCCTAACAATGTCATAATTACCTAAACATTAAGCAGTGTGAAAACAGGTACTTCACATGAGATTTCAAGCCATGTTAAGTGTGGTAAGAGGAGAAACTATCTAATAATCAGTGGATTACACTCAAGGGATTTCGTTATTTGAGAATGGATTAGATGGAATCAGAACACTCTCTCATCATACAGTACAAGATAGAGAACAGCAATGCAATAGAGCTTTTGAGCAGAGCAGGTGAACAAGAAGCCATCAGATTGGCTTCCTGGGGAGAGAAGGTGCAACAGGAAAAAGTGAAGGTGTCAAGAAACTAGACAAAGGTGGCATCCAAGAGGCAGCCAGGGGCGGAGAGGGGAAGCATTTGGGACAAACTGCCCGTATAACTTGTTTTCTCAACTTGTTTGGTAGTGGCAAATTCGAGAGCAGCAAAAGAGGAATCCCCTTGCACAGAACAGAACTGAACAATGAAACACATGAGTAAACCACAGGAAGGATGGGAGAGAACTGATGAGACTTCTTCAGTTCAGATGAACAGATGGTAAAGTACCTTTTGAAAAACAAAACAGATGTAACAAAGGCCAGATTTCACGTATCTTTTGACCTAAGAACAAATTCTTGGGGTCAAAAAGAAAAAGCAAATTAAGTGTTCTGTTGTTAAAGAGGTGTTTTTCTACAAATAACAGAATACACATGGAACTGTTTCCTGTAATCTATAGTAATTATGTTCTTCCTTTCTTGCCTGGACAAAAAGGAGCAAATTAAATGAGCATTAAATGAACAGGATTTGTATTGATAATAAGTTTTTCTATTTTCTGCATACATATTTTAGAAAGAAAAAGATGTAGCTTGGAAATAAAATGCTCCATTTTTTCCCCGCTGTTATTAAATTATATTAAAGTAGGAAAGCACTTAAGCAGAAAAGTGTGAATACTGCCAATCTCCAAATGTAACGCTTATTATCTTTAAAAGCATTTTGTTACTTTTATAATACCTGAAGTGATATAATAGTGTCAGTCACTTAACCACATCTTAGAGTATAATATCTTCATCTTAAGTACTATTATTTCCAGTATTTTAATAATTTTCACACAGTCCTGAAATGTGATCTTTTGTGCTCTGATGACACTTAAATTAATAGCATAATTTTCTGGTACTTGCAACAGTTGCTTTCCATTTTGATTTTTTACATTTTGCTATATCACACACAGATAAATCCTCTAATAATCATTTTTATCTTCATCTTCCGGGAATTCAAAGGGTTTCACTAGAAAAAAGAAACATCAAGGGATTATAACCCACAGATAAGTTTTAAAATCCAATTAATTTTAATACTAATTGTAATTTTTCAATGATGTTCCTTAAAAAGGTAGTTAAATCTCTTTTTTTTATGCACTGTTCATTTGATCTTATTTGCATGCTTCATTGATGTTGCCAGCTGTCTCCTGCCATAGACTTAAATGCATCTATAGCTATTGAAATACATCACATGCTTGTCATGCAAACCCTGAAAACTGGAACATTCCTTTTTATTTGATTAACTGACTAATTTTAGGTCACTGCCCAGCACTTTAGAACAGACTGCTATCATGCTTTTCTTCTTTTTGCCTACATTACACCAAGAGAGTCATTCAGAGTGTTCAAACAGCACAAACTCTTTGTTTCTCAGTCACCTTTGTACAAATGCATTAGATTTCTAGGAAATACATCAAATATTCTTTGGAAAGCGAGACGTTCCTAGTTCCAGATATCATCACCAGCTGCCCCGACTCTGAAAAACCACCAGCAAAACCAAACTGACTGCTCCAGCCACTCTATCTGTTCAGTTTCCATGCTCATCAGGTAAAACAACCATTATAGAAACAGAGGACATTGTGACAATTTAATCTTTCACAACTTACACCTAAATGAAAAAGCTTTTTATGTACAAAATAAACCTTCCACTTTATTTCTAACTGCTGAGGATACTGGGAGAGCAGAGGTGAGGAACTGCTACCACTGGAATAGTCACACAAACTCAATGCAGTTTTTTGTGCAAGTGGCTGTTAAGTCTTCTGTAACTTAATCACATACTGCTTCCCCCTCCCCACCACTTCTGAATTAAAGCAACAGGATTTAGTGCTCCCATTCCCTTCAGCGCTCTATAACGACCACCACAGCAACTGGGCAGCCTAAAAACATTGACTTGATTACAAACCACATCTTCAGGTTCTGAGTTTTCAATATGGAAAAAATAAGAGACTGAGAAAATGTTACTTAGGAAGCATGACATCCCTTCACCTGGCTTTAAGAGGACTGTTTTTATTAAAGCATCACCTCCTGTGACCGCAGCCATAGCTTTGAACACTCAACACTTCTCCAGATTTTTCAAATCTCAAGTTGTGAGTACAGAAAACAAAGAATACAATTTGTGAGGACTTGTGAAAAGGCTCTGTAATTGACTCTCAGCACAGTTTTCTCTCTCAACAAAGCATACATTCAAAGTCCTAGTTATTCAGGTCTCTAAGAGGGGAAATAATTCTATGTGGACACAAGCTATACCAGCACAGTCCTTTGCACTGAACAGTGAGATAACGTTACCCAAACATTACCTTTGCTCTATTGGACTGTACATATCTTTCATTAATTCCAACTACTAGGAGCTGAAACACTCCAGTGAGTGAAAAATCAGGTATTTGAGACCTATCTGCTTCTGAAGGGAACACACTTTCTACCAGGGGGCTCCTACAGTTCTGCAAAATGTTTCCATCTCTATCCCCTGTGCTCTCATCTCCATTTCAGCAGCTCCTCATGCCAGTTCTTGCCTTCTTTTTGCACTTCATTTTAATTCACTTCCCCAAGCTCACCCCTGTTACCCATACACTGTTTCCTTCAATTAAAGGAATAAGAAGGAAAAGTCACTCTGCTCTTGGTTCTTGTCTAGAGACAGAGAAGTTGGGAAGAATACAGAGATCTTGAGCCTTGCATGCCATCAAATCCATGAAGCCTTCCAGTAACTTTAAACAACTGCCAGATTTCCAATGCCTCCTCCAAATCCTGCAGGAGCCAAGTATTAATCAAACAGTGGTAAGAAGGCTCTAATTGCAGCGAATGCAGCACAACTTGTTAACAATTGTTATTTAAAATGATAAAAAGGTGACCTTTAGCCTGAGATTTTTTTAGGTTAAAATTCTTCCCATCACAAACTTTGCTTAGCCAAAATTAAAACAAATGCAAAGCCTCCCAATGGCAAAAGTAAAGCAGCCTGAAGGATTGGTGCTGTTACCTGCAGGCTCCAAGGAATTCAGAGAGAAAATACAGTTTAAATAGTGAACAGTCGTTGGATGGAAAAGGGATCACCTGTATCACTTCAATAACTGATGGTTCTTTAGAGTGTTTTTAGAAACTGTTTATTTCTCACAAGCAGTAGTTTAACAGTTTCCCCCCTCCTCAGCACAAATCAAACTGAGGCACAACACTCTGAAATCTCTATCAAGTGTCTTGTCAACCACCTCGGGTTTTTTTTATTGATGGATGCCCATAAAGGCAGAGTCTGTGAAGCTCCTTTGCTAAGAAAAAGCACAATTAGGATACATTTTACTGCTTTCATTAAAATAACCAAAGAATAATGTCATTCACACCACTGTACCCTCTGCCTTCTTGTGTTACTGATTCACTGTTGGCTGGCTGCACGACCTCATTAGTCATTAATTTCCACTCTCGTGACCTTCATGTAGCCAACCAGGTGGGCAGTGGTCAGTATAGAAACGATACCCCTGATGTGAGGGCAGCAGAACGGAGATGCACAGTCATTGCAGCGCAGCACACGCAGGGTGAGCTCAGATGTGGAGACTGCACATTTATCTGCTTATTTAGAAAAAAAGAATATAGCTGAAATAAGTAGATGTTCTTGCACTTGTCATTGAGAAGCACTCTGCATTTATTTGGCACTTATAACAGTAGCAGCAGCAGCAGCATTGCCCTTGGTGCTGATTTCTTACTACTCTAAAATGTCTCCTCTGTGCCAGAATACACTGGCTGTTGCTGATCATGCTGTGAGACACCTGCACTGGCTACTAGGCTTGTCATGACGCACAAAACCCTACCATCTTCAGCTTGACATTGTGCAAGTTATAATTATTCATCCAAATGAATATGTCAGAGCAGCAGCAGCAGACCTCTCATCAGAGCAAAAGAAAAATACATCAAAACATTATCAACCCAGCAGGAAGACAGGGACCATAAGGAAAATTACCCATTTTTAATATGGATGCCATAAAGCCACGTCTATTATTATACAGAGGGGGGGAAAAAAAAAAAGGAGAGGAAAAAACCCCACAAGCACCCAACAGCCCCTCAAGTTTAAAGTCCACGAGCACTGAAAAGAACCTGAAATAAGCAACAGCACACACAGAGGGTAGAGAAAAATTAAATTAGCCGAAATCTATTATTAGTTTCTTTCATAGGAGTTGATATTCCAGTAGTGAAACTGCACAGTTTGTAGTCAAGCCTTGCTAGTTTCTACATTCAAAATGACCAACAAATATTACACTTGAAGGCCTATCAGTATCCAACCTGTATGTTTACTATAAGACAGGCACAGCATGTTCTTTTTCCCTTTTAGAAATCAACACCTTCAACCACTTGAGGCCCTAAATTCTGATACCGGTGGTGTTTCAGCATTATGTAAGGTTAACCCTCGTACCATGGCACAGAGCCTGCTCACTGCACTGATTGCCATGCCTTTCGAAAAGAAGCACAATTCAAACCATTACTGCACACACTTTTTCCCCCAGCAATGTTGGGTTCATGTCACCCACACAGATGGCTCAGTGTCCAGCTACAGCATTCCTAGCAGCAGAATGCAGAGGCTGCTGGGATTTAGTGCAGGGTTACAGCAGGCTACCTGCAGCTGGAATTAGTATCTCTTGATTTCAAAACAGAGCCTTTAGTTACCTACATACATTGGTTGTTCACGTTTTCAAATAATCCACAGGTAATTCTAACCCTAAGAAGCTTTTAAGGTCTCAAGCATTAGAATGTCATGTTTTTAACATTAGGTTTTGCTCACTTGTAGTGTCAATATTAATATACTTGCTCCTACCTTTAACTCCTCAAAGATGCTGCTTCATGGCGTGTTTGTCAAGAACATTTTATTACAACCTAAGTCCAGCTAGTAGCTTTAAAATTACTAACAGTAAACACACAGAAGCAGTGACTGTCGAGGATATTTGAAATGTGGTTAATTTGAGGCAATATATATTGCAAGGCTGTAAAATTAATAAAACACTACTAAGAGTATGTATGAAGTTCAAGGCTAGAAACACTACTTGAAATCCTGCCTCTACTATATGGAATCCACTATAACTTCAGGGAAAAACAGTACCTCTTTAAATTGTCCCAAACCATACCACAGAATCAAAACTTGGAATGACACATGACACTAGATATATTTTTTGTTTACAGTGGTGCATTCTTGCAGTTATTTCCTCAAGTTTCATATTAGAGGATCTGAGGTGACACACAAAGCCTTGAGCTTTGCAGTCACAATTAGAAGCCCCTCTTCAAATTATTCTGACTGAACCTTTCAGCCACGTTCCCTCTGTAAATGTAGTACCATAAAGGCAGACTCACCAGTTAGAATTATGAAATACAATCATTTCTCTAAAGTCTATTTTCCTGAATTCAATGAAATTAAACACCAACTATTTTCTAGAAATAATTCAGATTAACTTACGTTTAAGTGGTGACATTTAAATCCATTTAATCAAGTACACATGCTCCATTATGGAAAAAAAAAGATACATGAAATAATGCAGGGGACTAAAAAAAGACAATGGCTCTTGGTTCTTTATATTAATAATATCAGTTAATAGAATTCCCATTTCAGAGCTTCAGTTCTTTCAGTTACAATCAGAACAACAGGGAGGCTTTATTATGTTATGAAAGCCATATATGAAAACAAACTGGGAGACTGCCTCTTTTTTTTATGTCAACTTTAGAGCGTTCTTCTTTTCTTTAAGTGAAATAATTTCCCATGCATCTATTTTCCCAAAATCATTCCTTAAGATATTTCAGCCCTATGAAGACTTTAAGAGAAAAACCATCAGTGTGAGTGCAAAGCATCCAACATGCAAGATGTATCTCTAGGGCAAGAAAAATAGTTAAGACATTATCATAAGGAACGTGGAGTTCAGCATTATTACATTTACATAAGCATGTATAAAAGTAAAACGCACACAGGGAGAAAAGACTGAGTTAAGAAATAAAGTCCAACCCCTCATTACCTCCTACATATTGCAAACATATCTCAGCTATTAAAAAAAAGAGATGCAGAGTAGAGCAGGTTACCTGTGGCATCCAGGAAATGGCAAACTCAACAGGAAGATCCACAAGGCAGTCTGGTGGGTCTTTTGGATACTGAGGGAGGGAAAGAAAACAGAGTTGTTCTTTTCTCCTTTTTTCCTTTCTTTTTCAACTGATTTACAAATCAGAGTGATACACAGCTGCCAAATTTGATAACAAAATATGAGCACTCCAAGCATCTTGAGAACTTGGCTCTTGGAGGAAACAGTACAAGAAACATTTTCAGAAATAGTTATGAATGTTAATTATCATTTAAAGAGGAAATCTACACGTAAACAGATTTGATATATCAGTTCCTAGTAAAGGCAGGAGAATCAGTTTTTTTTTCATTCACAAGCACACATTAAAAAATAAGACAAAAATCCATCAAATATCTTTAAAACTATTTATCCTCTATGACCTGTACTGGGCAGAAGAGTAAAAAAAAACCCCCAACATGAAACAAGAACTCATTTCCATTTACACAACAATATTTGCTCTGATTGGCAAAGTTTTTCATTTAAATGGAAAGTAATCAGATTGGGCATGTGAGTATTTAGAAAAAGATGAATGAACACACAGCTAAAACTACAATAACTCCTTAACTCAAGTTAAAATGCTTCAATGAGGAGAAGGAAAGATGTATTAAGAAAACTGACACTATAAGAGGTCTGATAACTCCAAAGCTAACCACTGACTATGCATTACACTAATAGTTCCACTGCTGTTCAGCATCCAACGTGAAATCTGTGGGAAAAGAACTGGAAAAAAATACAGTAGCAAAGAAGCATCTCACTACAAATGCACTGGGTCCTTCCCAACAGTACCAAACCCGAACTTTCTGCAGCTGAAAATTGCCTTTAGTCCTACACAACCTTCACAGTTCTACCTGTGACGTACACAGCACTTTTACTGAAATGATATTAGTTTTGCATCAACTCCCAACTGAAGAAAACATGATGAAATATATATGAAAAAGCCAGTCCCAGCCTCCTCACGGAATTAACAAGAGTTTGGGCAAGAGGTGCAGTTTACCTATGCATCTTCCCATCACTGTTCTCCATCCAAAGTAAACCTCTAGACACAGACACTGTCTGCGTTGAACCAACTGCCAGATGTCTGTTCATCAGAGTTTATAAAATGTGTCTTTATTTTCTGCAAAACTCCATTCTACAGTAATTTGTCTCAAATTGTGCTCTATAGCAAAGAGTAAAAAAAAAAAAAGAGACATTGCTTCCCTCGGGCATCCATTCTTCATTGCTTTCATTTTAATAATCATCCAGTGGATTTAGGGATTTGGGAGAAATTTGTTTAAACTTGCTTTGTGATTTTCCTTCATTTGTGGTTTCTGGTAGGTATCCACCTCCTCAAGGCAACTCTACAACTTGAGCATCTTCCACTTCACCGTGTCCTCTAATTGTTGGCAGGCAAGTAACAATGACAGTGCAAGAGAAGAGGAAAAACATGACTTTGGACAGGAGGTGGTCACAACTCAGAAATGTAAGTCCACAAAAGCTCTTCCATTTTCTTTTATAGTAGTATTACTGTTCTTATATTTCAGGCTTTGTCATGTGACTGGTTTTGTACTGTCAGTATTATTTTCAATGCTTGCATAGAAGGTTGTTTCCAGTGTGCCTAGAACAAATGACAATCGTGGAACTCTAGTTCCATAGGAGTGCTTTTAGGACTGCTTCACTTCCATCCCAGCAGCACTAGCCAATTATGATTTTCTTGGTAAGTAGATTAATTTCACCCAGTCTTTACAGGGTGCTTTTGAACAAGTCCTTGCAAACAGATTCTACTAACTTAATATTACTGAATAAGAACCCAAACTATAGCACTTTTCCCTGTTGATTTAGTGAAGTTTCCTTTAAGAACACAAGATTGTACTGTGCACCAGATAACTGTCAAGAACTATGCCACAATGATTCTGTACCTATGTACATCATGGGTTTAGATTTTTGCAGAGTAAAATCCTGAATAAGTGATTCCTAAGGAATTTTAAAACTCTATACTTTACACTGTACTTTATTACATTCAAATGTGCATGACAGAAACCAGCTTATTATTCTTTCGAGCAATTGAATCAATTATTAAACAACATATTCCATTGTATTTGAGCATACAGCTAGCTTCATCCAGACCAAGTATTTCCATGTCGCTTGCCAAATCATTCAGATAATTATCAAAGCATCTTGATTACTACATGGCATGCAAATTCTTGCTGTGGCCTATTTGAATCCTTGGGATCTGTGATGGCAAACACCCAACACACTTCCCATGCACAACAAAAGGAAGTCTGATAAATAAACCCCAACATATTTGGGTTTGTACTTGCAAAGATGTATGCTTTGTTGTCAAAAAACTTCTCTAGTTAGTTATTTCAAGTGTGAATGGAGACAGATTACCAGAGCAGGCATTTTCAACCAAATTAATTAGGAAAGTAACTCACAGAATGTAATCTCAGCATTAAAAATTATATCCTCTTCTGAGGTCTAAGCCTAATCAGGTACCAAAGTCAAAACTGTGCAGCACACGATGTAATTAACGTACCTAACTACGATATCACCATTCTCCAGGTGGAAATTCATCACCCCAAGTTTCCTAGACACTTTACAACCGAAGTTTATAGAGAGCAAGTGTTCTGAAAGGACAGTTCCTAGCACCAAGCACATTAAGACAAGGAGAACAGGTGGAACCATTTGACAACACATCAAGAACAAGTCCTCAAAACACATCTAGACCTTTAAGAATGACAGCACAGGAGTATTTAGGGGATTATCTCAAAACACGTTGCAACCTGAGGAAAAAGAACTTCCCCAATCACTTATTGGGGGGTTGCTTCCTGAAAACATTGTCAGCAGGCTTTTAAACTCATTTCAGTGTATGACATCCTTGAGGACCAGGCTGAACAAACCCATCTGCCAGAATACAGACAAGACGCAGCAATAGATGCTGGGAGAAGAGGTTTAGCTCACATTCACCTTCATCAAAGCAGCAGCCTAACAAAAATAAGTGTACTTTTATTAAAGCACGTTATCAAAAGAAATCCCTTCAAAAACACTTCAGCAAAGTCTTCTTAAACACATTAGATATGTACATGAAGGAAAATGAAATCCACGTCACCCAAACCACGTTTCACATACAAATTTTCTCTTGTTGCAAGTTTAAATGCCAGAGATGGTTTAAAAAGGACAAGCAATTGATCCTTCATCAGAACAATCACGTGGAACAAAAAAGAAAGAAAAAAGATTGATGATTACTTGTTACAACAGACAAGTTGGTTAACGTAGTCTCTTTACTACACTCTATCCTTAGTTGTCAGATCGTGCTTTCTTCTGTTATTAGGAGTCTCAATTCAGGCTATTTTGCTACTATCAAGAAAATAGACAAGTTTTTAGAAGAACAGAAAACAGTACCCTTGATTCCCTTTACAGACCAGTGCTCATTTCAGGCCAAATGGAAGCAGCCACTGTGGTAAGCGAAAAAGTATTTGACCATGGCAGCTGCTTGGTCCAAGTGGGTACTGCAGTGCACATTTTTTTCTGCGCTTGTGTACTTCCAAACAGTTGAAGTGTTTTACTAGAGTCACCACAACATCAGGAAAAAAATCCTCGGGGCAACAGGCTGCACTTAATTTCTAGTGATGTACAAAATATGAGATAGCAACTCCCTTTTGAACAATGCCAACAGCCTGGTCACCGTGCTCACATGTTAAGTAGACCACAATTGTACTTCCTGATATATTTTCTCCATCAATGAATTGAATAATGGACTCAGTAGCAAGTTACATGTTCATTACTCTGTGTATGTAGGATATCTTCACTCCTATCTAAAACTCCACTTCAGCAACCTCAGTTCCCAAGCAGTACCTTTTCCACAGGCTCCTTTTTCCCTTCTAAAGTAACAGTAGCTTCACTTACATAAAACTAAACCACTCTTGGTGTTTAAGGGAATACAGGATGCCTGTGCAAGTGAAATTTGATCTTACAATACTATGCCTGCTCTTCATTCCTTCAAGATTATTACTTCAGATGATGGAGCAAGGTTAGTCCCACACAACAATGTTTAGACACTTTTGGATCCACTTTTTCCCCTCATAGACTGAACTTCTGAAGACGACAGTACAATTGTCACCATGTAGCCTGTATATTGATAGTTTCTGATAAGAGATTTATGCCTTGACATGAGAAATTCTATGAAGAAACCATTGCAATCTGACTTCATTTGTGCAGCAGGAAATACGTATTTTCTCATTCTGTACACATTCTGGATTTGCTTTGCAAGCACTGTCAGAACCAGCCAATTACTTTAGACTAAAAAGGGTCTTTATAAAGAAATAAGGAACAAACTTCTGTAGTCAGTATCTCATAAGTCTTATATCTATAGCTTCAACAGTTAGACTTGCTAAAGAAGCAACCCAGCATCCTCTAATTCTTGATGCATGCATAGAGTCTGGATGGAGTAATAATAGATGAAAGTCTCCTAGATGGCTTTGTCTGTAATTCAGTAAAATAATTGTGACATCATAAAGTGTTTTCATGTGATGCACAGTTTCATATGACAAGGTAACTACAGATAACCATAACGCAACCTTAATTCTAATTGCAGTTAAAAGTCTGAGAACTTGCTTCAAAAAAAAACCCCAGAAACCCAAAGCAGCTCAAAAAACCCCAAACCCATTCTCTTGCAGAACAGCTACACTAATAAACAAACCACTCTCCAAAGTCCTTACAAATCAACAAAAAACCCATTTATTTCAAGGAAGCCTTAAAATATTTTTTCCCCACATGAATTCACCTTTGCATTTAACTTGAGAGTGATGAGATGCTGTCGACCACAAGAGTCCTCAGCTTTTAGCTTGATTGTTGCAAGCCCAGTATCCACATATGCGACTCTGAAAGAGAAAGAGAACTCTAACAGCCTTGCAGGAAGTACAGATTGAAATGTCTGCTCTACCCTTATTAGTCTGTTACAAATATTAATCAGAGGAAGCCCTATATGCCAACCATTTCTGCTGTTCTAGATTTACTGCTGTTAATACACCAGTCTACTGCTTAATGCAGTCATATATCCTTGGGTTATTTACAACGTGTGTCAAGGCTCATGCTGTGGTCAGTGAGCGCTGTGTTTCAGTTTTCCATCACTGGAACCTTTGACACACACAGCATGTTGCTGTCAGCCTCTACTTATGTACACATTAAACTTCCTGTCAAATCTTTGATCCATTTCTGCAGTTTCTTACTGTATGAGACTTTTATGCTCTTGATTTGCTTTTCTCTTCAATCAAATTCTCTTTTATTATCAATACTGTTATTGCAGATAATTCAGTGGATATTGGTTCATATCCCAAAATTGATTTTCTGCAGGAAATAGTGCCCAAACAGGTACAAAACGAGTTATTTATGATGATTTGCCTTCACTTCTTGACACTTTCACACAGTATACATGCACCCAAGCAAGTAGCAAGTACATACTAAATGTAAATAAGTTTTAAAACTTCTGACATAATCACTGACTCTTTGCTTAAGATGTCACTGATTTGTGCTTCCCACAACGATAAAGTCGAACACAACTGTAAAATACATAGTTCTCTAGATGTACATGCTGCAGAGCAGCTTCAGAAAGTGCCAGCAAGGTGCAAACTTCACCACATGTTTACCAGAGAACTGGGCAGAGGGATATTTTGGCATTTTTACCATAATATTCTTGTGTAGAGATAAAAAGCAGTCTCAGATGATTGTACACCTGGACTGATGGAAAGACCTATCAGAGTTCTAAGAAACCATTTACTTGCTGACATAAGTAACATTTTCTTTTCAAGCCAGTACACACTAGCCTGGTCATTTGAGCCAGTTGACTGGGAAAAATAGTTCTCTGGAAAGAGAAACAGGCAATGGGGGTTGTACAACCCTGTAGACATACTCCAAAGGGAGTGTGCATTCCTAGGCAGGAAGTGAGAAGCAAAAAGAATGTACATAAATGACAGTCTCAATAGGAGGGAACTGAAAAATACAGATGGAAAAAGCAGTTGTGGTAGTAAGGAGGAAAGGAGATGTATTATTTCATGTTTAATGATGATTAACTTTAATGCAAAATGAATAGTCCTATAGATTCCTGGGAGTATTTTGACACTTTCTTTACAACAGTTGAAAGAAATACAAGTCTTGATAAAAGTGTAATTCAACTGTAGTCAATTAAACTTGAGTTATTTAGAAAGAATTAGAGCATTCTTCCTCTAACTGAAGAAATAAATAACATCTTGTCCCACTTTCTTCCAACTTTACTTCAAAACTATATCACAGAGTTCTATAAAGATAAGAAACTACCCACATCTCACACCTGTTCCTTGGGCAGGGAAATCCTAAACCATCAGCTAAGGCACAAAATGGTTACCTCAAGAAAATACGCAGCAGTGTTCAAAGCAAAGCACAACTGGTGCCTGCATCAATGCACTGTGAGGTTAGAAAGTAAGAGAGAAGGGAAAAAATGTGTCAAGGTGGTAAGAATTTAAAGTTATCTGTTCAGACAGTCTTCTTGTTAGGACCACTTCACCCTTCAAGTGCCAGAAAGGTTTGGATTATTGTAGTTTAAACATCTTTGCAGTTCCTCAAGGACTTAATATTGAGTGGGACATTATTTTTATCTCTTAGCAATGGACACACATATCTTAACATTTATTTCTGAAACCCTTAAGGGTTCAGCAATTTTAAGACTCAACAGGTTCCGAAAGAAACATCTACACATGTGTGTACTTCAAATACCAACATATGCACAGCATTATATTCCAACCATAGTAACAAAATGATACCCTTCAATCATATTTGTAAACAAACTTCAGTTTTACTGACAGTGAACATTAGACACTTTGGGAAAAACAGATAAGCACTTGGAAAAGGGTTCAAGAGCGTAGATAAAGGCTACCAGTTTACCTACATATAGAGAAATGTATCACAAAATGACTTTCAGTTCTGTCTGTTATTCAATTTTCAACATATTTTTAGTTTCAGAATTAGAATTTAAAGTATCTTTTAAAAGCAGTTAAAAAAGTGATTTTTCACTGAACTTGCAGATAACAGAAAAAAAACTGTAAAAAAAACTCCAAATGTGCTTCATTGCTTTGAAGCACCACTATAATACAGAGCACCCTGGAAATCCTCATGACTTTCTTGCATTTGGATTTCAAAAAGTAGATGCTAGAAGAAAATTATTCAAGGTAAGCAAAACAACAACGTAAGTATTATTCATACACTATGTACTTAAAGGTTCTCAGTAAAATGTTCTCTTCCCTTTTGAACTTTTTCACAAATAGGAAGACTGAAGAATAAAAAAACTCCTCAGACAAGGAACACACAAGGTTGAAGAATACCCAGAATGAACACTCATAGCGAGCCTCCCTTCTCAGCACAAGGTAAAACCAAAAACTGCCTCTGGGGAATGAAGGAGGACTCTCATTCAGGATAGAAAAAAAGGAACTTGGTGGTTTTCTGGCTACTGTTCTGTAACATCCCTCTACTAATCTTGGGATAAGGAAAGATGAAAGAATCTGATCTGCAGGACTAGAGAAAGTTGCTTAGCACTGTGAAAGTCACGTGAACTTCTTCATATGGCTGCACAATCAATTAAGGAATTATTTACATAGATAATATTTGCATTATATAAAGATTTATTCCTATGCAGGCTCAGTCATTTCATCAGATAGGAAAAAAAGTGGAATGGCCATAAAGATGGGAAGCCTCAGTTAAATACCTGAAGTACTGTAACTCAGAGTCTATAAGATGGTGATCTTTGTCTGGAAACCAGGTCAAATCCTGCTCCTGATAAAACACTGATGTGGTTTTTAATAATAAACCACTGGATGTGCAAGTGAAAAGAAATATCAGTTCCGAGATAAGCTAGTAAATTGTATTTTCAAAGGGTATTTTTAGTATATCTAGCTATATACCATATTTATATATCCAATTATATCGTACATTTCATATATTTATCTCTTTAAAGTGTATTTATTGTATATCAGTGCCATATGCTTTTTGAAGTTTGTTTTTTTTTCATTTCTGGAGAGCAGGCATGATTCAAAATTTATTTCCCCTGTGTTTAGGCAATTTTAACTAATATTCTTAAACCTGAGACATTTGAATAGAGTATACCATCAGCTGGCACAACTACCTCCTTATTAATGGAAATGACTGAAAAAAACCCTTCAGCTGATTTCACAAGGAGGTTGTAAATCTTTCAATAAAAGTGGGCCTTCAAAGCTAATTCCTGCTTCATGTTAATCACACGTTATTTATTTATATACAAATCAGGTGAGGAATCTCAACACTATTCTTAAACTCAAGGCTTCTTTATTTCATGTAGCAAAATAAACAGTTCAAATTAACTTACCATCCAAGACTAGGGCAGAAGTAGATTTGTCTTGTTGAAAACTGAAATCGTAGCCCTTTGTAAAAACTCATTTTACTGAAATTAAAAAGTAGCTTCTCATTCAAAACTCCACAGCCTGCACAATCTTTTCTCTTAACCCCTTGAAGGCACTGGGAGATTCATTGCATTTTATTAAAGACAGTCTCCAAATATTATTCCTTCATGCCTCCCTACACAGAAACAACTGCCTTTGTCCACACACTGAGGTCCCCTGGAGTTCCTAGAAGTTAGTTCCATGAGTTCATCTGAGAGTATACAGGACTGTGAATAACAACATCTTTTTGCACCTATTCAAGACCCTAATGAGAAGGCACCTAAAGGCCACTATGTGCACATTTCATTCCTCAACAAAGTCACATCTCTTTTGCTAATTTGAGATTCATTCCAATGGTATTAAACCAATTGTAGCTGCAGTGAGAAGACTTCATTTCTAGTTTTCCCTCCCCCAGAAAAGGGCCTAACAGTCACTTTTGTTCTACAACATTCAATTTCTAGTACAGCATATACAGGAAATCATGGGCACACTGAGCCTCCATCCTCAGATGATGGTTTATACTTCCTTATGCAGTAACCAACACGTTTCCCACTTGGAAATGCCCTCCTGCTCCCCTAAACATGGTCTGTTTGGAGTTTTTGGAGTTCAAGCAATCCTTTACAGTAGTCTTGATCTCTGAGCCCATCTGGGTAGCAAGAAATATATATGTTTGTCTGCAAAGAGCTGGCTGGTTTGAAGTCCTGGAGTCATAGCTTTCCAAATTCACCTCTCCGTTCACGTATTTTCTCTGGAGATTTACCTTTTAGTGAATTAACCAAGTTATTCCTTTGCCTAATGAGAATCTTGTGCTATGGACAGCAGGGCGAAATTTTGATTAAAAAATAATTATTCTAAAATATGTATGAACTGTTGTTATGAAAGCACAAAGGTATTGGGATGATCAAGCACAGCATAAGGGAGCAGTCAAAAAAGATGTATAAAATAGAGAAAAGTAGAAAGAAAAAGGAGAACTGTAGAAGTGGTATGAAATATCTTCACTATGTCAGTAGTTTATTGGTCAAAGAAGCATTGATTTTGTAGTTGCACCATCTCAGCTTTCAGATCACTTATTTGAGACTGAGAACAAACCATCACTTGATACAAGTTTCTTGCTTTCTTTTAATCAAAAACAAAGCAGCAGAGTTTTTGATGCACAACCAGTTTCTGAACACGATAAATCAACAGAACAAGTAGACTTAAAAGCAGAAAAGATATTCTAAAGATAGTATCTGTTAAGAAATGAAGCAACATACTTATCCCATCCCAGTATCTCCAGATCTCTGACAAGACAGGAGTAGTATTCTGGCGGCCGTGGTACGTGCAGGTCCTGTGTATTCTTTAGAGCAATTTCCTGTTTCAAAGAACGTTAAAAACATCATTAAGACAGATTTCAATATTTTTTTGCATCTATTTAGTCATGTGATTTTTTTTGCCATTCATTAAAAAATATTAAGCTTATGTAAAATTAACTGTACACTGCATTTGTTTTGTTATAGCCTCCAGCTAGAGCAGACAAAGAAGCTGTTTGCTAAATTACTCCAGATACTGGTAATGAAAACATCTGCAATTAAAAAAAAAAACCAAACCCCACAGATGTTGACAACGTTGTCTTCAGATGCAGAAATCAAATGTGCCTCTTTCAGATAATAAATTTCAAGTCAAACATCTTGACTGAAAGAACATTTCAAAAGAAGGTTGTATTAAGCCCCACAGCTGTCTCCTGGGCTCCTCAGCCACAAAAGATGACACTAAACGTGAAACCCTCCATGTTATTTTTAAGTAGTTATATACAACTTCACATAGCAGTCCAAGAAGTTAGAATCTCTTTATTATTCCACTTATGACTTTTAACATCATGGGATCCCAGAGAAAGTTCTGGTACAGCCACTCATCAGGTATAATTGAAGAAGAAGGTAGTGTCACAATTCCAAGAAAAACCAAACCAAACTATACGTTCCACATTTGTGTTGTGCTAATTGTTCTTTCAAAGTGTACTTGCAATAATGCTCACCAGACAAAAAAAATATATTTTATCTGTTATTAATTATTAATATATTTTAAATAAACTCAATTTTAATAGAAATAATGAAGTCAGCATAACAGTAATTTCCGCCCAATTCTCCCACAATCTCTTTGGTTGTTTTTACTACACACTGAGGATCATTATTTTACCATTTTGGATAAATTATACTTTCATTGCATTCTCATTTTCTGAGTCATTGTGCACCCAGGCAAGTAGATTGAAGAAACTACTGTGAAATACTTCAAAATAGTCACATGTAGACATTTTCATTCAGTCCTGTCCCATGTGCCTTTGCCTTGTTTAGCATAACCCACTTTGGCAGGGATTGAACTGATACCGAGGAAAGGCATTCCTGGCACAGAGCAGCAGTGCAATACCAGGAGGGTATTTTTGTTGTTGTTTTGAAGAATAGTTCCTGTGTTTTAATTCTAAGTTAAGTAGATTCTATGCAAGTATTCTCTGCCAAGAACGCTCACGGAATAATGACTTAGTGACAGACAAGAAATTGCCAGTTTCGTGTTGTTATCTAGAGACTTTGCTTAAATCTCATAATTTTTTAAGAATAAACTGTTTCTGAACTATAAAAAAAAGTTTTCTGTATTACACTGGCCAAATTGTCACACAGGTGAAAGCACCTTCAGCGATCCAGTGACAGTATCATCTTTTGCATGATTATAAGCCTTGTTTACCATCTGGACAAGAGCAGGAATTCCAAGAAAAACACAGAGAGGATGGATCTCTGCTGAGATCTCTTGCCAGGATTTTAATTTCTCTATAGCACTGCAATTTCCAAAGGGTGCAGTCACTGCACATCCTGAAGGCTATTTATACAAACGTTACATTAACATCATACTTACCAAAAATAACCTCCTCTTAAAATAAATAAATCTATCTAACCATGAACTGTGAGTGGAAAGCAAATCTGTAAGAATATCCCATCTCCCACAAATATTCTGTCACTTACCAAAATAGTTTTCAGTTCCACCATAAAACTGAGGAGATCTGGACAGCTGTGCAACCTCTGGAGGGAACACAGTATCAGTTTGTTTTCTTCAGCTCACTACTTTTAGTAGGAAACAATTTCAGTTGAACTACCTTGTTTTCTAGTCTTGTCAAACCAACTATCATAGAAAGCCCAAAACATAGAACACACGATTAAATATTTCAGTTGCAGAACAGATCTCCCAGAGCACAAGGAACTTCACTGGAAAGTGACCTTCATCACATCATGATACATTACTAATTTATACAGGTTAGGACTTTACACTTCACGTATTTATGAAGACATTTCTGAAGACTTCAGTCTTCACCAATGAGAAGAGAAGCTTTAGAGCCACTCAAAAGTTTCTCAGTTGGTTACATTTTCTTCAGGAACTCTCCAAACCTATCTGATTTCTGATGCTGTGTGCAAGGACCCTGTCTTCAGGTGCAAGGCATATATATGCTTCTGTTTTCTCAGCTCTCCTCGGTTACTCCCAACTCACAACCCTTGTTCTGCAAAGGGGTGCACAGTCCATGAACTACCGTGCCTCAACTAACACATGTGGCAAAAATGCTCTCGTAGAAAGAAACACCTTTGTAATTATAGGGCTCTTAAATCCTTGCTACAATGTTTCTTCTGGATAGGGAGTTTTAATGACAGTTCCCTGACAGTCTGCAACAGAATGAGTTAGATCTACAAATAATTAATGCCAAGTTTCCTCTTGTATTAGTAACAAATAAGTACATTAAAAAATAAACACGTTTAATTTAAACATGGAAGGAAAATACCCAGTTGTTTTAAATTGTTCTATCTTCAACAAAACAGAGCTTGAATCCAAAGAAATATTTACTAAATTCTATCCCTCTCTCCTTAGATTGACCTGGAAATCAGCGTTTCAAAATACATCTTGGCTATACAATGAAAGGAGAGTTTTTCAATGCTTTCAGAAGACGTGTGAATATAAGCTTCTCAAAATTACTGTAAGTATACATTTAACAGAAATGCTTGGAAAGAGGTGTACCTGCTTTAAAATATGCCCATAGCCGTGCAGTATCTTCTTTAGGTGCCAGCTACACTCTATACTGGACAAACAGTATTTGTTATAATCTTTAATTTCACAGTACATGACTTTTAGAAGACATCAGAAAGTCTGCTACACAGCAACATTTAAGTGTATAGTCAAAGACAAAGCAAGTAAACAATACTTCAAAATTTCTTTGAGTTTCATTTTCAAAGTTAGTTAAAACTTGGAAATGTCACTATCCCAAAGGCCATTAAAAATTAAGCATTTACCTACAAAAGTCTGTTCTTTGCAGAAAACAGCAACATAATTCTTGCCAGTTAATATGACTTCATAAAACATACCAATATTTAGAAATGATATCCTGAAAATGTCAAAGTAAAGCTGCATTACAGGTGAAGTATCTGACCTAGAATGTAATAAAGCTACCAAACACCACATCTGTTCCCAGAGCAGAGCAGAGCAGGCTGGCCTAGGCAGGTGTGTGCAAGGCTAACCAACGTGTGCATGCATACACACAACACATCCTCACATATCTCTAGGATAAGTGCTCACTGTAATGAGAGCAGAGCTTTAAAAGAAAAGGTGGGTAACACGAATTAATCCACATAAATATGGAAGAGAAAATGAAGTTTAAAAAGCTCTGCTAACAAGTACACAATAAGCTTCAACTTACAACTTTACACTGAGTCTTCTGTTTCCCCAAATGGTGATATGCAAATAATCCCATTTAAATAAACTTTTTCCCCCCAAAAGTGAATTGATTTATATATAAATACAACAATTATAACAGGTTTCAATGTTAATTGACAACAAAATATGTTGATGTAGCAATGTTTAATGCCAGCATTTGTTAACACTGATGCTGTACAATTTTTTTGCAGGGTTAAGTTGAAACCAGTGAGGAATAATTACTAGTGCTGATATTAAAAAAAAAAATCATTGCTATGCATATCCTTCACAGCTCCTTATCAAAACCAACTTCTGTTACATACCGTTAGAAACTGCTTTCATAGAAGGATCTTACCTTGCATTTTTCAGCTGAAAATCCACTGGCAGCAGTATCCTGATGTGGAAATCTCTACCCTTGAAAGTAAACATTTATTAATAGGAAGGTTAGGAAAGAAATATATTTGACACTTGTGGGAAGTATTCCCCATAAGATCAGTTGCTAAGACAGTTTGTCTTAACTGACTTTCAGGAATATTGTTGAGAACTTCTTTAGTCAGGAAAGAAAGCAGCATGAGGGACAGAAATAATGCTCATTTCAAGTCACAAGTTGAAATATTCTTGACCTCTAATTCACAGCATTCAGTAAAAACTCTTAGGTGCATCACATCCCACAAAACAAAAATAACATCTTTCAGAAGAAAAGTAAACATTATCCAAATCTGGACCAAGCCAAGCAATACAATTTAATACAAGGCCTGCTGAGGTACATGAAAGTCTGCCTTCAACCCAAGTAAAAGTCAAGGCAGACTCTTATCATTGAAGTACTACACTAAAAATAACTTGGGCACTGATCCACAACACCTTCCAGCAAAGTTTGAGAAACTGTAAAGCAAAGCAGTCACAGTGGTTTTGTGGTGAGCTTTTTCCTGTTGGTGAAATTCACATAGGCCAGGCCCTAAATGCCACCTACTTGCATCTTCAGTACCTGTCCCTGTTTGGGATCCTCCTGCTGCTTTCCTATGGGATTGTCAAAACAGAACTGAAATAAAGGTTTGTGGGGAGGTTTAACTCCTCCCTGAAGCATAAAGGACAGATGACTCATCTCAAAACGTTTATTTCAGGGTCCACTCCAGCTGAGGATACCTTGAATTACATCCATAAAGGCTGAGATTTCATCTGCAGGAACTTAAGAACAGAACTACATTTCCTTCTGGGATTAGAGGACTGACACTGTGAATGCTCCATTTCAATCTCAGAAAGGCTTTTAACAGTTTCCCACAACATCCTTACAGACAAATTGAAGGAGGATGAACTAGATAAGCTGGCAATGAGGTGGACTGGAAGCTTGCAGAACTGCCGGGCCCAAAGGGTTATGATCAAGACAAAGTACAGCAGGAAGCCCCCAGCTCCTGGTGCACATGGAAGAGTTCATCCTGGGGCTGACAGTATTTGGCCTTCATTAGTGACCTTGGATGATGGGACAGGATGTACTCTCACTTAGCCAGTTGTCAGAGGATACAAAACTGGGAGGAATGGTTCATAAGCTACCATTCAGAAAGACCTCAACAGGCTGAGGAAATGGATTGACAGGAATCTCATCAACTTAAAAGACAAAAGCACAATCTTTCACCTGAAGAGGATTCACCAGCACAGGCTGGTGGATGATCACCTAGAGACCAGCTCTGCAGAGGACTTGTTGATCCTCTCCTGGACATAAAGTTGACCCTGAGGCAGCAACACATCCTTGCAGCAAAGAATGCCAACACCCTCAGTGAAGAACTGAGATAGAACTGTTAAGAGCTTAAAGTATCTCTCATCCAATCAGTGACTGAGGGAGCTGGGACTGGTTATCATGGAAAAAAGGATATTCAACACCTGACTGGACATGGTCTTGAGCAGCCTGCTCCATTTGACCCTGCTAGAGGGCCTCCAGAGGTTCCTTTCAATCTCAGTGTTTCTGTGATGCTCACAAGCAAAAACAGGATCTATGTTTCAGAACTGAATACAGCTCAGTGGCACATCACTTGCTTCCAAACTCCTCCAAAGCTTAAGGTTTACTGTACACTTAAATTAAGCACATAACCCCAATTATTGCTACATTGACACCTTAGCCCTAACAATTAAAAAACCCAAATCACATGCGAGAACAGATGCTCACACTCACATCTGAACCTCCCCATTAACTCCAGGATGTCTTCTAACACACACAGCATTTCAAAAACTGCAGCTGTTCGAATAATGCAAATAAAAACACATGCTTACGAACATCACGTGGAAGTTGAGTCAAGAGAGTCACCCGAAACCTTCCTGAATTTGGCCTAAAAAACGATATTCTTTTTTAAAATGAAAGTACCTTTTGAATGGGAATAAAACCCCACGCTCTTTCTAAATGAAAATACACCTCCTAAGGGCTGTTTCTGTAATCTGGGGGCACATGCTGGGGCTCGAGGGTCTCTGCAGTGCCTCTGAGAGCAAAGTTGCCTCAACAGCATCCACTATGAACCTGTGTCTTAGGGGCTGTTCTTGTGCACTGCAGCTTACCAGAAAGCCATCATCTTCCTCGGAAAGATGATGCAGATACTCTGATATTACACGCGCAAGAAAAAAGAAAAGAAAACAACGACAATTATCCATTTGCTTCAACTGAATCCGCCCCAGAGAAACATCTCTTGGCACAGCAAACACAACCCGGGGCCGCCGGGCGTCCAAAGCAGAGCAGCCAACGTGAGCAAACAGCGCGGGGCCGGCCGTGCCTGTGCGGCTGCAGCGAACGGCAGCGGGGAGGCACCGCCAGCAGAGGAGGCTCCGCCGCGCTCCCCGGGCGCTTAACGCCGGGAAGCTGCCGGTCCCGGAGAAACGAGAAGAACTTCCCCCTTTCCCCCCCACGGGCAGAGACGTTAGCGGCCTCCGGCCAAGCGGAGCGCGGGCCAGGGTACCTGAGCACTGACGAAACCCTCGTAGACCGTTCCGTGGCGGTCCTGAGGCAGCAGCAGCGGGCAGTGGCGGAGCAGCGCCCGGGAACCCGCCATACCGCGCCGTGCCGCGCCGCAGCTCCCGCGCACGTTTCCCGCGCTCCTTTCCCGCGCTGCAGCTCCCGCGCACGTTTCCCGCGCTCCTTTCCCGCGCTGCAGCTCCCGCCGTTCAAACCCGACGCGCCCTGCCGGCGTGGGCGGGAAAGCCCGAGGCGAGGCGCGCGCCGAGCAGCTTCAGCGAGTGCGGCTGCGCACGGAGCCCGCAGCCCCGGCCCCCTGTCGGCTTTCAGCCCCCCGAGGCTTCGCTGGGGGATTCAGCACATCCAGAGAGATGAGACATTGAGCAACTCTCTTCACTTGCAGCTGCTGGCGCCAAATAGATTATAGGGCCACCCCAGGCAAGGTATTATTTCTGTATTAGTTCACCTGCTGTTGTTTTAGGGAGTTATTCAGCGGGCTCAGAGTTTTCTTTTTGCAACCTACGTAGAGTCATTAAAAGCTTATTTGTCTCTTACACTGGTCTTGAGATAAAAGCTTTTCTCAGTTTTCAGGGCAGGCTGTGACTTTGAGCCTGATAGTTGCTGTGCTTGGGAAAGCCTAATGATGAAGACTTGATTCGGGATTTTCCCTATTACCAAAGCAGAATGTTGTGGAAAACGCAGTGAGAGGCACTTTCTGCCTAAATACGTATGATTGGGAAAGAAAAAAAAAAAAAAAGGTTTCTAAGGTCATAGATTGTTTTTTTTTTTTTTGGTCAGGTACCTAAGAGGTGTGATGTGGAAGTAGCCACTGAATCTTGAGAATCCCTGAGGCAGCGTCCAGGGTATTTTTTATATTATCCTGTATGTATTTCTGATATTGGTAGGAAATAATATATATATATACATACATATATGTCAGCTGATAAGGCTGTTGGATATGGTAGGAATGACTAAACTGGCTGAATCTTGTCTACTTTTACAGTTATTAATCTCTGATAGTAGAAGAGGTTATTTCTCACAACCCGTGTTGAGTCTTTCATACCTTTAAACTAGTGCTTCTCAGCGTGGAAATAAACACAAGAATCTTAGCAATATGGTAGAAAAAAAATACTATTAGCAGGAGCTCACTTGTTCCAGGTGAGGGAACTGGGAAGCAGCTGCAAATGTTCTCCATAAGTTTTTGTGGCAGACAACCATTGCCTCTGCTGGTGGCAGATCAGTACTAGAGCGACAAGAGGAGAATTGAAATAGAAGCAAAGAAAACGATAGAAGTGTTTATACCTGGAGCTACATCCCGTTCCCTTGACGTAGGAGTCAATAGAGTCAAAAGGGATCAAGTGGTTGCAGGTTTATGTTGTTGTCATGGCTATTAGAAATACAGTTATGTGATAGGAATAACGTGAAGGCTTGTTTGCTCATTTGAGCAAGATGCTGAAGTCTATTGTATTCTGTGTTGTTTTTTGTATGATGCTACAGTTGCTTATCCCTGTACCCAAATTCTTCTAATGATTTGCCCAAGCATCAGGTCTACACGAAGAATAAGCAATAGAGAGGCAAAAGAGTCCTAAGATTTGCTATTTCAATGATCTTTAGGAATATGTGATTAAAAAAATATATCCTCCATGCTGGTGAACATGGTTTTTTAGGCTTTGTAAGTGTCTCTGATTTCTAGATTTCCAGTAAATGACTGGTGTACCTGATAAAGACGTGTTCTAGAAGTTCAGTTCTCTGCAGGAATGATGCTTCAGTCACCCTGTTTTGCTATAGAGAACTTAGGACCGTGCAAGTTTTGGTTACCAGTTCAAGAAGCATTTTTTAAATACGTGCACAAACAGGTTTTAAATACCACTATGTTTAACCTGGATGTCCATAGTTGGCTTCCCTGAAGCTGTGCATTCCAATACCCAGCACAGCTCACCACAAACAGTTAACCCGATTCTTCATAAAAACTTTTGCCTACTAATTTCGTTTTGATCACAAAGTTTCTTCTATGGAGCTGTTTTCTCTCAACATGCATTAAACTAGGAATTACCCTATTTAATTCAGAAGTATCTCTGTACTTTACCAGTTACGGAGATTACTACCTAATTACATCAAATGCAAAACTAAGACAGCTTTTCTTCATCTTCTTTTGGACCTAGTCTCTGACATTAAAAGAAATGTCAAGACATTTTAGCTGAGTGTGATTGTGGACTAAATGTATCCAAATAAAAATACTGTCATATCAGAAGCATAAAATACTTCAGTACTGGGGCCCAGAGAACATTACTCATTCTCTTGCACTGTGGATAATGTACAATTTCAAACTCTGTATAAAATGCAGTTACTTGAACCATCATGTTATTAACTCTGATGCACAGAGCAATGTTTTTAAAATAGGAAAGTAGAGTCAAACTGAGAAAGAGGTTTTATAGCTGTACTTCCTAAAGCAAGGAAGTCTTCATCTGGTCTTTCAGCCATAGATCACCTGTACTAATTTGATTACGATCACATTTGTCAGAGGAATGATAATAGAGTTTGTTATTATTTATTTGTTCATTCAATTATCAAAATCAGGCAGTTAGGTAATCAAAACAATCATGACTTGAGTGACAAAACAGTTATACTGCCCAAACATTTGAAATGGAGAATTTATAGGCTAGTAGGGGTTTTTTTTTGGTAGAATTATCCCACGAACAGTCAGACAGCAAATACACTCAGAGACAGAATTCACATGCAACTGCTCGTTAACCTAAAGAAGAATTCATTGCAATAATGTAGAGTTCTAAAGAGCCTGGGGTTATTTATTTATTTAAGGGCATTATGAAAGGCAAGAAAATAACAGTGCATTGTTCTCCAACATGAGTATCTCCAACATAAAACAATCAATTTAAAAACACGCCAAATTGCTAATACTGTTATTGCTGTCCTTCATAACTCAGTGTCATTTTATTCATCTCGCCCCTAAGAAATGACCTTTTCTGTGCCTATCCCCACCTTTTTCCACAAATCCCCTGAGTGACAGAATCTCATCCTAATCCCATTTCCATTTAGATATTATAGAGAAGCATCGTAGACCTTAGAGGGAATAAGTAATCATAATGGAAAGATAATAATATGTTTATGAAATCTGGATTTTATAATAGCAAATTGAAAAATTACAATAGTGTTTCCAGCCACTGAAGGTCAGCGTCACTGAGAGTGCAAAGCCATCGATCAAGCCTTAAACTTTCATAGCTTAGACTAGTTTTTAATACAGAGCATGTCTTTTTCAGAGAGCGTATCTCTTCTGAGGTGATTCCTCATCTACCTAATGATCACAAAATCTGGTGTTAAAAGCAGCAGCTGTTTGTAAGGAAAAAACACACTAGAAAAAATAACGTGTATGTTTTTAAGCAGACCTGAAACCACAGAAAAAGTTCACAAGCCTCTATAAAATTTGCCTTAGACCACCGTTTAAACATTCCAGCCCTAATGAATTCTTCAAGGTAAAAGCACATGAAAGGACATATAATACAGTTATACTTTTTTTTTACCTAATTTTTGCCTGCTTATGCCTAAACCCTGCACCAAAGATATACTTACTGAAAACCAGCGAAACTTAACTGAGGTCCTAGACAAAAAATAACAAACCTTGTCTTCAGCTAATTAAGGACCAAAAAATAATTGCTTTTTTTATGGATTAGTTTTAGATTGGCCTGGGTTGCTGAAGCTGTGACACAAGCACTTAGAGCTGACGTGAAGAATGCTTCAGGAGGGCATATCCACAAGCCAAACCACCCTTCCAGAAACAGTGAGATGCTAGAAGAGAACACAGGTGAGAGCCACCAGGCCTCACCAGGCCTGTTACTGGCACAGTTTTCACATATTCTTCCTTTGTTTTACTTGAGAAATGTTTGATATAAACATTTTTTTTTTATTTCTAGTGATTTGCATGGTGTTGTCTTACACTGCCCTTTTATTTCTGCCAATTTTAAAACCATTTAACATCATTAACAGTTCAAAAACTCAGATGGATACTCTGGGCATATCTATTATCATACCTCAGTACAAAGCAGCACGGCTTTTAACAAAAGTGTCTGAAGCAGAAAATGAGTCTCTTCTGATGATTCTGAATGCAATTGTTCTCAATTTAAGAACTTTAATAATAGGAAACATGTGCTGGTAGCAAACCAAGAACGCTGATTGATCTATTAACAGTACAAAATGATTAAGTAAGCATTGGATATTTTAAAATGTCTCAGGTCTAGAGGGCTCTCAAAGCTCATGTTTGTCTTTGTACATATAGGCAAAATCTTGGCACTCTTTTTGGCAGACGCTCCAGTGAGATGACTGATGTATGAACATTAATGCATTCACATAAATTAACTTCTGCACATAAAGAACACAGAGGCTTTAAGCCCAATTACATCTTCCTGAACTGTACAAATACTCCCTTTGCAGTCAGTGGCGACTCGGGAAGATGAGGCCAATCCATATGTTATATTGATTCTAAAGGCACAAGAGTATGCAGTTAATCCCTTTCAAATCTTGCAGAGCACAAACTCTTGGAGATCTTCCAAGGAGCCAGATTAAAGTTGCCTTTCAGAACCAAGGAATGTATGTTGTTAGAGATTCCAAAAGATGCTTAGCCAATGTCTGGCCTTGCTTTTACCAGTGCAAAGTGAGACTGTTTCAGTGGAGATGTCTGTATGTATGCCAATATAAAACTGATCATTATCTTGCAAGACAGAGTGTGATGCTAACATCCTCTTTCATGTTAATTCCAAAGAAAAATCAAAGTGCAGCTAAGAAACAATTGAAAATATTGTCTTGTTTCAGCTAGAGATTTTATAACCCCAAAACATTTGTCAGACGCTTTATAATAGCTTAGAGGGTCCACGTTTTACCTGAACATAATTCAGGTATCAGAGTGGTGATTGACATCATAAATCTTCCCAGGTAGGTAGAAGACTGTTTAGAAGTTGCAAATGCACCCATGGTTTGTGTGTGTTTGTGAATGGGATCTCCTGTACATGTGTGACTTGTAGCATTCATAGCAGTCATTATAGACGCAAAACTTGAGACACCTCTTTGTATAAAGTTAAAGGCTGAATTCATCCTGAATTTTTGCCTGTCAACCAGCCACTGAATCAGAGTATTTTGATAGAAGCTACGGTATTTCGCTTGGGTGTTGGCCCTGCCTTTTTGAGGGATTTTCTAAATAGTGCAAGAGTACAAAAGCATCTCTGAAGCATTGCTCAGAATCCACAGTCAGCAGAATCCTCAAGTTTCACAGCGTAGCTGGTTGTAGAAATGACACTGAGGACGGAATGATCTATTATACTAAATAAATGTTACATTTTAAGGCATTGAAGTATGTTGTTATGGCTGGCTAAGTTCCAACCTCAGTGCCCATTGTAAGTCAATATTGTTTAGTAAAATAAAACATGTCTGTATTATCTCAACTGAGGCAAGTCATTAGGGCAGAGCCATATCACTGAGCATCCTTTTCCCTAATGTTTCAAGCTTTCCTCACTACAGTTTAGAAAACCTATGTAATAGAAACGCTATGGTCAGAAAGGTAAGTCAGTACATTAAGGATGGCTTTCATTACTTTTTAACTCTTGAACTGTTTAAAGGAGTCACATCAGAACTCACAGAAAAACCAGCCATTATTCATGGGTAGAAGACGATAAATTGGGGCAAAGCTGGTCTTTGTCTTCGAAACAAAGGAGGTGAAGACTTACTTTCTGCCTAAATTTGAAGTTATATATGAGCAGTGGCTTAAAAATTGTTTCTACATCTGCACCTTATGAAGAGAGCTAGTGTTTTTCTAGATTAGCTTTCAAGCCAGTAGATGCAACTCGAGTTATTTTTTGTGGAAACAACAAGTTTACATTATAGCACTTTATTACACTGAACTTTATAATAGTTTGAAGTAAATGCGTAAGATGAGCACAGACTATAAAAGCAGAGAATACTGTGCAGGCATTAGGAAGAAAGAAGAAAAATACATAATGTACGATGTAAAAAGAAATAGATAACAAAAATTAAAAGGGTTTTACTAGAGAAAAACAATTTCATTTTATTGTAAAGCTCTAAATGAATAAAATAAAGCCTTTGAATGTGAAGATGATTAAAAAGACAAAATCATTAGCTAAAGATATTTACAAGTTTAGACTTCCATTTTGATTGTAATTTTAATTAGCTGGACACTGGGGGGGATGAAAATGAAAGCCTACATCATCTACTTACTCTTTAAATTGCATTCCACCTTAATTTTCTGCTCTTCAGTTCTTAATTTTCTCTATTTTTGTTCTAAGTAATCCGGTTATCAGAATAAAGTGATTTTCTCTCAGCCAGGTTTAACATTCGGTATTTTAGTCTGTGAACCAAAAGTTCACCCCACTGCTTCAATTTTTATTCTTTCAATAGCAGAAACTCTCCAGGAAACTTTTCCAGTCTTTTGTCTGTGCAGCAGGGTGCTTTATGTACACATGACAGTTATGTAGCTAATAACAAAGGATTCTATTTTTAAAATAATTATGTTCCATTTACACAGTTTCCCAAGGAATTTACTCATAAAATGCAGGATGCACCAAAAGATTAAATGCCATTTTCCTGTTCATTAAAGCCATTTTTCTAAATGTTACTGAGTTATTTGCCTTTTTGTCTTGAAGGAACCATATGCCCAAGAAGTGTTTAGAGTTAGTTTATTCTTAAACAAAAGAACTAATTACAGTTAGGCTCTGTCTGCAGTGTACACTTGACTTGCAGATTCATAGCACAGTGTTAGGCCACGGACAGAAACTCTGCTCAGAAATAGCTGTACTGGTTGGAGATGCTGAAGACTACCTGTTCCTTCAGTGCCAAAAAGTGCCGCTTCTGCTCATTGCTCCAAGTGAGGGAACACTGTAGATCCTCCTGCTTTTAGCAGAGCTCTCCGGGTTGATAAATAAAACATTTGAGGAAAGCATTGAAGCAAATTAGGTTGTTTTTTTTCCAGAAAAGCTCTGGAAGTAGAAATCCAGAGCTGAGATGGCTGCTGCAGGTGTAGAAGCCAAGCAGTCTAGTCACAGTGTGAACATCCTTGCTATCAGACCTTATCTGTGCCAAGGATGCCTCAGTTTCTGCCTTTCCCTGAACATGACCTGTTGTCAAGTAACACGAGATTCTTCTGCAAATTGACTTGTAAGACACCTTGTTGGTCCTTGAGGGTGATCTGTGGAAAGGGCATAAAGGGACTTAGCAACGCATCAAAGCTTTCATCTGCACTGAAAATAGAAGATGTTCTGTAAAAAGGAGCAAGCCTATATTTCATCCCTTAACCTAGCCAGGTTAGCTAGTTTGGGCTGTGAGTATCTACACTGCAATTGATGTTTTCTCTTAAAGGTCAACAGAAATGTTAATGTTATCTCAGTAAGCCTTTGTTCCTTTCCAAATGGTTTCTTTTAGGAACAATTCAGTCCTAAGAGATGTCTTACATACTCTTCTCGTATTATATGATTAGTTTTAGGTGGCTAAAAAATCAGCAAGGATAGTTTGATCTTGACAAGATCATTTTAACTCATTTAAAAAGCAATTCCTTCGCAGGCCTTCTTGCCCTGGCTTCCCACTTCAGGAAGGATTCGCTCACGGCCTTTTCGTAAGACAGTTTCCACTGAGCATATAAACAGTCTCCAGCAAAGCCTACCTGAGAGTTCTTCTCTTTCTAAGTGTCATTTTAGTTCAGATCAGCATTGAGCTTTTGAAGTGAATCTCTGATTGTCTCGATGTTCTGTGCTTTGATTCACATGGTGATGTGGCTATTGAAGCAGGTGAACTGAATTTCTTTTGGATTAAACCGAAGTGGCAACTGCTGGAATGTGTTGAATGCATCCTGTCTGCAAGTGGACATTCAGTGCATTAAACACAACTACACCCTTCTTTAAGAAAAAAAAAAAGTCATGCTGTAGACATCACATTCTCATCAACACCTATTTTGCTTTCAATTAGCACTCCTCTTGCCTCATAAACACTGCTAATGCAGATGAAAGTTAAATGATTATCTACTTCAAACTGAGCACCTCCCTATTCTTACTTTTACTCATCTGTCTTGTGTACAATTAGATGTTCATCATGTAGTTGCTCTCTCCTAGCTAATCCTAATTGGTTCAGAACTCTGTGAAGATGCAGTTATCTGTTCCCTGGGCAGAACAGCCGATTGCAAATGTTGTATTTAAAACTAAAGGTCCAATTACAGGCCAATTTATGATCTCAGTTGAGCCAATATAGATCTGATGAAGTTCGTTGACTTTAACCTGACTGCAGTAGCTTTATTCCAGTTTTGCTCATGTGTAATGAAATTGAGTTCAGACAATGGCTCTGAGTATTACCTTTTAAAGAATTAAATAGGAATAAAAGTTGAAATGCAGAGTCCTTCCACCTTTGAATGAAGGCTTCATAGTTATTGCTTGTAGATCAAAAGTGTATATTCAGTCCAATGGCATTTTCAAGGACCGAAGTCCTTGAAAGAAAGTGAGCTAGGCATATTGAGACATGAAGATCATCAAGACTGCCTGGAAATTAGGACTGGTCACCTGGTATACGTAGGTAAATACAACATCCTATTTTCTTTATCTGTAGTAACTGATAAGGTTAGCATTCTGTGGGCCTGCTGTAGAAGCCTTCAGAATGGTTGCAGGTTTCAGTTTAAAAGGTTTGGTGGAATTCTCCAAAGGGGAGGTACTGTGCAGAACCTGCAAAGGCCACGTTTTTGCAAACTGAGTAGTTTCAGTATCCAGATTAAGAAGAGCCACACTGCCCTAGAGTTTCAGTGCCTCCATCCTGTTCTTTAAAGGCTGTGCACATATGCTGACTTAACCAACATCTGTATAGCAAGAAGCTAACCCTTCCAAAAGCAAGTCAAAGCTCTGAAAATTAGGCTTTTTGATCTGTATTACTCCCCAGAGAAGCCTGTCTGCAACGACTAACACAGTTTAGTGAGGCAAACCTCTGTAGACAAAATCGAGATTTTTTTTCAGCACATTCCCTTATTCCTGTGGCAACAGACTAGTTTTTCTCTGTGTGTCATTAAGTACAGAGTAGAAATTTATATCTGGGTTCTTATTTTTTTTTTTAAACACATAGGAAGAAAACAGTCTCATTTTTGTGCACTCTGCACAATGTAGTTTAAAAACCCACTAGGTACATACGACTTCCATAGTTCACACAACTGCTGAATAAACATGCACCAATACTGTGTAGTCACTTTTCAGAGCAGAACCTCAAGTGTGTTTTCAAGTTTTTAGTGAAGAGCAGACACTTAGCATCTACATCTTCTTTCTTTTGTTTGTATTTTTCAAGTTATTCATCTTTCTGGAATCTCTTTAACAATGACAATTTTGGTTGGTTGTGGGTTTTTGTTTTGAGTTTTGGGGGCTTTTGATTATTTTTTTTAACCTTTAAGCAGTTAAATGAGTTATATAAGTCCTTGCCAATAATTCAAGGACTCTTCTGGTTTTTCTTTTTTTCCTCTTTTTGGTATTTTCCAGAGTCCAGGGAGTAGTTTGAATTTCTCTGTTTCCCAGTACTTTAAAGACTAGCAGAAATCTGTCAAAGGAAAAATATGGCACTGGAACTCTCTTTTGGGCTTCCGTAGTCAGCCTAGCCCTCTGGTTTCTGTGAGAACTATTTGTGAGTTGCTAGAGAAGGAAGAAACATATTCTCATTGGTAACTTGCTTATGTTAAATAGCCCAGTTGAAATAAGTATGACTAGTCACCCCCTATATTCCGGAAAGAATTATTATTGAGAAGAAATACTTAAGTAAACATTTAACATAAATATCTATTTCAGAGCTCTCCAGATCAGGTATAGTTTTAAGTAGGTGTTATCCTCAGGGAAGCTTTGATCCAAAACTCCCTGAAATTCATAGATACCTACTTTATGGAGTTTTATTTTTGTCAAATTAACAAGAAAGAATTTAAGTAAGTGAATAAATGCTCTACTCAGTTGTCTGCTGCAAAAATAACTGCAAATGGTTGGTTTTCAGAGTTACTAAATTATGTTGGAATAGAGGACTAAATGTAGACAGTGAGTGCTAGAACCAGTAAAGAACAAATGAAGTCTGAACCCAGGGCTGAAACAAAATTCAGGTATCTAAACTCAAACTACATGGCATAGCATGCGTTAGATATAGATAAACATGTCTCAATTAAAGCTAAAAGTGAAAATGTGACGCTGATGAAATTTTCTTGCTTGAGAATGAGAGTCTTGCATAACACAATCTAGCACAGCTCTATCAACTTCTCAGTTTATGCTGGCCCCAAAGTCTGTATGTTTGAATGCTTGGAATTAGTTTCAGGTGCAGTAATCATGGAAAGAAAACATGTGCAGAGACATAACTCTTTAAAGAAATAACAAAACTGAAACAGGTTTAGAGAATTATCCATCAAATTACATTTTTAAGAGTGGCTATTAAAATGTTGATGAAAGAATATAAGATGATGAGTCAGGGATACTAAAAGTCCAAATACATGTGTTCTACAAGATATTACACTAAGAATCTCACTTTATAACCCGATGTGATTAAATAGCATAGTGCTGAAAATGCAGATGTTATACTACTATAGTAAAAAAAAAAAGCGCCTTTTAAAGATGTTTCTAATTAAATCTTGAAAGATCACAAAGAAAACCGGGAGGGGCTTTGCTAAGAGTGCAGTTATATAGAAGGACTAGGATTTGAGGCTGATCTTTGAAGTTTCTTCTTCAAACTACACGGCCTTGAAGCCATTGAAAGCTTGAAATGTTTTCTTGCTGAAACTGAGTAACGTTATGGTTATGTTTTGCTACTCAGTAATACGTGTGAACTGTTTGTAAGGAAGGATTATTTTTAAGGAAAATCTGTTTTCAGGCTGACCTTCGACTCTCATTTCAAAGGCTGCTGAAGAGAAGGCACCGTTCATAGCAGTGAAGAATCCTGCCAGGTGTGTAACTTCCAAATCTCAGTTGAGCATATTTTAAAATGGCAGTGATAGTGATACAACAAAATATAATACACCTATTTTTCAAAGCAGAGGTGTTGGTATCAAATAAGGCTTCAGCAACAAACAACCACAACATCTATTAAAACAGTCATTGATATATGGTTTTTTTTTTAATCTTTAAGTAATCTTGATTCCTTAGGCTTTAAACAAGACACTGTTTCAGAACTAAAAGAGCTACGAGCATTCTGTTATTGCTTCACGGAATTAGAAGCACACGCCAGTAAATATTAAAATGGGCTGTAACACAGTTGAGATTGTGGCCCTTGCTGAAGCTCAGAACAGTCCAGTGCTTGTGGAATAATGTCACGTATTCCAAAGGCTTTTCTTCTACCATTCATCTTACTGTCATCAATTGCTCTTTGATGAAAGTACTTGCTAGTAAGTTAAGGATTATTATGTTCAAGTGTAAGAACAAGCCTGTGAATGTATACCAGGCCTCCTTGTTCTGAGACATTCCACGCATACAACTTAAATCCATTTTTACAGGGACGGGTTTGGCTCATTGTCACAATTTTCTTCTACATCACCATGTTCTTCCAGGCTGAACAAAAAGTGTGTTTCTATTCAGCTTTATGTCCTTTTTCGTTTATAGAAATTAAACACTCTGATTTGGGAGCTGATCTTCACTCCCCAGCAGGTCAGTGGTAATTACTTGATTCCATGCTGTCCACACCCTTCAAAATCTGCAGCAAGATACTTCTAAAAATCAGATGCTGATGGGAATTGAATAAAACTATATTCGTTCTTGCAAACTTGGTCTGAAAAGAGTTGAAATAAATTCTTAATAGAGTTAGACTTGCCAGGTTCCTTGGCTAACGTACCAAACTACAAACTCTGTTGCATTTTGAGGTCTAGATGTGTCCTCTTCTCCTGCTCTTCTGGGGAACTGCTTTAGGTTGATTGCTTTATTCATGTCTTTCTTATCTCTAATGTTCTCAAAACTTTTTTGTTGTTTTAGTATGGTGACCATACTATTAACCCAATCAGCAGTGCTTGAATTAACTCCAAGTGATTGAGCCATCTGTTAATTCAGTTTGTATTCTGTCTCTGAGAGTTAATTGGGTTTTATGTTGCACATCTACTTAAAGCACATTGAGGCCTATAGCAAGGGGATGTATTATATACATAATGCAACACGATCCATTAAAAACTTCATCAGATTCATTAACTGTAGTTTGTACATCCATTTCAGCAGAGAAATTTCTTTACTCATACCCATTTGCAATTGGCTGTTACATCTAAGCATGTTTCCACTTCCACTGCTTGTAACAGTGACAGTCTATTCTGTAGCAAGAACAGTCCGGCTTCATCTCCTTAACGTTTTAATTGCTTGTTAATGAATCATATTTAGTACTGTAGTATTGGGTGGCTGTTAGTTTTTCTGCACATGTTTACCATTATAACATTTCATACAACTTTGCCAAACTAATGCATGTTTCCTTTATTTCTGCTGTAAGGAACTGTTACTGAAAAGGGCTGGTTTTGAATGTTTGAATAGAAACAGAATCATTCACTAATTTTCTTTGGGACTGTCTAAACTTCACTCTCTGAATGTATGCCCAGGCATGTCATTTGGTTTGGGGAGAAATAAATTTTTGCTGGAGATGAAACAGTTGTGCACAATGCTCTCGTGCTATGCTGAGTGTCCAGCCCAAGCCGCTGATGTGTTAGATGTCACTCCAGATGCCATGACTGTTTTTCAAAAGGTCTAGCTGCTGAGAGCAGCTGAAATTGATGGCATTCAGTTGTCAGCAGAGCCTTGGAAGTGCAAATGCTGTGTTCTCTACACTAACAGTAAACCAGAAGTATTTTTTTCTTTAAAGCTATGACATTAATGATGCTCTTACGATCATCAGAGGCTATTTCTTATTTATGGTCATTTAGAGATTGCAAGTATTATGCAGTCTTTCCTCATATCTCTTCACCCTGGTGTGATTACTTTGCTTTGGATTTCATTAAAAAATTGTTTACCCTTGAACTGTGTCTTTATTGAGAGAAATTGATTTTTTTACTCAGATACATTTCAGTTCTTTTTCCAAAACTAGCTGTTTCATTTGGAAATATTTTTGTTATGACTTTAAATAGTCGCTGGTTTTGTAACATCTAATTACTTAGTACTTGTAAAATGATATAAGAAACAGACCTGAAAACAATATAATCTTCTTCACGATACTTATAAGCTTCAATTAAAAAAAAAAACAAATCTGAATTAAATTCAGTCCAGTCTTTTCAATGTTCCATGAGTAGTCTATTCATATCTAAACCATTCTGCTACTAGTTTGAAAAGGAAATGGGTATCTACCAATAACTGGTAGATCTTGGAAGATCAATGCTTATTTGACTCTTTTTCTGAATTGTTCACCAGTTTCCAGCTATTTCTGGTTGTAAAGAAATATACAATAAGTCTTTAAACCCTCTGGGCCTAAGACATCCAACTCTCTCTTCAGTCTTATTTTTTTACATTTCTTCTTCCAGGAAAATTTGGGAGTCCTTCAACTGCTCCTGGGGCTGCAACATTCCTTCCAGCATGAGGAACAGTGGTAAGTTCATTTACTCTGCTTTTGTCAAGACTCCATTTGTTTTCAACTCTATATAATTAGATCGTGCGATGGTTTAAAATTCTCCCCCAAACTAATTTCCTGCTCTCATTCAAAAGTCTAGATCAAGGACATGACAGGGTATGCTCCTCTCACATCTCAGCATGCACTGACCCTAATAGATACTCAACAAAATTCTGGAGCTGACACACCTAAAGGTGCCGTTTCTTCCATGACATTGTGAGGTTTCCTCTTTTTAAAGACAAACTAAAATAGGAAACTCAGCCATTTAAACAGAAATGCAGTGGAAAAAATTCAGTGTGTTCAACATATGGCATCCTAAAGCACCTGATATTTTAATTCTATGGTGAATGTCAGGAACATTTTTACTGTCCTCCCTACATTACCTCACTTGGATCATTTGTCTTTCATAGGACTAGTAAACCTTAATTCCTTTTAGCAGCTTTAAATGGACTTTTATTGTTTCTTACCATAGCTTTTCAACTCTAGTAATTTGAAAACTAAATATGAACAGCAAAACTCAGTCAATCCTGTACTATTCTTGTAATACCATCTTTTATGTAATTAGCCCCCAAACTGTGTTCTATTACTGACAATTATGCTCATACACTTCAGAGGGACAACACTAATTTCACACTTAGCAGTGTTTTAAAAGTAAGGTGATCCAGACATTAAAGAAAAAAGTCTCCCTCTCAAGAGCTACAGAGCATTGCTGCAGACTTCGAGAGAAAGGAGATCCCACTGTGGTACAAGAGAAGAATTCAGATTTTACAAAACCACAGGTGCATATGTGATTCTGTGTGGCAGGTGGGTTGTGTTATATTCTCACAATGCTAACTAGGCCAATGATAAGCTTGTCTGTGTTCTTTTTAAACAAATACAGTTAGAGAAAAATCCACAGAAATTGATGGGATGTATTAAGACTAATAATGAAAGTGAGATTACCAGGATCCCTTACATCCAGATTCCTTTAAGTTGTCTTATGGATATTAGAAGAACTCTTCTTAAAACTGTTACAAGGTGCCTTCCCTCAGTTTATAAAATCCTGTGTTTTCCCATCTTGGGTCCGTTCTTTTTCCCTATCCCATAAGAACAGAGGTGGAAAGGACTGGTGATGTCCTTATGGTCCTGTGGTGACGATACACAGCTTTTGTTTCACTGAGGTCATTGGAACTATCAGTCATGCTGTAGAGACAAATTATTTTTGTTACATCTAGTTTGTTGCTGTACTCTCTGATGGATCTTGTGACAACTAGAAATGGTACTTATTTATGTGCATATTTTTAAAAGGTTGTCAGTGAAGCCCAGAGCATTGACTGGGTACTCTTATTACAGAGTAGTAAAAATCCAAATAAAGAAATAAATCAAATGACACCTTCCTCAAATGAAAGTTACAAAATGGAGCTAACAGATATTGATAAGTAGCAGTGTTCAGAAGATCTCCTAAATTATCTAGTGTGTGCTGTGAAGTTTAAGCAGGGGAGACAAGGAAACAGAAGAGGTACTGTCAAAACAGCGTGCAGACACTTAACAACAAAAATAACAACCTTTTGTTGGCAAATGACAGCCAATCTTCTGTCTAGTGCATATCTCAGCCAAATGGAGGAAACTTATGCAATAAATAAAACTGTGTGCCTTGCATCTTCCCAAACACACTGGCTGGCTGAAGAATAAAGACCAGTTCACTAAATCCTTGCAAATGGTAGATACAAAGTTAGTTTAGTTTAAATGCAAATTTCAGTAGAGTCCTACAAATACCATGAAGTGTAGTGATTTTGTTGTGAAGATTTCTTTCTTGCTTTCTAGTAGGCGCTAATTTTAAGTGAAACGCTGACTTAAACCTCTTAAACCTCTATAATCATGAGTTTAAGGTGAATCAAAGCCAGCCCACAGGAATACATACGATAAGCAGTAGCGAGTTTTTACAGGATCTTTATTGGGTTAGGGGATATTTTCTCCAGAAAGCTGAGCTACATTCTCTTTCCCTTGCATGAGATACCTGTGCCCTTGTATGTCACCAGGAAAAAAAGTAAAAGCTTTGTTACATTTTGAGTCAACTACAGATCATGCCAGTGACCACCTGGGTAACGTGAGTGACAAGAGGACAATATAATAATAGAAGGAAGCGCCAAATCATGCTCAGGCAGCAGCACTGGAAAAGATGACCAAAAGGCGATGGAGCCCCTTGAGGACATGAGTAAATGATCCTAAGTAGGATCTGTGTTTGGGAAAAGAAGGGGATCTGTTCATGTAGAAACTCATTCTTTGAAAGGTATTTTAATATATAGACTGATCTAAAGCCAACTGAAGCCAGTACTCTTTTTTTTCTTTCCTGCTGACTTGGGAGGCTTTGGACAGAAGCTGCAACAGAAGCTTTTGCAGACTAAGGGAAGGTATTTCTATGGTATTCCCCCCTTTGTGTAGGTACTGTATTGAAAGGTATCTCAATGCCATTAGTAATGCTTAATAATCCCCAACTTCGCAGCAGGAGTTATCCTCTGTAAAGTGAATCATGTCTGTGAGAATTAGGAGCAAAAAGTATTTATCAAGTATTATAAACACTGTAAGGACTCTGAGAGGAGCTTCTATAGTTTATCAGGTAAGCAGTGTGTGTTTTACACTTAGATTGTTCTAATCTAATTGCAGTGGGTTTCAGCATTGCAGATACAAACTGTCTTGTGGCTATTGTCTTTTAAAAGAAATTAGCTAAACATTTTCTGTATTTACACAAGAGATCTTGAAGGATATTTTGTACTGGATCACATAGTCTCAACAAACATTTTAAAGCTGAAAACCTGAAATAGCAAAAGATAAAATTCAGGGAATATCAAAGGTCTGGTTAAAACAGGGCACAATCTGATAGTCACGATTGAAGTTGTATTGTGAGTTCAGCTGCTTTTGTTTACCTATTGCAATGTTCTTGGTATACATGAAAATATGCACTGCAATACTTAGGCACAAAATAGTGAGTTAATAATGGAGCTTCAGTCTTAGCTGTGAATTCCCTTGCATTCATTGGTATGTTGAGATATGGATAGGGTTTTGTGGCTTAATATGTAGCAGCACGTAGAGTGTCAGCTGGAAATCCATTTTGTAGTTGTGGAACAATATACAGATTACAATAAACCCATTCTCACCTTCCCATTCCTTTCTTACAGTAGGAAGCCAACATTTAGAAACCCATAGCAAACAAACACCTGCTAAGCATAAATCACAGGCATGAACACAGCACTGGACAAGTTCAGAGAGATACGATGGGAGAAAAATCCATGAAAAACCTTAATAGTCATTAGGAAAACCTAACATTTATTTCACCAACTGACAGGTGGCCAGTGAATCGACTTCAGAACAACCATAAAGAGAGAACTGGTTATTATGCTAGTAAAGCTTAAACAGCAGAGATTTTAATAAGCCACACTCTGTTAGGAGTACACAGAGGGAGCCCAAGCAGGAAAAAAGCAATAATCACATCTAGCAATAGCAAGAGAATCAACTAATATCCATCATAATTTCTCCCTGTTTTGCTTCTCCCTATTAGTATGACATATAGTAGAAGTAGAAGCAGCCTAACAAGATACTGAGCAAAACAGGTGCAGAAACAAACGCATCTTCCATTTAGACAGCGCTTCTCATCGAAAAAAACTCTTTGTACTGTGCAGGTTGGAGCCTAGGTCACCCATTGTTTATACCCATTGTGTGATGTGTGCACTATTTTATCTCTTCCTGCAGAGTTTGGTTGTGACATACATAACACATGTGCCCATAAAGTTACCCAGGAATGCACTGGAAAGGTTCAATATCTGTCATGGCAAGCGTATTTCTTTGTTAATTCCATAAAGATAGTCTGGAGAAGCCAAGTCTCCTACAATTTTTGTGTCCGCAGTGGGGAGAAAACAGCACATTGCATGCTATCATTATCTCAGAATTATAGTGCACTGTGTAATACTTTTACTCTTGCCAGGGAATGATAGTGGAAATGGCATTGCCCCGTACTAATGCTTAATGTATGACCAATCAGAAGCTGAAAATCATATGACCAGTGGCAGCTTATGCCATCCCATCAGTTAGTAAATTGGATGCAGTTTGTCAGATGGACACAATATCCCTCCACTGTAGGTGGTCTCTGTTTCATTAGCTTTCAGATTGATGGTAGTGAACAATAATCCAAAAGTGTGCAATAGGTACATCAAGCTCATTTTTCATTAACAGTGCTTCCCCAACGTATTGGGAGCAGGTACAAAACATAGATTTTGTTTGGCTTACTTTGATCCGTGCGGAGACTATTGGGTATCTGACTTCACTGCTGGAGGCTTATGCTTTCGGTTAGCAGAACCTGGTACAGCAACCAGATGAGGTGTTTTTATATAAGCTAGTCATTTAGGTACGATGCAGAAATAGTGGGTGTCAAAGCTGGTAATTTGGGCTTTTGTTTTGTGAGGTTTTTTTTTAATGGAGTAATGAGCAACCCATATTCTATTTACATACAAGGCATTAGAGTTACTAGAGCATCTTTCTAAATAACATGGTTGATACAAGACTGGTAATGCTTTCTGTTATTTCTGTATTTCCCAAGAGATTAACAGAAATGTTGATGTATTTTTGCTGCTTCTAAAGGAAATTAAAAGACGGAATGTCTTTCCCAGGGTGGCTGAAATGACATCCAAACCAGCTACTGGGATATCTTACTCTTTTCGGTCTTACAGGAATATGTTTTACTTCACAGTAAAGTTGTATGCTATGTTGGTCAAATAGTGGCTAATTGAAAAGACATTTTAAAAGCAGGGGACTTTGAATCTCTGAAAATAATATTGCGTCTATAAAGGTGGCAGAAAACTGATATTAGACACTGCAGCAGATGAATAAGAACTGATGATCAACTGATGAGGTAACCCCGTGCTTTGTGTGCTGCAAAAGCATGCTCATACATTATTAGCAAGTCAAATACACTTTTAAAAACCAAACCAAAGCTCTAAGTAAAATATTTTTATGCAAAGCACCATCGATTTTATCTTATTTAAATTAGTTTTTAATGTTAAGATGAATGGGTCTTATGATGTAGAGGTACATATACCGTTAGTCATGTAACATCAAGCTATACATGTAGTCAAGGTAGGCAATATAGTTTACTCTCTGGATGCATTTCTTGTCTCTACTTTACACAAAGTTTCCATCCACAATATTTCCTTGTCTCATTCTGAGAAATGTACGTCTAGGTCCTGAAGATTTAAAGAAATCCATCCTTTCCATTTGAACAGCATGAACACGGGCACTGCTTGGTGCAGGGCTGAGGGAGGGGGATGTCTGTGTGTGCATGAATTTGGCATGAATTCATATGGAATATATCGGTGCAGGGTCTCAACTCATGCCATTCTTTCAACAGTGTTTCTTAGCATTGTTTAAGAATATAGTTTCTCTTTTATGTTTTTCTGTAGTTATCCAGCATAACTGGGCAACTTTTCTTCTGAAGTTCTAAAACATACGTCCATTGCCCTGGTTTTTCCACCTTGAGCGTATCTCTTTGGTAGATCACTTTCAAGACAGTGATACATTGATATTCTGCTTTAATTAGTGTCATGAAAGAGAAAAAGCCCTTCAAATGTCAATGGCTTGCAAAAGTTGTTGGAGCATCTTCTTAAAGCAAATCTGAAGGACTTAGCCCTCACTGGTTTTTTTCTCCCTTTCACATGATCCTATTACAGGAGTTTTTTGTAAACTGGTGTTATAAACGATTATTTTTAGTTAAGAGAAGCACCAGGAAAGATTAAAAAACGGATATAAAGACATTTTGGTTCTTGATCTTCTTTCTTCTCATCTCAACCTTTAGAAAGTCTTGCTGGAAGAACACAAGGAACAGCAGGAAGGTTTCTAACAGATCTTTGAGACCTCCTTGCAGTCAGATCCCAGGGGAGCTAGAACAGTATACCTCTGTGATTCAAAAACTCTTTGGGCCAGAAAAAGGGGCCTTTATCTGCTGACATTTCAAACATATTCAATCAAATATTGATCTAGAAAATCAGCCACTTTTTCTCTAGCAAAGAAATTAAATTGGTGCTACCTACTGAAGATCTACAAATGGTTCTCCTGAAGATAATGATAGTACCCTAGGCTGTTCCTAGGATCAAAAGTTTTTATGGACACCAAACTGATTTAATATTTTCTGTAATGCATGGAGAAAAAAGGGTGAAAGATCTGCTTGCCAATAGTAATGTGCTGAAGATTATCTCATGTGGCGAGTCCTTGCATCAAGGAGCCAGGTAGGTTTTTCAAATCCATCTCATCTTTGGAATAAAAGAAACAGAATATATCCCATTTCACCTTACACAAAGATTTTCATCACCAGAAGCATCTGATACCTCTTATTTAAGTTGGCTATGGTAGCACATGCTCCTCTAACTCATAAACCCTTCTTGTCTCTCCATTGTGTTTTCAAGATGTCTCTTATGTTGCTTTGAGAGAAGTGAGAGGTCTCTTCTTCATAGTCTAAACACTAACATATCATAAAACATGTCTAATGTGCACTGAAGGATAAAGATTCCTTTGAAAATACTTTAAGTGCTGTTGCTGAAACATTTTCATCATTCATATTATGAAAAAAGGTCATCTTTATAAAAGAGCATAAGGGTTTAATAATTTAATTAGTACTCCGTTCTACAAATTTACTGGGAAAAAAATGATGAGCCATTAGTTTTTGTTAAAGCACATCTCACATTCTCACCCATAAAATCATGTCTTGGGGATTTAACTACACAGAGACGAGGAACTAAATTGTTACTGGCTGGATAAGTGAAGAGTAGAATCTTCTCTCACTTCCTTACGAGATGGACATGCTTAGATTTGGTGATGTTTTGAAAATGACAGGTTATATTAATTACAGGACCTGTGGAATTGGATTAAATTCATAGGCAGAGAAAAGACACTACATATAAATGTTGTAAATTTATTGAAGCTTCTCAGAAGTTTTGAAGGACTGACTTCAAAAGGAGTTTGGTGGTTTAGGAGTTCCAAGTTCAACCCAAGACTGAACTACTGTCTTCTTTTGTTTGGCTTGGCTGGTTTTGGATTCTGTTTGACTTGTTAATTAGTTCCTGTATTTAAACTATTAGTCATTATAGCTAACATTAAATCATTTTAAATAACAACCATTTAATAGTCTGCATACATTTACATAGAGTTGTTTATGTTGGAAGGATCCTCTTGGATCATCTAGTCCAATGCCCTGACTCAAGCAGAGTCAGCTGGAGCTGTTTGCCCAGGACTGTTTCCAGTCAGGTTTTGAGTATCTTCAGAAATGGATCTTCCCCTCTCTGGGAAGCCTATTTCTAGTGTTTGACCATCCTCACTGTGTACCAGTTCTTGTGATGAGACTGAATTTTACTCTTGCTCCCTTGTTTCCATCATCTTTTGTCCTGTCAGTGGGCACCACTCTGGCTCCTTATTCTTCATTCCGTCTGATCAGGTATTTATGGATGTTGATAAGACCCCATGTCAGCCTTCTTCAGGCTGCAGTCCCAGTTCTCTGAGCCTCTCCACTTATGAAGAAATGATCTGAAGTCATCAGATCACAAAAAACCTCAGCTTTTGCTGAACTGAAACTCTTGGCTCGTTACAATATGAATTTCCAAGGAACTGGAACCAAACAGATGTGCCACCCTTTCCCACAATCCAGCAAGGAGCTAGGAACTCCTTCTTGTAAAAGGGACTTCTTTGTGAAAAATAAATTCCTGTTCTGCTTGCTGAGCTCTCAGGTGTTCAAAACCTCCAAAAATGCAATGCATGGAGAAAGTTTCTGAACCATGGGTTACGTGCAGGTTACGTAACCACCAGACACATACGTTAATCTTCTCTATAATATATTGTAACCTGTGTTCCTGGGAATATAATAATACAGATTCCTTTTAATTGAATTACAGAGGATCAAGATATGGAGTTAAATATTAATACAACTTAGAGGATTACTTTCCAAGTTTAGGGACTCATGAGTGAAACTTCTATAGCTTCCAGTCACCTTCCTCTACTAAATCCTTAGCAAAATCAATAAGTGTTGCCAAGATATCTCAGGGAGGTCAGCAAGTGGATTAAATAATTCTGTCCTCTGCTATTCATTCCCTTTTACACGTCCAGGATATCAGGTTTCACAAAAGTCCTCTTGTTTCAGACAGTGGAAGGCTTCAGTGTTGCTATTAATTTCACTTTTATCCTCAGGCAGAGAGGACATCTGCCAGGCAGAGCAGGGTCACATCTTTCAGGAGGAAGACAGGTAGCCCTGACATAGCTACCTACAGACTGGTTGCTTTCAGAGTAGCTGTCTGGCCCATTCTTTGGCCTTCAGTGAACTGATAACTTGTTCTCAAGGGGCAGAGGACGAAGGAAATCTGCTAGTTGGAAATACAGAACATTTTTATGTTTGAACTTAACAACCGCAAATCCTTCTTTGCAGGAATGAGAAACTTAGCTTCTCAATACTGGTAATGATTTTGCTTGCCAGACTATCCTAGGGAGCAATTACATGTCAGGTGGGGAAGCAGCTTGCTTGTTTGCTTCTGAAAATGAAACCTTGCAGAGCTAAAAGAGGCTCCAAGTGTGCTGAGTGTCCTCTCAAACGTAAATGACAAATATGAGGAGCCACACGTCCTGAAGGAATTAATTTTACTCCTTCAAACGAATATTCTAAGTGAAGATACAGGTAGAAATGTCCCATGTGTACAGAACAATACACCCTAGAACTAGTATTATGTAAATACTATTTTGAAATGAACCTGATCTGAGAAACAAAGATCGTTTTTTCTGATTTTGTGTATACAACAGGACACTCACACACCAGCTTATCCATTAGAACTCATGGAATATGTCTCTAAAAAGTAGATAAAGGCAAATTGCTACAGATCTAAGTCTAACCTTTCCAACACTCATAAAATGTGAAGATATTAAGTAGTCACAAAACTGGAGACAAAAATAGAAATTCCGTGCCCAACAAAGTTCCTGTAGCTTCAGTCAAAAAGATTTCCCTTAGCTTTTGTCACAGAGAAATCCAACTAGGAGATATAAAAAAGAGGAAGAAATGAATTCTCAGTTTTCACTGTAGTGGAATTTGATATCCAAGTGTGTGCTGTTCTGCAGCAGGAGTGGCATAGTTTAATATATGTTTTAATGAACTGGAAAAAGGGATGAGCATTGAGGTGATAAAATTTGCAGGTGACACAAAATTATTCAGGTTAATCAAGTCCAGAGAGGGTAATAAGAAACTTCAGAAGAAAATAAACAAGTTAGGCGAATGATCAACCTGACAGCAGATTCAATTTGGTGTTGATATATGCAGATCAATGTACTTGACAAGGATTTTTTACATCTGTTTTTACATGTTAGTGAGTTCTAAATTCATTATATCAAAGGAAAAGGACCTAGATAGCATGGTCAAGAAGGCAGGGGAGTCCTTCAATTGGCATGCAGCTATAGTAGGAAGGTTTAATAGAGGAAGGAAGACTAGCATGAAAAGGTCTTTAATGTCATTACATCAGTTGTCCTCCACATTTCAAACACCATGTACAATCCTGGTCACCAACTGCAAGCAGAAGTGTTGCAAAATTAGAAGCAGCTCGGTTCTATCTGGCAAGGATACAGGGGAGAAGGAGAAAAGACTGAAACAACTGGCATCACCAGCTTCACAGAAGGGCTAGATGATAGATACAATAAAAAACTATGAAATAATGGCTCTCTAAGGATGTTTAGGATCTTGTCATGTATAATATAAGAACATTGAGTGAAATTTCAGGCAGAGAACTTACTTCTTACACAATGTGGGGCTTGTTGCTGTGCTGGTTAGGTTTGGCAAAAGTCAAAGAGGGATTGGACGTTTGTTTTAACATAGAAGTTTTAAACTTTGGGGTTAAATTTCCCAGTTTGCTTTTTGCTTTGCTTTGCAAAGATAGTTCTGCATGAATTGCTTCTATTATATATCGACAGTTTAATCACAATTTTCCTGAAAGTATTTCTTCAAGATGATAATTCCCCATTGAGAGCATCTGCAGTAAGATAAACAAGAGAAAAATTGAGAGGTAGAGTGATAAAGAGGATAAGAAATGTTATGTAAATAGAACCTAAATGCAGGTAATGTTCTTTTAGTATGGGTCAGCTACAATTTAATTGTGAGCTCAATGTAGTGAATTAGTAGACTGCAAACAGGCAATACAGATTGCTAAAGAGCTGTCCTTGACTTCATTTGGTAGCATAGTAGTACTTTTGAAAAATGCTCATAGTATTTCTTTAAGGAAGAGTATTCACTACTTTAAGGTTGATTGCTATTGAAACTGAATCCACAGAAGCAATTAACAGTAAGCAGTGCTTTCCTGTAACCAGTGAAGAAGCCACATACTGTACAACCTGGTGAACATGAGGTTTAATAAAGAGAAATTCCAAGACATTTTCACAGGTTTAGTAGAGTGGTGACATATGTTATCATCTTGCTCACCACAGACTGGAAGATGATTTTACACTGTCATGTCACAACGGCCCATGATAACCAGAAGTCATTTATTTCCTAAGAAAATAGTAACTAGATATGACAACCTGCGTTGCCTCATGGTGAGGTTATGGCAGTATTTACTGATAACATGAAGTATAACTTGTACCATCTATTATATTTTTCACTGAAAATCCAGACCACTTCTGAGGTAAAAAGAACAGTGCAGGTTTTTTGTGTCTTTTCTTTTTGGATGGTTATATAAGAAGAGCTTCCATCACCTGAATAAAGCCTATGTTAAAAATTGAACAGAAATCCTCAAATGAAGAATTAATGTATCTTCAGAGCACAATCAATAATTAGACCACTTTGTCATTACAAAATTACTCATTATCTGGCTCCATTTTTTGGAGAGGTAGGGAGAGAGGTAGGTAGCTGTTTATCTGTGTTTCTACCTCTCCTGGGTCTCTTCTACTTTTATTTTTTTCTAGCTGGGATGTATTAGTAGTATTTTAATGCTGCAGAATCTAAAATGAGACCTCTATTAAACTAAGAACACGTACTTACCATTTTGGTTTTATTTTCCTCAGAAAACATAAATAATTAAACTTGACTTCAAATAAAAAGATGAAGTTAGCCTTCCTACTGTACCACAATCTTTTTTCCTTTATGGTTTGTCTAGCAGAATGGTAATCCTGTACTCTTGCTAAGATACGATGCTAGAAATTATCACATAAGAGTTCTCTTCATTTTAGTCCTTTTGCAAGATGGATGCAGTGGATGTATACAGTGCAATTTAAAAGGCTTTTCATCAGGCTTCAGTCTTGATTTCTACTGTAAATTCCACAAGCTACAGTAGTTTAATGCAGGAGCGTGGATGTCCATAAAAAGCTGGAGGGAATGGTGTATGTTATAATGCTGTTATAAAACTGTCTGTGATATTAACACACACTGTATATTAAATACACAAAACTGTTACAATAACTTGAAGGTGGAGACAAACTCATGAAAACAAATAAATTCTTTAGGACAGTAGGCAAAAGGTTTTTCTTTGCAAAAAGATTTAAATGCAGTTGTACAACAGTCTAAATTATAACACCCCCCTCCCCCCCAAATTAGAAAGCATTCTCCCACTACTCATGTAGCCCATGCACAAAAATCTGTGCACAAAATAGATTCTCCAGGGAGGTTCTTCACCTTCAGGGAATTTTAGGCACCCAGTGTATATCAGGGGAAAGGCAATCTCTTATATATGAAGAGAGTGAAAGGACCCTCCACAGAGGAGTTCAGAGCAGAAGCCTAATTCAGGTGCTCTCAGACACTCTCTGGAGGAGCTTTTCTTTCTACATGGATTACACAGGAAGCTTTTGGAGATTAACCTTCTCATGAGGGCAACTTTCTCAGCTTATTGTAAATATGGGGAGGAATGAGTACTTCCCTGCTGCCTGCTTCGTTCGTACCATTCTCCCTTCTGGTATGGCAAAGCATGTGAAAACAAAATTGCAAACGCTGCATACCAAAATGGAATAAGACAATAAATTCATGCTCAGATATCATTGTAAATCCAGAATATCTCCAGTGAAACCCTTAAAGATAATTTATCTTAGTTTATAAAAGAATTACCCTACATTATTTGAAGTGAAAGTAGGGTCTTCTGATATCATAACAAACTGCGCTGAGTGCAGTGGCTCAAGACAAACACAATCAGTGTCCTGTAAACCTGACAGGGTTTGCAACCCTTGCTAATGTTTTGGTGGTTTTTTAAGCACAAACAACCTGTTTACTGGGGTTATGTGCCATAAAGAACTAAAGAAGGAAAGAAATCTGGTTGTTTGGGGTTGGTTTTGGGATTTTTTTGGAGTTGTTTTGTTTATTTTTTTCAGTTAACTGAAAGACAAATGTTGCTTTTGGTTGCATTATTATAATACACAGAAAACAACACAATCCACCTCATGATGTGTTTGGGTTCCAGTGTTACAGGGCTTTTGGCAATTTAAGGGTTTTTTAATTCCCCATTTTTCTGAGATGCCTGAGCAACAGCAGTGAAAGTGATCACTGAAAATTAAACACAATGAAGATATCTACAGTGAGGTACCCGCTGCACACAAAGCTCCCTTTTAGATCAACAGAGAAAACAAGGCACTGAACTATTTCAGAGTCTACTTCAAGGTGAAGCAAACTGAGCCCTAGGCTCCTTTGACTAGATTTGAAGTAGCTACACCAAGAGAGTCTAGGTGGTGTCAGGGCTATTCTTAGTCAGATAAAGCCCACCCTCACCTGCTAAACCAGTGTCAAGAGAAATAAATGAAGAGCTAGAAAATGTAGCCCTTCCAAAGTTTCTCAGTCTCCAGAAGATACTGGAGGTTTACAGCAGCATAAGCAATAAAAACACATCTCATCTGCATTTTAGTTCTGCACAGTGCCGTTAGGAAAAGGTAAGATGATTGGGTGTGCTGTGGCAGTTGGTAATCTCACTCACAGGAGGTGGGAATGCTGTATTAAAGGATGTGTGAAACCTCACTGTTTTAATAGTGATTTGTCAGGCACACAGTGTGGATCTGTAATGTGCAGCAGTGACACAGACTTGGTTCAGGATAGGACAGCACTCAAACTTAAATTTACTAAATTATGTATCTTTCTTAATTTCTAGCATTGCCACCTGAGAGTAAGACTACTTTACATGGCAGAGTCTCTCATCTCTGGGCTAACATCGTGCCTGCCTCTTGAAAATGCCTCCAATACCCACTCAACATTCATCTTCTCATGTGTTTTTTTTGTCTCTTGAAACATCAGTAGAGTGAAAGCACAGATGTGCTTAGGCACAATTGCACTGAATTAAAGGTGGCTGCCATTTCAGGGACTCCCAAGGTCATGAATAGCAAAGTATGAAAATTTCAGCTCTTTACCGTTGGTCAAAACCTTAATATGTTCCATGACCCTACACTAGATTCAACCTATAAAGTGAGAGAAGCTTAATAAATCTCTCTGTAATAAGTATTACACATTATGACAAGCAAAACTTAGATCAAGCTTCTCCTTTGAAGTTTTAATGGACACTCCAATTTGATGACAGCAACTCACCTGTGCTTGTAATAAGTTTGCAAAGCCTGGAGCAGCTCCAGTCATCTTGGGCTATAGCTTTGGATGACAATGAACTCAGGCAACTGCAAGCTTCAAAGGGCTTATTCAAATATTCTAGCTCTGGTCTTACCAGGCATCGCAGGCAAACTTTTAAATGCATTTCTCTATATTAAAGAGTATTTCTAGCTTGAGCTGTTCATAATAATTTTGTCCTGTAATAAGATTGCAAAGCCTTCCAGTCTGAAAAAGATGAATCAGATATGCCCCTTTGCTCCACCCTTGTGCAAGCCACAAGAGAAAAAAACCAGAAAGAGAAAAGACAACTGGTTCTTGGATCTGTACGTTTCTCACTGATTGGTGTAAATACATCAGGTATCAAGTGGGAAATTCACCCAACCAAAAGTAAAAAGAATATAGCCATGGAGCACGACAACAAATAGGCAAAGCGATGCTGTAAACAACACGATCCCTTCTGTGCACTTACTGTGTCTGTTGGTGGGTAATGTTTCAGCTCATCCTGCCTGTTCTGTGACAAGGGAGAAAGCTTTTGGCTGCCAGATGCTAGCAATGAGACAGAGAGCTGACATTTCAGACTGATGCAGAAGGGCATCAGGATAATGTGTAGAAGTAGAATGTTTACCTGCTTTTTTAGAGGGATAGGCAAAGGGATTTAATGCATCTGCAGCTCTAATGTACCCCTAATACAATTCCAAATAATGCTGAAGGATGGGAGAGACATGCAAACATGTTCTCAGGCAAAGATTAGATGAAATGGATGTGTTCTTCTGTGGAGGTATTTCTCCTCTTTTGTTTGGTTTTGTGGGTTTTTTTTTTTAGTTAAATGGGAGTTTCCTCACTGACTTTAGTAAGGCTTTGGATAGGAATGAGACTTGTCCTCCATAAGAAGATGCATACCTTAACTGTATACAACCTTGGAAGTAGGTATCTAAATATACTCATGTAGTGCCATTACAGAGGTTCTATGGTATCCTAGGGACAAAAATACTTCTTTTACTACCCTAAATTGTAAAGTGCACATTACCCAATGCTTGTGCTTTGGACGGGTTGAACTGGAAAATGTAATGGAGGAGAGTCAAGAAATAATACTAGTTAAAATAATTTGTAGTCAACAAATTAAAGTATGATAAATGATACTGGAGAGAGTTTCTAAAAACCAGCTCTCTGTGTAGATGTGCTGTCACTTTGAGATGATGGCAAATGAGAAGACACTGCAGTCAATCCACAGAGCCTGAGCCCATTTGACCTGCATCTGGCAAAGCTCCATGCAGATATTTAACTTTCTGCATTGCAACACTCTTGATTGCAGCGAGACTGCCATCCATGTGTATGGACAGTCATTTGTATAAATCTGTCTGAAAAGGAAAACCTAAAGGATCAGAATTGAATCCGTTCCCTCTTAGTGCAGGAAAGATGAAACAGAAAGAAAACTGTGTTTTTCTAGGCATTGTGCACAATAATCAGTGTTATGTACCCTGTAGTCATGAGTCTAGTGAGTCAAATTGCTTTAAAAGGCAGGGAAAGTCATTAAACTTCTGTAAGGTTAAAAGAGGAGAATGTGTCCCTGTACATTTTAAAAAATCAGTTATGTAATGAGGATATAGTTTACCAAGAGAAAACACGAGACAATCATTTCTGAAAGGCTGGTCTTCCTGTGAAAGCACAGGCACAGGTTTCCTCCTCATATCCCTTGAGTCAAAGATAACTTTGATTTCCTCAGTGAACCTTCTTTCTGGGTGAATGTGGCACCACATTATCTTGGCTTATATTTTTCATTCCCAGTTTAACTGTTATAAACACCTTCCACACCAAATGAGAGCAGCAGGGTAATCCAGATAAAAGAGAATTCTTCAACCCTAACAGCGTGACTCAGATTTATGTGCCTGGTTCAAATTTCTGTTCCTCGTTCCAAGACTCGAAACGTTTCACAAGTACCATATAATGTGCTACTTGATTGGCCTTTCCAAGGATACAGTGTGCTGCAACACATTGTTTGGGAGTTTTATAGGTATCCATCCCTACCCCTTCTGGTGTTCATTGAAAAAATACATCATGGGCTTCTCTCCCTGTGCTCCACAATCTTGACGTTTCTTAATATCAGGTTGTCTTCTAAGATGTCAAACTGGTTTTGAATTATTTTATGGTGTTCTCAGTTAAAACAGTGTCATGTAAATCAATCACACCTTCAGTTCTCTGTCAGGGACCTGCAATTTCTAAGTACAGCCTTCAAATAGAATCAGTATTGTTACCAGATTTCATTGTAGGAGAGCGATGATCCGTCTGGGGTTTGCTTGTTACTGTCCCAGGTAAAACCTTTACTAATAAATTATTACCAAAGATATAAACACTGGAAGTGACTTTTCAGTAGTTTAACCTTGATCCAGACTTTGCCAGCTAACACTGTTAACCAAGCAAATACCATGTCATTATTGTCCTGATGAAGCTTTCAAACTGAACGGGCGCTAAGTGAGACGGTCAGAGCTTACATGTAGCTCAGCAGCCGAAGGACAGAGGCCCCTGAGAGGTTTCTTGCAGCTTTTTCTCAGAACTTACTTTTTTCCTAGCAGATGGACGTGGGGATAAACAACTGACCTCTATCAAAGCCGACTCTGGATATGTGAACCAGATCTCTAGATCTCTAAAGGTCCCTTCCAACCCTTACCATTCTATGACTCTATGTGAGAAAGAGGTTATAGACACTGTTAGTGCATGCAAGGCCATGATTTACTGTACAGGTATAAAACAAGAGGCAGAAGAGAAAGTATTACTAATTTCATTTTACAAACTAGACACTGAATCCTAGGTTTGAAGATCTTGATTTAGAAAAATAGCTCTAGCTCATCTTTTAAGCCCATGTTTCGACCTGTTTGATGTGAACAGGGGTGGTAACACACGTTTTCTACAAGCAAGGTTTAGGTGATTCACCTGCGGTCACAGAAGTCATATGTGGCTGAGGTGAACGTTGGTCCTGTGTCTTCTGAAGTCCTGGGCAGTGCTTCACTAAAGATCCATCAACCTTTTTTCTTCCCTCCACGGAAGAAAATTTTTGTAATTGTCTTTATTATCTTATTGACTTCAAGCAGTGACCTGGAATTTCACCCAAGGCATTCCTGCAGCCACAATAATTCCCAGTTAGAGATCCATCCTGAGAGACCTCATTTACATTGCTTTCCTCTAGTTCTGCTTTCCAGGGCTTCAACTTCATGCTTTCGTGGTGTAAATCACCATCACTGATCATTTTCTTACTGCTACAAAGTTTCTTTTAAAGATTTTATACAGACCCATGGTTTATAAATGATTTCATATGTCCCAGAGTATTAATGTTTAGAGCTGGTGGTTAGAACATCATTTATTAAACATCTTTGAAACATCATCCGTATGTGCTTCCCACATGTTAAAGCACACCTACAATAATTTAAAGTAATTTCCATTAATCATGTAACATTAGTAAAATATTTATAAATGAACCTGAATTGAAAATGTCACCATTTTATTCTCATAAGTCAATAACCTGGGAGAAATTACCGGTGAAGAATGGATGTTGCATTAGAGTAATCCACAGTTTTGGAGACTTCAAAGCTGCAGTGCATAGTTGTTTCTCCTTACATTGTCAATATATACACTTTTACTACTTTTCCCCCTTTCAGATTCATAATATATGTCTCTTTCAATGCCCTCAAATCCTGAGGGGGGCAATCTTGTAATTACATGCATTAACTCTATTATATTGTGGACTTCTATGATTCTGCACCCACAGAATGAGTAGCTGCTGCGTTCTTAAATGCCAGCTACTCTTTAACTGTAAAGGCACCTACTATTTTATTGGAACTATTCTTGTTTTATTACTGTAAACAACTTTGATCATAATGATGCCATTTGAAAGAGCTGATCAAGCTGAGAAAAATGACACCACAGTCATAAAGTCACACTAAATTTTGCTATTAACATTTTATAGTGCATATAAGGAAAGCTTTCCAAGTTGCAACTACAGACAAAAGAGAAAATTAATTTTACATAGAAATTAGCATTAGCAATATACTGGTACAATCATTTGCACCATATTCTTAAGCACAACAAATGATCCTCTTCGCAGATAAGAAAGCATCCTGGTTGTCATATCTTAGATGAATCTGTGCCTGCTCTGTGGCAAACATGAGAATCTATTATGGCCCTTATCCCTGAAACAAAGACAGAATGATTGTGTTAGGAAGAAAATATAGAAATGTCATATAAAACCACTGGAAAAGTTATCAGAAAGAAAACACAGTTCACAGTAGAGCTCTTGATAGAAAAGAAAGCCTTAGCTGAAGGCTAAATCGCTTTTTCTTGCAAAATGGATCGTCTGACCCCTAGGATAAGTTTGTTTGGTGAGATATATGCAAAGCATGGAGTTTGGTGACAACTGCTGAAGTACTATCTTCCTTGTACTGAATTAAAAAATAGACTAGACTGGTATCTGTACTGGGAAACTTCACCCAAAGTGATTTAGTTTGGGCTATAAGGTAAAACAAAGTGATGTTGTAAATTTACCCAGGAACTGCAAGTGACAGATCCAAACAGTGCAGGAACTACTAACTCTGCTGTAGTAAAGAGGAAACTGCTACAGAGTGAAATGAAAATAAATAGGAGCTGGTCAGAAAGATATGCAACTGTTTCCATGTGAGTAAATGAAATTAGATAGACAGGGCTGGAATGTGGCCTTCATTAGGCTGACTTTCCTGTGCTCTAATAGCACAAACATGTCCTCAAGCAGCAATGAGTGGGAATTCTTTGTATAAAGGTGTCTTGGTGTTACTTCAGTAGAAGAAATACAAGGGAAAAGCGAAATCACAGAAGCATTTCTAATTCTTTGTCATTTCCAGCTGCAAGAACAGCCTCTTTTTGATTTTAAGTTGCCCAAAGTTCTGTGATTGCTGTTCTTAATTCCATGCAATGGGATCTCTTGTCAGCTCTCCTGAATCACTGTAGCAGTCTGAATTGGAATAAGTAGGGGCAAGTATATGCCAGGATCCAGTTTCAGCAATCGGGGGATCTCCCTTTTCAAAGGCCAGAGAGGGCTGGAAGAGATGGAGGAACTTCCAGAGATGAGCGGGCAATTTCAAAGGAGTCCAGGCTCACAAAGCAGATTGAGTGGACACCGTGGTCCACAGACAAAAATAACCCCATAGAATGAAGCTATCTCTAAGCTGCAAGCATTTCTGTTCCCTTCCACCTCGGGAAAGTAGGGTTGCTAGAAATGGTGGGAGCTCAGTTAGTTCAGAGCAACAGCAAATTACAGTGTCTGTCAATCCACTGTCTGAGCAATGCCAGCTGTTGGGGGCCACGGTACTGAGACGACAGTCTCAGCTCTTCTGTTTATTTTTTGGATTTGTTTCACATAGAAATGGAATGAAATTGCCTCACTACACCCTCTGCCATGAGCTACTTGCCTTACTGAGTTCTGAGTGCTCCATACTTATTTATAACTGAGCTTTCAAAGGGCTAGGCTTAGGTCTGGTGTGTGTTTTTAGGTACACTGCTTCGACTTATCCAAGCCCAAGCTCTAGTAGAAAGTACATTTGACAAAGCTCACAATCACCTTTTGGAAGCACTGCACATTTAACAAGATTACAATGGTGTCACCTGAAAGAAAGTTGAAACAAAGAGCATTCAGGTTCTGATCAGCATCATGCTTCTTTACAAGGCTATAGCAGAGGTGTTAGTTCCTTCCTGGGAGGTACAGCCCTGTCCTCTGGAATGTGCAGAGCTGCTTTGCCCTGAGGGGTGAAAGTGGGAAGCAAATATCCTTATAATGAAAAGCATTGTTCTTGCTAAGCTAATGGAAGTCACACCTTTTTAAGGAGTGCAGCAGGCTTGTCTCTAAGGCACATGCATGAGATGCAGAGTCCTTGCTGAAGCTATTACCTTTACCTGCCTCCTTTAGGATGTACTTCTCTCAAAGACTATTTCAAGATCAGCCTTTTATAATGTTTTTCTTTGCAGAAGACCAGCAGCAACTTGTTCCAGAAGATAAAGTAGGCAGATTGCAGTGCAGCTTTAAATTGTGCTCCACTCTCAGGAGAAGCTGTTTAGATACTTCGTTGTTACTTCCTGTTGTTTTACACCATGACTTAGGACATCCAGTCTTTTTTCTTCACAAGTGTCTACTCATGTTTCTCTTTATTTTTCTTCAGGGCAGCAGCATTATTTTTTTCCCTTTAAGCCCTACTTTTGGGGATACTTTTATTTTTAGATGTCTGGTTTTATGGACTTTTACATCATAATGTGGAAAGTTCTTTGCAGTTCTACTGTTTTGAGAAGACATTTTTGTTTTATTTCCGAGGCCTGGTAAAGGGAAAAGTGACATTTTAAACAAATACCTGGTAATTTTATAAGCTTCATAAATTACAAAATCTCTGAACACCAGCTGCTGAAATACAATAACTCTCTGACCTGAACCTATTAGGTGAATAAGTCTGTTGTATATCGTTTGCACCAGTGCTATACATTAAAACTAGCTTCTGTAAAAGGCACGCAAAGGTGTCTTTGGTAAAAGCAGAACTTCTGTCCCCTGGGATTCATCCCAGCAACGCTGGCTGCTCTGCTATTATGTAACTTTCACTTTTCTTGTGAATTGTGCCTTTACCAGTAATTTGGTTCCTCTTGGTTATGGTGTAGGTTCATGGCTACTACGGTGCCCACGATGCTGCATCTCATTCCACATATATGTAATAAGTGTACAAGTGCATATTCTGGTGTACTGGTTTTCTGTCTTTCTGAAGATCCCATTTACTTCACATAAATAGCTTTGCCTATTTACTAAATCACCAATCAGCAGCTCTGTGTAGATGCCCAAATGCTTGAATAAATCCATTTTCTAACAGTCATAAAGTCCTTTTAAAGAAATCTGCTACTGTGTTCCTGCAAAACTAGAATATATTAATCATCAGGAAATCCAGCAGCCACTGTAACTGACATCTAGTTCTGTAAAATGATCCCAAGTCTGAGGTTGGATAGCAATATCTTTCTACTGCTAAATGCAACTGTTGGTGTCTGTAGCTTTGGGATTCTCTTCCTGATAGTGTATACTCTCTTTGTCTGCTTAAGCAAGCAAAATAGCTGACACAGAAGACTGAAGAATCCGCTATTTGCATGGAGGAAGAAGAATTCTTTCTTTGAAGACTGACTAGTGGCACACCAAAGAGTACATAGATGAGAGAGAAGAGGATGAGAAATGGCAGGTTTTGATACATTGGTTATCTCACATATAGAATAAAGAAAATAAAGCATGGGGGATATACTGAGAGGGAAAGAAATCATTTTATTCTTACTTGGGATGCAGGGAACCTGAAGGCTTGAAGCAGGGAGCTTTGCAGGGCCCCACTCCTCTGACATTGAAGTGTGAGAAATGGCAGCTTGATTATTCAACAACCCAAATATCTCCATTCTTTATGAAAAGGAAAGATACACTTAAGTACATATCCTGGTATACAAAGCACGAGTGCTTCTAAACCAAGCCAAACTAAACTAAACCGAACCAAACCCTAACTCTATAAGGCTATGGTTAAGAAATACACTGATGCATCTGGAGAAACCACCTGATTTCTTACTGACACTTTTATTTCTCTAGCAGGTTTTTGTTTATTCTTCAGGGCAGAATGGCTGCATTTTCTCTTGCCTTGAGCTAAATTCTCTTCAACTGCTAGGCAGGAAATACAATACCCAACATCCTACTATTTCTCACTTCATTATACTAATATAGTCTCACTTACAATGAGGCAGAAATAATGAAGAAAATATGCTGTAGCAATGAGTATTTATGTCACTGCTTTTTTAATCTAGTCTTGTACAGTGCATTTTCAAGTCCCCTAGATGCAATTCTCTTTCTGTATCTACTCTAATACATTTAATTGTACATTTTCATTTGATATGAAAGCTCTTGGGAAAGATCTAAAAAACACCAGCAGACAATGGCCTTGGTTCTCAGCTGTCACAAGAGAGCTCTCAGGGCTGCAGGAGTGGTGAGCAGGGGCGGAGTGTCTTGCAAGAAAAATCTTAGCCAATGCCAACACCAACAAAATTAGTAGCTTAGGCTGGGGCAAGTATGCATTAAAAAAGGGCTTGAACTCAGTGAGGACTCCTCTGAAGGATGAACTCCCAAGTGGAAGAGTTAAAAAACACTGTTCTGAAACTACACCGAAATGACATTCACTTAGTACATCCTCGCTGTAAAAGCAGCCTCTCTAAAAATCCCTGTGTTGTTTGTGCTCTATAGCATGCAGGAACCTGAAGCTTTTACAGCACAAGCCTCTTGGAGGATCCTGTTAGCTAATGCTTCGACAGCTTCAAGAAGGGACATTCAACAGTGATTGTGAAGCCTTTTCCAAAGAAATGTATAGGAAATGTTTACTTATTTCATACTGGCTGTATTGCTCTCTGCAGAATTTTGCTTATATAAATAGTTGAAGTTCTCCAATGGTTTAAGGCTTTTAGGAGCCAGGAAGCAGAGCTGTAAATGTGAAACGTACACTCAGAAGAGGCGCTGGTTGGCATCCCTAGAGGCTGATGACCTCCATTTATCTGTAAATTGATAAGAGCATAGGCAGCAGCTATGTTTGCTTCCGCAGAGCCTCTGGTGTGACCCAGAGGAAGCCCACATGGAGCTGACAGCATCGTTCATTCTTCGTGCCCAGTCACTCTGTACCTGTTTGAGATTTGCCAGCAAGGATACTAAATGCTATCACTCAGAGTGGGAATTTCTATGGGCTGAGCACTTGGGTGATAGGAACTGCACCAAAACAAGAAAGCTCACTCCATCTAGGCCACTGCCAGAATTGTTCTGTAGTAACTCCTTTTGGTCACTGGTAACTTGGACTGAATTCAAACTGAAGTTTCTAGTGTTACTCTTGTAAACTACTTGTTAACTCAGCCCTGCTGGTCTCCCTGTCATTTTCTAAAACTGTAGTTCCAGCTTGGTTGTCATTATTCATGAGCCTTTCTGGAAGTGCTGATCCCTGCGTTTAACTTCATCATTCATTTTCTCTGTTACATTCCATCTGCTGCTTGTAGATTGATAAACACTGGATATATCTCCTAAGGGCTCCTGGAGTTTCAGAGTGGGATCAGTTGTTACTATTATTGAAGGAAAATGAATCATTAACATCTACACACATATACAGCAGACTAAGAAGTTCCATAGGAGGAAAACAACTTTTTTTTTGCATGAAAAGTTTATTCCAAATCTTCAGAACTCTAAGGAAGCTTACAAAACTTTTAAACAGTCTGTTGCTTTTAAAACACAAACACTATTCCACCATTGCTAGGAGTCATTGTCTGTTTTCTATGAAATGGATTTAAATACATTTACATAGGTCTTGGCTGGAAAACAGTAGAATAACTGTGTGGTTTAAGGATGATACTTATGCAGCATGATGAAATTCCATGTTTAAAAGCTGTGTTTTCATTTACTTTAAGAATTTGCTCCTTCAAATTAACCTGCCTGGTTTTATTTTCCACCTTGTGTCCTCTCTCCACTAACAGTTTGTCTTTGAGGCATTCTTATCCCTTTGCTTTCAACATTGTCAGTTTAAAAAACTTTATGAACTTACAATGAAAGAACACATCCTGACAATTAATTGTACTGAAAGAGACACTTTAGGTTGCATTTGGTGGTTTGTTGCAGGATCTTGTCAGGACTATCCACAGGTGAACAAGTGTGTACAACAAAATTGTAAGCACAGAGGTTGGTTGGTTGGTAAGTCACAAATGTGTGAAAGGGATATTCCAGAATCATTGTATTAGTTCTGCATGATGTCAATGGATGCTCTTCTGATTGGTTTGAAGCAGAAAGTGCATTTTCATCTCTGTTGCTGAGTTTCATGTAGTAAAATTGTAGAGTAAAACTTGACAGTAAATAACAGTAATAGTAAAATTATATAGTAATAGTAAAATAGTAGATGGTAGTAGAAAAAAAAGGAATAGTAAAAAAAACCTTGGATTGTAATAGTAATATAGTAAAACTAGATAGTAGTAGTAAAACTTGATCATGAGATACAGGGAATGAATTAAAAACAGAGTAAATGAACGGCAGAGAACAAACTGTAACATGAAAGTCAATGCAAAAGCATGTCAGTGGCATCTCATTTGTAATATATGACATAGTAGGAAAAATTGGCAGGTTTTACTTGACTTTGCTATGGTCAAAGCACCCTCAGGAGGTCACTTCGAATACCTCTGATTTTCCAGGACAGGTCAATTGCCATACCTTTATTGGAGAATCTAGCCTAGAGTAGTACAGTAGAAGACTGCGGTACCGTTTCCTTAGGACTTTGTGTCAGGATGTATTTCCCAGTTGTAGAGAAAGTGGAAAAAAGGAGAAAAGTCTGTCAAGTGAACCATCAAAAGAAAGAAAAACCAAAATAGATATAATAATACTTTAGTAGAATCCTTTGACTATCAGCATATCTCACAAAAGGCTTTATAAAACGTTGAGAGATAAAACACTATCCCACGTTAACATCAGACAGCTCAGAGCAAGCCCCGCGTGTATTTACAGGGAACAGTCAGCCCTCTCTGAAAGAAGAAACTTCATTCTGTCCTGTCTGTACCACAAATAAACACAAAAATAAATATCCTGTAATTGCCATGCAGCAAGGAGGTCACAGAGCAGAGAACTGTCCCTTTTCCTGCAGAGGTGGCTTTCCTGGGCCAATGGCAAATGCATATGACAGTTTGGGAAATGTGAATAGGAGATCCCATCCTGGATCACAGCAGCGGTCCAGTGCCCTGTCTCTACAGTAAGTGGCCACAACCAGATGCTTCAGTGGAGTCTGCAAGAAAACCCATAATGGACAATTATTGAATAATTTGCTCGTAGGGGAAGTTTCTCCCTAATCCCAGACAGCTAATGATTGGTTTATGCCCTGAAGCATGAGGGTTCATACATCTCCACCCCCAACCATTTTTATCCTATCTAAGGTATCCCTGGGCGCTCTCATTATCCAAATAAGTGTATAATCCTTTTTGAATCCTACTAAGCTCTTGGGCATAATGATAGCTTGTTGCAGTGAGTTCAACAGGCTAATTATGCATTGTGTAAAAAAGTATTTCTTTTTATCAGTTTTAAATTTGTTTCCTTTCACTTTAATGGATGTCACTTTGTTCTTCCATTATGGGGAAGAGTAAATAGGAGCACCCAATTGACCTTCTCCATACCATTAATTATTTTATATCTCTCTATCATGTCCCCACTTATTAATTTCCATTTCCAACTGAACAGTTCTCATCTCTTGAATCTCTCTTAATATAGAAATTTCTTCTTGCCTCTCTTCTCTTCTGTTGCCTAACTTTGGGCTTCTCTGTTTCCACTATGTGTTTTAGGATGGCATGGCCAGAAATGAATACTGTATTCAGAGAAAGTGTGCCAACAATGTGTATAATTGCACAATTACAATATTGTCATTGTTTTCCATCCCATTCTTTCTACAAGCTCTCATTTTGTTTGCTTTTTTAACCTCCACTGCTCATTGATCAGATGTTTAATTGAGCTGCCCGCAGTGACCCCCAGGTCTTTTTCCCAAGTTGTTACAGTTAATTTAGAGCCCAGCAATGTGCATGAGCAATTCAATCTGTTCCTTCCAATATGTATTTTCATATTTGTCAATGCTGAATTTGGCTGCCATTGTGCAGGCTTATTAGGTTTCATTGAACGTCTTTGCAATGTTCTGTAGTGCTGACTGACCTAAAGAATTTGCTCTCCAGAAAGTTTACCACCCTCCTGAATGCACTTTTCCAAATCACTGAATTTGTTTGACAGTACCAACCACAGGACAATGCTTCTGGCATGCTACATCTAGTCTGTGGCTGGAATTAAGGCTACTATTGATTAAGAATCTGACTAAGACATAGAGGTTAGAGTAGCTAGAATTTCCAAGAATAAAACATAGAAGTGAAGCCCTACCTGAAGTTACACATTAAATTAATTCTAGTTGCCTAATGAGTCCCTGTTTGGACATGTATCACAACCACACTGAATTTCCACATAATGTGCTCTTTTTTTTGTGCCCATATAAGGGGCTCTCGTGTGCATTACAAAGGGACACAAGCTTGCTACAGAGCTGTGTATGAGACTTCAGATAATTGTTCTGCATTTCAGACTGCAAAAGCCAAAATTATCTCTTACCAGTCTGTATTTTGGACTAGTTAATATGTACCTCCTCTGTGGTGCTTGACCTAGGCAGCCACAGCCTGCAGGTTAGCAGGAGAAAGATTCTAAGTCTTCAGGTCTTAAATTTCTCTTATGCAATGGAGGCTCGAAAAAAAATGCCTTGATATCCACATTTTTCCAGTAGTACTTAATCTGAGTAAATAAGAGCACATTCAGTTTTTTTCAGAGTGCCCTGAAGTTATTTCAAGCATTGGTCAAACTTAAAACAAAAAGAAACTTACACAAGTCAAACAGAGGCTTAAATCCTCCGTCACAAACGTGCTGCCAGCTCAAGCAGAGTACCTAAAACATTTTCCAAAAGGTAGTTTTCTTTGCCATGTATAAGAAGATTCTTTGGAGAGATTCTCTTTTTTCACATGTACCATTTCTCCATGGGAAATCAAGGTAATTGCAGTAGTAAAGCTTGCATTTATTTGTGGCCTCTTGCAATCCAGCCACCATCAGGTTTTTCTGTTTTGCAGCATTTTCATGCATCTCCAGCTTATTAATATTTTTAGACAAGCCACCCATGTTACAATAATACCTCTTCAAACAGGATGCTGATTTCAGGGGGTCATCATGTTGCACTGTTTCATTATGTCTCATTTTCATGAGCACCACGTTGCTATAAAATCATAGCATGCCTGTGTACTTTAACTCCACTGATCTGAGTGCCAAGGGAAATTGTGGTTTAGCACACAGCTTTATCCACTTTGGGATATTCTTGCTTCCTAGCATCTGATTCCCTCTGGAATCTGAATCTCGTCAGTCCCTTCTGGAAATTAATTTTAAAACTTTCTCCAAGAAACACCTTTTGCCCCATTTCCCCAAAACATCATGCTGGAAATGCTTTAGATTGAAGAGGTTACAGCAGTTTCTTCTGAGGACAGCACTACTCAAAACTGTACACCTCAACCTACAGAGTACAGGTATGCAGGAGGAGCTTTGGATTATTTTCACCAAGCCTCTTTCACAGGTCTTCACAGATCTCATCACCCCATTTTACAGGAATCCATTGTCCCTCCAGTACATCTCAACTCCACTCACCCTGGCACTGACCAGGGACCATCATATGGTGGTGTCTTGTGCAGATGCCAAACAAACATCCAGAGTGCACGATGCTTCTGACATCCCTGTGTTAGGCCAAACCAGCCTAAATAACACAGAATGGAAGAATGATCTGGAAATACAGAACTTGAATCCCAGAAAATTTAAAGCAACAAACATCTAAAGCAAAAGAAATGCTGGTTTGAGGGAAAAATGGTTATAATTTATTCGAATCACTCTAATTAATTTAAAAGATCTTGATAAGTAATAAAAAAAGCCACAGCAGGCTATAAAAACATCTGTGTGGAATAAGTAAACTACACTATTGTTTACTTTTTATGTTCAAAATGTGCTTGCTCACCATAACAACATGTAATTTCTTGATATCCTCCCAACTCTCTATTTTTTTTACATGCACTAAAAATTAGTCAACCTGTTTAGCAGTAAGTGATAGGTATCACTGATGACAATTAGCCAGAAAGCAGCATATTTGAAAGGTATCAGTTACTAACTACTTCCAAATATTTTATTACATGCATTATGGAAATTAAACAGCAGACATTTCTTATAATTGCAATAAACCAATTCTTTTGTAATGCATAGTTAAAACTGGAAACTTAATCAGTCTCTTCAGCTGATACGAGATCTTTGGTATCTGTATCTGCAGAAGTTTCTTGTAGGTAAATACACAGAATAAAGAGAATATTCAACAGCTCCAGTTAACTGGCATGTGACATCAGCTCCATGCATTGCACTGAAGAGGCAAATTCTACAATTACACTTCCTTTCAAGTTTTGATGTTAAGTGCATTCTCAAATCAGTGTGAGAATCTCCTAGTAAGACAGCTGATCCCAGAAAGTAATGAGCAACACAGAAAATGGCATGCAAAGAAATCAGTCCTTACAGGACTGAATCCTAAAACAGCAATATTAAGCAAATAAATTGCTCTGCTTCTGTAGTTGAAAAGCACAAATATTTAGCAGTCTTCTCTGTGTTCCAGTATAAACTTATATGTTCAGAAATCCATCAAAAACTCTTAACTGACTTCAGTGGAACAGAATAAACCCTCCGAAACACATCTGAAGAGGTGCTCTTAATGTATATTACCTATTCTGGATAGCAAAGTTAGCTTGAGAACACTATAAAATTAAACCAAAATTGATTAGAGGCCGTAGCCCCTTGGAATGCATGAGATTTATACTAGACTAGATTTTCTTGGCCAAGAGATTAGCAGACTGCTGCGGGGAAGAACTGAAATCTTATCATAAAAAAATGTATTTGCTGCCTTTTTACTTTCAGCTAAAACTTCTCTTTTTCAAAAATATTTACATAAGTTATTTTGCCTTTCTCTGCAGAAACTGAAGTCATCTTTATAGTTAGATTTTGTTGCCCTAAATTTTCTTTTGCTTGCTCATCTGTTCTGTAACAGTGGTGGAAGTGACAGGAAGGGGATTCACTTTACCACATTCAAGAAATTGTTAAGTGATGGCATCGTTTGCTGTCACTTTTGAAAGCAACCTTTGCTGGTGTTCATGAGGCAAAGATTGTTTTTACTTGCAGAAAGCTTGAAAAGGGCAGCACTGGTCTGGTAATTACTATCATGAAGTGCATATACTAGCAGGGATGACCCTGTAGAAAGTTATACCTTCCAGCTTGAAATGCAACACAGTCTTATTCAGCTCCTTCCAGGTTCTAACATAAAGCAATGATTCTCCACTCAAAAAATCCTTTACTTTGAAAGCACTCTTTTTGTTAATATTAGCATAATAGATGTGGTGTAAAGAATCATAATATATGATGAAGTCTCTCTTCAGAAAATGTGCCTGCACACAACCTGCTGCCCGAGAGTAGCCAGGTGCTTTCCTGCAAAAGACAGTTTCAAAGATTACAAATAGACAAGGTTTAAAAGAATGGAAATTAGTAACACAACCATAAATAAAACAAAATGATAAGCCAAATCCTTACTTATGAATGGATATAACAGTCATGTTGAGACATAGGAATGTCATTCTATCAAATGAATAATCTCCTTATCCACAGAACACTTATAGTGACAAAGGCCATCTGAAATAAAAGGCCTTTTAAACACAAGGCAAGAAATAATTGTTGGAACTATTAACTTACTGTGTATCTCCCTCAACCAGCCTTCCCTCTCTTACCTTGGACTAACCAGCTTTTAGCACACAACAGCTATTCTCTTAAGTGGGGAAGCAGGGGATACACTGTTTAAAAAAATGAATTCTTTCTTTCTCAAGAGAGGACCTTTCCATTGTCAGTTCCTAAATCTCCTTTTCTATCTCAATTTACATGATCTCAGGTAGTTTAATTTTTTTTAAATGACATACCTAAGAATAGGAAAATGATTTAAAGTGTAGAGCAAAGAAAGATATTGCTGAGCATTAATGGAAAAAAAAAAAAGAACACGTCTTCATTTTCTGCATTACAGCCCACACTGAGAGTGAACAGAAATTCTGCCCAAAAAGAGCTCTAAAGCTGGGCTTGCACTGGCTGTGTAGAGTCTGGGAAAACTGTGCTCATACCCTTGGTAGAAAGAATACATAGAATATTATCCTGGTATTTATTTAGTTTTTACTTCTGGAGTAAGTGTGTTTCACAGTTTTGGGTGGACTAGTGAGTTGTGTGTCTGTATAGTCAGTAATACACTGCCCCTTCTATATTAATTATCCCCATTACACAGCATTGCATCGTAAAGCAAGTCTGGGAACTTTGTCAGAACACCAGATGTTCCCACAGTCTTTGGTCACCCCATCACGAGGATTGGAGATCCTGCCCAGTGACTGAAATTCCCACTAAAGATTTTGTCTGGCTCTACCAGAATATTTTCAGAAGATTTCTGTCCTGCAAAGAATCTCATCAGTTTTGGGAAAGTTGGAATGAATATTTCTAGTCTCCACTACCAACCTACTTCAGTGCCCTGGATCATGGGTAATAATTCCAGTATTACTCCCTTCTACTGTCTTCTAGGTCTATATCTATCCCCTCTGAATACATCAGACAGACACCTCTTTTGCTCCCAAGGGCAAGGTGCAGTAGCTGGCCATGACCACAGTGCATAGAACTTGGCCCTGGGTATCCTCTGAGCTCTGTGTGATGTCCCTGTGTCCATATAACACAATTCTCCTTGTGTGTGTGGGTGTCTTTGTTCACAGGAACTGAAAAACTGTAAGAGTTTGTTGCATACCTGGAGTATGGCGTCGAGGAGCAGAAAATATTAGAGATTAAAAGACTTCTGAGGTAGTGCTGGAGGACTCTGAGGAATGGTGAAATGCAAGCATAGTGCAGTCCTGTCCACACAGTCTTGTAGGAGTGGCTCCATCCATGTACTTTCCCTCAAACCATGTCCAATTGTGACCTCAGAACTGAGCCAGGGAGCAAGTTAAATATTGTGCAAGCAGTTAATATCACAAAGAGTAGTGAAGCTTGTTTTCTGGCTCTGGACATTGTCTGTACCACTGGCCACGCCGTGAAGGTGAAGCTGTAAGTGGGTCCTGCCTCCGTGTCTCTGGCTGCTGAGCAAAGTATTGTTAAGGAATCAGGGCAAGGAAGTTCATATGGGCGGATGCCACAACACAGGCATGAGGAGGTGCAATTTCTGTGATAGATTTATCATGCTGCAGCTCCCACTTGCATTCATATGCATGCATCCTTTTAGAAATGTGACACCAGATGCTGTTTCCTGGCAACGGGCCCAACACCCCCTTTCACTTAGGTGTGAATTTTGACAACTCCAATTCACTGGAGCCTTAGTTATGTTATCTTTTCTAAATGCTTAGAGACTAAAAAGACCTCTTGCTCTTTCTGCTGTGGACTTAAGTGCCACTTGGGCCAATTTGCAGTGCTGTGTTAACTCCGAAAATATCTTCTCATCTGAGTAGCACAATTATTACCCCTAAATAGGGAAAAGAGAGTGGAAATGTTCTGAATGGAACACAGATAACACAAGTCCTTTTTTTGCTGTGTTGTCACTCAGAGCTGTTGTTATGCTTGGCATATGTCACATCAATGTATAATAAATGCCCATGTCAGTCAAATGCATGTTATGTGTAGATCAGATGTCAATCTAATGTTTTGTATTAAAAGCGGTACCACAGTCCATGCACAACTTTATCAACATTGCTGGGGAGGTTTTCGTGTTGAAGTGCTCCAGCTGCTTGGAGCTGTCTTTTGCACAACACCTTAAGGGCTTAGAAAAATTACATTTCAGAAAAGGGACAGTAAAATATCAAGTTTACTTCCCTGTTGTTGCTTACATAGCAGGGGCAGGTCATCTAAGCCACTTACTTGTTTGGCTTGTTTGCTCTTACAAAAAAACCAGAGAGAAGCAGCCGAGTAGCAAAAGGGGGAACTCCCGAGCAGGGGGACCTGGGACTGGCACTGTCTGACACTGCAGCCCCGTGTGTGAGTTGTGCCAGGCCTAGGTGAGTTCTACACGCATGAGTGGGAAAGGTGGGGAGAGGGGCCAACCCCAGCTGAGATGCAGGAGCTCAAGCAACACTTCCAATCCTAGACAGACTTGCTGCCAGGGGAGAAGCTGAGAGGCTTACAGGGCAGATGGTCAGTAGATATGGACTTCGGGGTCACTACAAAGCTGGTCCCAACGTCAGTCTGGATCTTTCTTGAGGAACTTTTTTCAGCAAAGCACAGCTTAGGTGTCACAGCTGCACATACTTTTGCTCGGAGATACTGTGGTCTGGCTAACACAACAGCAGTTTAGAGAATAAAAGGGGTTTCTATCAGCATTAATTAATCTTTGCAATAAGGCCATTGTTATTAACCTTGTTGTACGTGTGGGTCACACTTATGATTGGTGCACTCTCGTTCAGCTCTCGGATTCCTCCAGGATAGTTCCAGCTTATGTAGTAGTGGTTTTGTCTAGAGAAATTGTAGCTGAAGTCACTAACAGACGTAGGATTGTTAGTTAGATATTGGGAATTCTGCTTCTGGCTGTGCTTCTAAACCACCCAAAATACTTTCACAGGGACAAGTCTTGAATATAAAGGCTACTTTATGGTCATTCTGCAAATACAATGAATTTACCATCTCATTTGTATTTCACTGACTGGATTCAAGTGATTACTGAATAAAAAGTATGTCCAATTTAACCCTTGATTTCATTGTAGCTTATTGCTTGGCAATAAATACTTGATTTTGCAGTGTGACCTTCCTTTTGTTAATCAAATGAAGGCTATTCATGTCTTCCATTAAATTAGCAGATGTAATGCAAAGAAACTGCTTTGTAAATTATGAAACAGCCAACCCTGTGTAGTTGCATATGTGGGGAAAATGCTGTTTCACTGGCTTTTCAAATAGATGAGAGGTTGGAGATTTGCCTCTTGGCTTCACAAAGCCGTGGGCAAAACCAGTGACTCCACTTCCAAACAGGATTCTCACAGTTTGGGCAATGTTTTATCTTTTCCTTCTTCTGAGGCATCAGATGTTCATAAGAGAAGGTGCAGGAAATCCCACCATGTAAACCCTGTTACCTATTACTGTTAGAGACCTTGAGGATATCCATACATTGTCTTTCTTTATTAGCAAGAGATACCATGCCAGAGAAAAAGATGCTGGGAATACAAAAGGACAGGGGGAAGAAGTGGGGAGGAGCATGCTCACAGTGGCCTGAAGATATCTGCTTTCCAACCAAATGTACCCAAACAAAATCATCATGCAAGTGACTGGTTGGAGGCATGTAAGACAAGTTCACAGATGAGCACCTCTGTAGATGTAGCTTAATCCTTTACAAAGACAGTTGTATTGTACTCTAGAAGTATGCTGGACAGTACAGGCTCACAATCCCCAACAAAAGGGGAGTTAATGGCCTCGAACAGCCTCATGCCAGGAGTTGTGAATGACAGTACTCAGGCTTTTAAAAGGCAGAGCATACAGTATTTGAATCATAAAAGAATACATACATTTGGCATTAAAAGGATAGCATAAATATTTTGAAATGGCTCTTGGGTTTTGGATAGAGAAGACTGTAAAACAATCTCTTTATCTTTACCGGGGAAATACACACTCATTGAAAAACTGCTGGATTGGGCAAAAGTGATTTCCTCGCAGTGGTAGAGCCCTAAAGCCACGGTAGCAATTTTTCATCATTTTGTTAATTTTCCCTAATATGACAAGTATGCTACTAATATGATTGTTCTGTTTAAAAACTAATACCACTATTAATACGTTACAGTGATGAATTACTAACAATAATGTATCACGAAGGAAAAACAGTGACATAATTAATGCAGTGTTACAGTTGTGCAACAGCAATTTGTTAACTCAATGCAAAGCACTCAAAGAAAACTTTATTTTTCATATTTTCTTCCATAATTGCTTTTACCCACATTTGCAGTGTAAAGATCTGCTCTCAAAGGGAAAAAAAAAAAGAAGAAAACCAACACCTGAGTCTTTTCTTTTTGTTCCAGTAGATGTTTGTTCTCAGACTGACAGATTTAATCTCAACCTTATTTTAGGATCTGGATATTATCTTTTTAGGCAACAGACTTTTACAGCCCTTTTTAAGATCTTTTTTCTACTCCCTTGTACAACAGTGCAGCTTATTACACAGCTCTCACGTTGCAACCCTTTTATGACTAGGGGATATATTGTCATATTGCATTGATTAAAATACTCCCAGTCTGCACATCACTGTGCTTCTCTCCACACACATTTCAAATACAATCTTAGAGAAGGTAAGCTAACATAGAAAAAGGCTTTACAAAGGAACTGGTTACTTTAGCATCAGTACTTCACCCTCGAATGAGAAGAATGGAGGAAAATGTGCGTATTCCCTTTATCTGAGCTTCTTTCTGTAGTTGGAGAAACCCGCAACATTCTTTCAAACGTTGTCTGCAAAAGCAGCTCGTTTTCAGAATGAGATCCTCCATAAACTAGATCATAAAGATACTAAAGTACGATCTTATAACTACAGGTCTTTGCACAGATCTTCCCCCTGTGATTCCCACATCACAACCCATCCTTCTACTTATGTTCCCTCTCCAGCCACTAAGTAGTACCCTCCTTAAGATCCACCAACCTTTTCTAAAGCAGGCAATAAGCAAACTGCAGACTACACAGCTAAGAGATGCACTCAGTCATCAGTCTGATGCATTTTGGGCTCCTTACTTTTAAGACAGGGGCTGCCTTTTATTCCATTTTTCAGCACAACCATGGAGTCCTCTGTGCTGGTGCTCATTACATGTTAGTGTGATCCAATCATAAAATAAATCATTAACAGCTCTGTAAAGTGAGAGGCAATACTATCAGATTGGTCATCAGATTGGTCCAGTATTGCTTTCTTTAACTTTCAACAGCTGTGCATTACTTTCTGAGAAGCAAGAGGTAGGAAACTGATGGCCAGTCTGACTTGTGACAACGCTGGCTTCACTTAGCAGTTATTGAAAGACTATAGGATCTATCATAGCATCCACTTCATCACAAGTGCACATCCTGCAAGAAAAGTATTACCTGAGTTACATTTAGTTAAATATTGCCAGCAGCTCTGCCATGTTCTACTGTGCTGGGCCCTGTAATAAAGGAAGAAAAATCCTGAAGCAAATAAAAGTTTGACTTGGTAGAAACATTTCTTGAACAATTACTCAGCTGGACTTAGACAATGGAATTCTTGTTAGATGAAATACTGCATTTGTTTTTTAAGCTGATGAATAGAGAGAGGAAATTTAAGCTATCCAATGTAATCTAGTTTAATAAAAATCTGCTCATCATTCTCTCTTCTTTGTAGCTGTGAAGGCCAACACAGCCCTGCCTGAATATTCACCAAAATTAATCCCATGAAAGAAACAAAATCCCATGAAATTTGGTATTCACCAAGCCATATCTGAGGATGCAATAAAAATACCCTTGTGCATCCACAATGCTTAATTTTCACAAAGTTTAATGCTGAAATAATTCATTTTTCAAAAATTGTGAAGCAATACCTTTCTAAAGTTGTGTCTCAAATGCTCTGGCGTGTCCCTTTGAAAAGCTAGTGGAATGAAGACAAGATCTGAAATCGGTACAGCATGATGCCTCCGTTTGGAATCACAACAAAATTATTTCCATCTTCACTCTCATTTAAAAAAAAAAAGGAAAAAAAAAAAAAGCCCAAGAGCTGAGTATGGATTAAATATAGGAATTCAAATCTGGCTGAGACACTGCGAACTTTTATGCCAAGTTCCAGCCTGAAATGAATTTAAATGGCCACAAGTCTAAATTCCACAAAGGGGAGATGGCAAGGAAATTCTGGCAGAGAAATCAAAATAGAATCATAAGCAAATAGCATCACCGAGAAGAGGGAAGAGGAGAAAGCAGCAACTCAAACTTCTGTTTAAAAGAACGAGAGAAAAAGTAGGACAGAAGGGCAGGGGGCACTGTGAAAAAAAATAAGTGATGGTGTTTGCTTTGGTATATGAAATACAGGAGTGATGTGGACTCACAAGAGGTGGCCTGAGAGCTGCCAAGCTATTCAGAGGAAGGCCAAGGCCTTCATGGCAATTTGTCTGCTCTTACTGACTAACGGCCTGACCCAGCATTTTGTTATAGTTTACAACTAACTGTGCAGCTCTGAGATGGTAACTTGTAATGCAACCCTGTGTTCTCACCGACTGAACTAGTCTGTGTCAGTGTAACACATACATTTATTCCTTTCTGATTGTTTTTCTCTACACTCACTGTATGCAGAGATCCCTATCAAGAACTAACCATGGCTTTACAAGGGATTACTGGGACGTACTGGAGGTTTGGGGTCCAAACTGGCTATCCCTTTGCAGAATGAGGAACTCTGCCAAATGCAGACAACAATAGTTAAGGTACAAAGCAGAGGCAATGGCTATAGGAATGGTGATGGGTTTTGTATGAACAGTCTCAGGGGAAAATGTATTGGGAACCTGTTTGGTGATGGGCATGCAGTCACTGAGCCTTTTATCATCACTATTTATAACTAGCTCAATCACTTGATTTTTCTATCTAATGATGCTTAAAGTTACCTTTGTGGTGTTGCTTTCTGCACATCAGCAGCAAAAATAACTCTTGAAATGCTGTACATTTCATAGCATTTGAAGACCTCCTAGAAATGAATGACGGTTAAGCAAGTAGTCAGGAGAGAAGGGGAGGCAGCACCCTGCCTTAACACAGAAAGTAACAAATTACAAGCCAGGGATTGTTTCTAGAGTCTTTTGACACAATTCCTGAGTGACCTGATGCTTAAAACTCCTTGAATGCCCGGTGGGAGATGTAGGGCACCAGGTCCTTCCCAGGTGGCTGTATCCTCCCCAGGCACTTCACCAGAGTCCTGGGAAGTTGTGATCTGATGGGATCAGGTCCACGAAGAGGTTTCTTGACACTGATGAAGTGCACTTACATCTTTTTCAGGTTTTACCGACATGGGAAATATGCAAACATTTGCAAATGAAGAAACTTGCTTTAAGGTAGGAATGCAAAATGAAACTCTTTATTTTAGTCCTGCTAACACCTCCTGTGAATTCTCCATACCGAAGTTATAAGTGTATTTCCTGACAGGGAACTCCAGCATCATAACAACAGATAATAATAACAACAAGCTTGTTTTCATTCATGTTGAGCTTGGACTTTTTCACCAAATGAAGTGAAGAAACTTCACTCTGGAAGTTTGCGTGTGTCTCAGCCACTTTCCCGTGGGCGCTGCGTGCGAAGCGTGGCCCTGGCCGGGGGAGCGCTGGGTGCTGTGGCCACGCTCCGACCCGAGCCAAGCCGAGCCAAGCCAACCCGGCCGCGGGAGCCTTGGCTGCAGCAGTGAGAAACAAACACAATCCCCAAACCATCAGGAGAGACTTCTTCTCCTTGATGCCTCCCATCGCCCCCCCTCCCCCCCCATCCGCGCGTACGCATTTATCCATAAATAAATATAAATATATACATAACTATTTGTAAAACCAGCCGCTGTTAAATGCGGCTACTAAATAACAGCCTTTGGGGGGAAAAAAAAACACATACACACACACACACACAAAAAAACCAACACCCCACACAAGCCATAATGATGATGATGATGATGAGGGGGGGGGGGGGGGGGGAAGAAAGAAAAAGAGGGGAGGGAGGGGGGGGGGGGGGGGGGGGGAAATAAATAAATAAAAGCGAGCGAGAGTCGGCGACGGAGAGGGAGGCAGGTTCAATTATCTAAACAAAGAAATCATGGCGGAGTGTGTTTACATTTGGCAGCCCAAAGACTNCGACAGCACTTCGCGGCCCCGGGTAAGTGCGGAGCTTACTGCGGCTGGACCCGTGTCCCGGCCCTCCCCGGGTGGGCGGTGGGGCGGGGGCCGAGCCGGTGTGTGTGTGTGTTTGTGTGTGTGTTTGTGTGTGTGTGTGTGTGTGTGTGTGTTTGTGTGTGTGTGTCCGGGGTGGGGGGGGATGCACGGGCTGTACACGCCAACGCGCTGCCCCCGGGCTCGCCGCGCCCCCCATGGCTGTGCCGGGCAGGGGCAGCGTGTCCCCCTCCATCCCATCCCATCCCATCTCATCCCATCTCATCCCATCCCATCCCCGCCCCGGGGTCACGGCGCCCGGCGCTGACTGGCGGCTCCGCCCCCGCAGCCTGCCCCGCCGCGCCCCGCGCCCGCCCGCTGCCGCCGTGGCCTCCTGGGCTCAGGCAGCTTGGCTTGGCTTGACTTGGCTTGGGGTGGGGGGGAGGCTGTGCTGCTGCCCCTACGCCGTTTGAAAGGCTCCGCT
>WBNH01005656.1:7500-298036 GCA_013401255.1 Urocolius indicus | reverse complement strand
CCGAGAGCCGCATCGCAGAGCCAGCGTGGGGACCAAGAGGAGGCGGTCGGGAGCTGGCAACAGCACTTGAGATCCTGCCTAATGCCCTTGTCACCAAATGCACTCTCCCCTAAACGCTTTTGCCCTTCAAATGCTCTTTCCCCCCCCCCCCCCCCCCCAAATGATTTTGCCCCCAAGCGCCTTCAGCCTCAAACTCCATAAAGGGTCCTTGCCTCCAAAGCCCTTGCTCTCAAACAATCTTGTCCGCAAGGATGCTCCAGCTTCCCTCACTGCCAAATGTCCTTGCTTCCAAACAGCTTTACCTCCAAACAACATCCCTCTCAACCTTTCTTGCACCAAAGCACCCTCACTGCTAAACACGTTTCCCCTAAATCTTCTTGCCCTCAACCTGTCTCAACCAAGTAAGGGGTTTAGCTGCTCATAGTGTCCCTCAGAACCGTGCCCCCAACCCCTATGAAAGAACAAGAAAGGAGCCTGTGTCCCTCCCCCTACCCACAAGCAGCCCTCAGACTGCTGGTCTGACACGGAATCCCATAGGTCACCACTGTGAAATGTGGAAATGACTTGTTCAAGCAGACTGGAAGTGTTGCTCCCATGTATCCATCAGAAGGTCCCCTGGCTTCAGACACATCTCAGGGCTAGGAAGCTTCAAAACTGATTTGGCACCTCTACCCTGCTGGTTGTGGCCAAACAGGCAGTGGCCACCGCCTGGATTTCTGGGATGAGCATGTGAGCTGTGTGTTCTGCTGCGCCGCACTTACCTTGTACTGGTGTTGGGGAGGTGGCCACGCGTGTGTATTGCTTCCATGGGTTTGCAGGCTTTTTTTGTCAGAGGCTGGGAGCAGAAGGACCATCGAAATGCCTACTGTGGTGGTAGGTCATAGGGGCTGGGAAAGACAGTTGGCCAGTTCCAGGCTTTTTCTGAACCTACAAATGTTTCAGCGTTCCCGCATGTCCCAAACTCAGAGTGCATTGAGCTATGTGAGATGGGGAGAGGAAGAAAACAGGCGTCTTTATTTCTCTTTGAACTGCTTGACTTAAAAAGTTTTGTGGAGGTCAAAGTCCTGAATGAGAGGAAAAATGCTTGATATTGTAGAGTTATGAGGCATTGTAACCAATAAGAGTGTTAAGACTCTGGGAGCTTGAGACAGCCACTTGTCATGCTCACCTGTGTCAAGGCAGCGGGTTTTACAGTTGTTCATTGTGGTGATGTTGAGATGCCCATGTTCATGTCAGTATGGTGGTGGAACAGAATGTGGAGCTGCACATCAGTGCCACTCCGGGTGTGCTAAAGTGAGGGCGGTGGGTTTGATTCTCCAGTGCCACGGCCCTTTGCCTGGTCTGTGGGAAGCACACAATGCACTAAGGGGGTGTCAAGAGTGGCTTGCAAGGGATGGCTGTTGCATAAGATCCATGTCTATGTGCACAGCCTCAGCAGCTCTCCTGCATTACCAGGTGTTGTGGCAGAGGTTAGTGCTGTTAAACCGTACAAAATTTGGGCTCTGAAGACATCAGTGAAGAGAATTATGGTGTTGTTGCTCAGAAGGTCGTTGCTCAAAATCTGTTGCTTTCTTTCCTCTCTTTATTCCCTCTCTGCAGCTACATTCCCCTGCATCTACATTTAGGCCAGGCATTGCCGGGTTTGTACACTGTGGATAAAAGGCCTATTGAGGAAATTCCCCATACACTTCGATTTTTTTGCCACTTTACATCCCCCTTGAACTGTCAGTTCCAAGGGTCTCTGAAGGTCTGAGGCTGTTTTCTCAGGGAAAGATCTTAATTTAAGTAGCCTGTTAATTGTTAATTGCTGTTCTGTGCTGGCTATTTACTTGACTATCATGTCAAACCAGCTGTTCTGGTCTGGAGGCTACACTGGTTATCTGCTCTGATCTCTGAACTGCAACTGCTTTCAGCTGTGTTACTGAAGACCAAGGCAATATTTCTCTTCTTAACGCAAACTGGCATTTTGCTAGATTGATGGATTTTGTGGAGCAAGCCATCCCACTTGAAACTGCTTGTGCCATAATCTGAAATTTATGTCTGGTACAAACAAGGCTTCACTGACACATAATACTTACAAGAATTTTGTTGTTTCTGGTTCTTCAGTATGGATGTGTTTAGAGGGGAAAGGCATTTAAAGCTGGGCAAAACAATGAGGAACTGACGGATAGGCAGTTAGCAGAATTAGATATCAAACTACATACAGTGGCATGTTCAGTGCAAGCAAAGCTTGAACCTTTAATGTATGCTTACCAGGTTGATGGGAAGTTTGGAGAAGGTCATGTTATCTCCAGGGCTGGCTTGAGATCTGTGCAGTTCAATGCCGTATTTTGGCTGTTTGACTGGGATAGTCACACAGAAATGCTAAACAAATGCTGGCAGAATGGATATAATCTTCCCTCAGACTGAAGAGAGCATTAGTGGGGCCGATTCCCTTTCGGTGTGTGTTTGTTGGGTTTTGATTAATGAGAGTTCATTTGGGTATTGAGAGAAGAAGAAACCTCTCAAATGACTGAATCTGTTTCTCCAGTATGTAATAGAATGAAACTCTCAGGCTGTGGCTGGACAGTAAGATACTCTGACATGAATATATATTTTGAAGCTCTGCACAAAATGAGGATTTCATGCATAGGCAACACAGTGTGACAAGTCATATCCTGGGTGACCTTGTGCTTACAGTATAAAGTTGTGTAATAACATATTCTGCTAAATTAATACACAGAATAAATAGAACATACCTAATTTTTATGCTAATAATGATATTTTTTCAATTCTAAGCACTTTTTATGCTACGACCTCCAAGTAAATTACAGGTAGGAGTAAACCAAGCTTCACCAGACCATTGAGTATTTTTGTATTATCACTCAGAGGCTACTTGTAAGGTGTCTTTATTAATTACTGTTCTTTAATTTTTCTGTTACTTATTTTCTGATTTGCTTATTCTCTGATACTGACCTCTGTCCTAATATGTTAACAATAAAACGTGAACTTACAAAAGTGATTTCAGCCACCAGAATGGACAAATCTGTCCAGGCTAGGAGCAAAAATAATACTGACTTTTGATTCCTCAAGGAATTGGCAGAGATTTTGCTACTAAGATGTACTTTGTGTGGCTGGAACATAAAGTAAATTTGGGATCACTGTGATGTGTTGTTCATCCTGTGACGTAACTGTAGGTGAAAGGCTGGTAAGACTTTAAAAGGGGTTAGCTGAGGGAACAAAAGAAACCTAAATTATTTTGTTTAATTTGAACCACAAAGGATAGCATGTCTGAAAGTGCTGAGTACTGGCTTAGTTCTACAGTCATTAATGACTGTGGTAAAGATGCCATTTACTCCAGTCAAAGCAGATTTAGGCCACTGAGGAGTGCTTCTGCAATCCCGTCCTTTAAGTTTTTAAAGTGTGAGTTAAATCTTGTATTCCTGCTACTCCAGCATGTGTTTCTTACCAACTTGGGCACAGGATTGAGTCTCTGTCATACCTCTGTATGTGGAGATAGAGCAGCATTTCTGGGGTAAGAATCCAACTTGTAATGTTCCTCAGTAGCTTTTTCTCCATCACTGTCAGTGAGGTTGCACAGGACAGTCAGTTAGTACAGAATTCACTGTAACTTATGAATGCATATTTACAACCTTAATTCCATGTTTTGTGGTGGAACATTTACAGAAAGAGCATGTGGAAAAGTTATCACTGCATGTATTAAGCACAAAGAAAGCATCCCTATACTGCTGTGTAGGAACAACTGACAAAACAGAACATATTACCAGAAACTATCTTTTTCATTAAGTCTGCACCAAATGGGGATTTAACGCTTGGGCAGCACAGGCAGTCCCAGTGGTTTAGTGCCCATAATCCCACCTTGAAAATGGCTTCACAGTAATAGTTACTGTTACAAAATGGACACTGCTTCCAGTTTTGGTAGGTCTGCTTCACACATAACTAATTGCAGACACAGAAGGCAAGATCTTATTTTACCAAGCCACCTAGTTCCAGAAGTGCAGCTATGTTAAGCTTCCCAAAAGATTTCCAGCCTCAAACTGACAACTTTCTGCTTTGCCTTGTTTTGCCACAATAATGCAGAGCACGTGTGGCAGCCACCCTCACTTAGGCATGCTCAAACTATCCCTGGACGTTAAGATACTATGACATGAATATATATTTGTGAGCTTTGCACAAAGTGAGGATTTCACGCATAAGCAACGTAGTGTGACGAGTAGTATCCAGCGTGACTTTGCAAATGCGGGCTGAGCTGCAGAGTAAACAGCTCGAAAGAGCAAGGAGTATAGCACATTCTTAGACTCTGGAAGGAAATCCCATCATTCAGCCACTACTGTACAACTCTTCCTACAAGTTTCTATAACGTAGGTGCTTTACACAGGTAGCGAAGTACCATGGCCCACAGGCGGGCCCCAACATTTCCAAGGTTGTTATTGTTAGAGAAAACTTATAATAATCAGTGGAACTCATCACAGATTACTGAAAATCCTCTTCATGGCTGGAGATTTCAAAGCTTCTGGGTTCCAGATTATGGAATGGTATTTCTCATTTTACCAGGGCCTGCGTTTGTTGCTCGTTTCAGCTGCACTTCCCATCTCCCAGACATTTGCTTGTCAGTGGTTTTCTTTTGCTAAATGAACGATAGCTTTAGGTGAAACATTTCTTTTCTGCCTTTCAAAAGTAAACAGTTGGACCTTTTAAAAGTTGGAAATAGCATGTATGTGTAAGGAGCTAAGAAAGTGTCTTCTCACATTTCTTTTTCTCACAGTTTAAAACTATCTAGTGCAACCTGGCCTTGATCCTTAGGTAGGGGGGTAGAAGTGATTGCAGAGCCCTGTGCAGTCAGAGCCCTGACAAAGCCATCCTAATGTTGTATATAATAAAAGCATTATTTATGCCTAGCTAGTGACTCATCAGTGTGAAGTTTTCTTTAAGATTATCTTTGGACAGACAGTATTTTTCTAAGGTCTTGTTCAAGGGAACTGAAATGATCTTGAAATATGCATGTAGCCCTTATTTAGACTGTATCAAAGATGCCTTATTATTCAGCATAATTTTGAGTTCTTTCTTTTTGAAAATTTCCCTGGTTTCATTGGCTTTTTAGGCAGAAAACTGAGCCTATGATTGTGGTCTTTTGGTCAGTTACGGAGCATAAAGCCCCGTAGAAACAAGACAGGAAAGGATCTCAAGATGCAATCTTCCTTTCTCAAAGGCATGATAGCTGTGCCATTACTGATGAAAGTTTATTCACTCCATTCTTAGAAACCTTCTGCAACAAAGATTTTGTCTTCCTGGGCAACCCATTGTCCTAAATCTCACTTGCCATATTGAATTCCATTCCCGCTTTTCCTATCTAAACTGGACACAAAGAGGTGTCTATTTCACTCTTCTCTGCGTTTTCATGTACCCAAAGAGCATTACTGTGTCATTGCCAGTCGTCTCCTTTCAGGACTGAACAATCTCAGTTTCTTTCCCTGTTCCTCAGAGCTCAAGTTCCAGATTCCCTTCATTTAGTCCAGACCCATCTCAAAGGGTTAAACTGGCTATTGGACTCTGTCTCACTCCAGCCAATGCCCTACCACCTTTCATTGGGGTGGAAATTAGTTTTTACCAGTCTCTTGTTTAAACATCTCAGTTCTTGGGGCTTTATTATTAAAGGAGGCTTGAAGACTATGGAGAAAGTAGCCTTCATTAAAATGAATAATCTGTGGATCTTAATGTGACAATATGCCTTACATGTAAAACATTTTCCCTTTTATGAGTTTTATCTTTCTTCACTCTCCTGTTCTAGTTGAGATGTTTTTAGGTAAATGACAACAGTATTCCCATTTCCACCCTAAGTGTGGAATTACTTGAAGTGTTAAACAGTCACATACTATATAACTGTCCTATATATTTATAAGTTGTTGTGGTTCTGTTTTTTTGCTATGTTCTGTTAGGAAAATCACGCTTAGATGTTAGAAATATTGATAAATAGATGCCGACACAGCAAATCATAGACTCAGCGCGTACATTTCGGCCTAAGAACACACTTCATTTTGCTTCTAAAAAGCATTCTATAAAGTATAATATATTTGATAATATTTCTTAAATTGGTAAGTCTTTGAGGTTGTGTTATTCATAACACAATATTCATAATGTTATTCATAATGTTTGCAGAACACCAAGCATTCGTCTCTGATTGGAGCCTATAGGTAGTTTAAAACCATAAATATTTAATGGTGATGGTAATTACCCTTTTTTTCAGAATAATGATGTCTTTGAAGTTCCATCTTGGATGAGTGAAACCCTCTTATTTTTTTTCCTACCACTTTGAAGCCTATTCTCATGTTAACAGAAGCATTTCTGAAATTCATAGTTTTGTACATTGCAACAATGACACACTTCATAAATGACAGAACTCTGCTCCAACCTGTCTTCTGCTTAAGATGTTTACAAGTCCCAACACACGTGGCATGACCGAGTGTATTCTGAAGATGTTTCTACCTTAGTGCTTTAGTTCAGATCAAGAGTTACTTTTGGAAGGAATCAGATCCAATTCCAACACTTCGGTTCTTCTTATGCTGTGGTGTCGCAGAACAAAAACTAGATTCCCCTTGGACTGAACTACAGCAGAAGGTATTATCTGCTGCTTTGGGACTGTTACTTCCATGGGACCAGACCAGAACTAGCCTGGAATAAACTGTCTGAAAAGTATGTAACACGGGCATTGAGTCCTGGGCACTGTTCTTCTCTTGCTTTCCTGCCTGGATTCTTGGTTTCAAAGCTGAGAGGCCATTAGGAAATAAACCCCACAACTGATTGCATACGCTACATTCATTGCTTTGCTGAAAAACCTCCAAGGGATACTCAGTCAGATACCATCCCCTAACCACAGTGAAATATACTCTATTAAATTTGTGAAACAAATGACAGAAATGTTTTCTTTTGACTTAGTTTATGAATCTTTCTGGAAAAGGCCAATTAGTGGAGCTAATTGTGGAGTCCTCTGCTTGATTTTCATTTGTTGACCCTGTGGTAAGATACATAGCAAGGCAAAGGCTTTGCTCTGTGGCACCACAGCCATGCAGAGAGGTGCTTTAAGTGACTGAGGAAAACTTGACAGACTATTGACTATATGATATGCATTTTAAAATGACTGTCATGATGTATTGACAGCAGCACTAGCAAATAAATAATACATATTTTAAAAATTTCTGTAATTACATGTTTACCCAATAGGCCAGCACAGCTCTGTCCCAAGGAGCTGTAGCAGTCGGAGTAAATAATACATGTTTTAAAGTCCATAATTACATATTTAAACGATAGACTATCGAGGAAATAATGCACATTTTAAAAAGTCCATAATTACATATTTACATGATAGTCTGTAAATTCTGTAATTACTTATTTACACAATAGACCATAGCAGCTGTTACAGTCTATTATGGTAACTCTCATAGAATTATATTATGGATTTTTTTTTCATAACTTAAAAAATAAGTATATTTAACCAGAAAACTCCATTGTTAGGCTTAAAAAATCCCACAAGCCTCTAAGGTGAGAAAATGTGCATAAAGGTAAAAATTCAGGGGGACACAGAGATAGAGAAGTTCTTACCCTTTCAGTGATAACGTCTTTTGTTAGCAAGTGGAGCTTCGGATACTTCATTCATTTCAGGTTTTCTTTATTTAGGTAGCTGAAATATAAACAGGCAACAGAATGTGGTTGTGCTTTCCTTATTGTCACACAGACATTCAATTCGGATAAGCATTTGGGATTCTTCAAATTCTTTAGCTCCTGTTCTGCTTTTGTGAAAATCAGTGATAAAATCCCCATCAACCCTGGTTTCAGAAATCATTTATATTGAGGACAGCACTTAAACACGTACTTGAAATCAATGGCACTTAAGCATCTTTTAAAAATAAGCACATACTTAAGGGCTCTCGTGAATTCTGATGGACCGAAACATATGATTAAATGCTTTCCAGAATTGGGATAGTGTCTTCCATGAAGGCAGGGTTGGAACCTTCTTGGTGGGCCATAGGTTTTGTGTTGTTCCCGAGGAAAACCTTGTTTCACGTGTTTAACAGCAGACACACGCGTGTGAGATTCGGCGCCACCGCAAATGTGATTCTGCTTCTTTGTTCTTTGTAGAGGTTCATGAATTGAGAATTCATCCGGTGTTTTCTATAGCTCAGCTGCTGAATTTATTCCTCATGTTAAAGACTGGATCAATACACCTAAATGAGACTTCTGTCCATAATTACTACTAAATAGCAAGGCTAAATCAAGCAAGTCAGAATGTGACATTTAGCTCAGCCGGACCTTATGCATTTAGTAACGAAACAGAGTATGAGAGCAACCTTTGATCCTCACTGTTGGTTTCATTAAAACGTTGGAGGGAAGAGAATTTGAGCTGTTGGGAGCCCCATTTTATAGACGTGCCTTAAGTGTAGTGAAATATGCAAGTATGTTTTAACAATGGTTTGAGTTCAAGGTGTTCAGCTGCACTAGGTAGGCTGCTCACATGTTTTAACTGGAAGTATCAGGTAAAAGGCTGAAGGCTTTGTCTTTCCTTGGCAATGAAGTGTACAGCATCACATTTGGTAAGGTAGTATCTCTTCATTTTAGCAAGTGAAGTGTGCTGAAATGGAGTTGCATAGGGAAAGAAAAGCCTTGGTGAGGTCTACTTCTGCTATTTTTTTTGCTATGGTTCTTTCCAGATGTTGTTACTGTGACACCAGTGCACACATCTGGCTATTTGGTGATGTGACCTGCAGCTTCCAAGGCCAAAGGGAAAGTCTGTATCAATCCTTTGATACAACAAGATTTGTAAGGGATTAGGGAACCAAATGTGAGGGCAATAACTTCAGCTTAGGTAGGAACCACATTTAAATTTAAAAGCATCTCATTTTTGCATTCTCCATCACAAGCCCTTGCATTTGCCAAGTAGGAAATAGAAGACATCTCCCTCTTGTTGGACAGGCTTGTGGCACTTGGTACAGTGAGCATAACTGATCCTCTTTGTCTAAGTACTATCCCTGTGAAACTATCAAGGTCAGTTTCTGTGTCATTTCTCTACTGTTTTCCATTAAAAAATAGAAACATTGGTTGGTTTTGTAACACATCCAAGCTTTACACTTGAGCTAAGATTCAGGAGTTATCATCTTTTACATGGGCATCCTAATCCTGCAAGTTACTCAGGTTCTGGGAAGGTTTTGTGCAGCTTCAGCTTTTCACCAGGTGCATGTCGAGGGACTTCACTTCTCCACCCTTTTTTATTTGCATGGCATCCATCCTTGCCAGGCAGGCAGGTTATCTGTCAGCACTTCTGTTACACGGTATTGCTAAATAAAGGGGTTTGATTCACGTATCCGTGGCAGTTCTCTCAATAATTCTGACCTGAGGCCAAGTACATCCAGAAGTGCCCAATATAAATTTACACAAATAAACAAGATGTGTTGTACAATATCAGCTCTATAAAGGGAATGCTCTATTATCATATGCTTTTTGGGCACGAACCACCTGATTTTATTATGAAATATCCCACTGGGGAGCCAGCACAGGGAATATTACATGAAGAAGGCAGGCAGATTCCAGCACATTATATTTGCCAATAAGCAGTGCTTTGCACTTGTAATTTTGTTAATTGTCAGAAGTAATTTGAGTTCATCAATTATCAATGAGTAATGCTATCAGAAGTGTTTCTAGGAAAAGTTAAAATCCCAGTTGGATTGACACAACACTTTCTCCTTCAGAGACAGATAAATTTATTACTGAATAATTTGTCTCTGATGGTATTTTGCAATGTTCTTGAAAAATTAGATTTGAGGCTAAAATGAGACTTTATTGCTGTCTTGGTGTATGCAAGAGGAGGGCATGTGTCTTTTTGAGGAGACAAAGCCAGACTTTTTTTGGAGGTTCACAGTGAAAGGAGAAGAGGCACCGCACATGAGCTGCAACAGGGGAGATTCTGATTAGGTCTGAGGAAGAACTTGTCACGGGGAGGCCTGTTTGAACATTGAACCAAGTTACCCAGCCAGACTGAAATCTCAAACCTTGGCAGTTCTTTTGCACTGGGTTCCCGTCTATCTTTTGTAGGTTGCTGTAGATGTAGGACAGGTTTTGGCTGTGGTCCCTCACCATCTTGCCTATATTCTGCAGAGAGCTTCCAGATTGAAATGTGTTGTGCTATATAAAAATAAACTGTTACTATTACTGGTTTGTGGTGGTCCTCATTTGCAACAGAAGAGCAAGTGATTGCATCACTTGGCAGCTCTGATGACAAATACATATTTGTCAGAAATAGTTATTTACTTTATATGCACTTGTTAGTTTCCTTTTACTGTTTTTTTCATTATCATGGACCTTGAGGACAGAGACAGATTTCTTCCCTGCAGTGTTAACTCCAGTAAGAGGTAGCATTATGGAATGTCATCTGTTGCCTCTTATAATGATAAATATTTCTGAGACAAAACATTGTGAAAACCTTTATGTGTAAATTCCCCTATCATGGCTATTAGGATGAAAAGTAAAACTACAGCTTACTATTACTAGGGATTTGTCAGCAACAAAACAACTCCTCACAGGTAGAGAAGTCTCCTTCCCCCTACCATCTATGGTTTGTTTGCTGTTCAAGATCTTTATGCAAGCAGTGTATCTTTCCCATATAGGCCAAGGTTTTGCAGTTGAGGCAAGGTACAGCTGAGAAACGCCACAAGAAAGGAATCACCATTCTTTAAATATTTCCCCCCCCCCCCAAAAATCCTTTATAGAATCTGTAAATATAACATGGAAGTGGTTGGACCTCTGGAGGAGGGAGTCACATTCCGCAGCACAGTTGGTCAGGAAGGCTTGTGTTATAGGGTGATAAACTGAGACCTGGAGAAACTAAAGGACTTTCCCAGGGTGCCCCTGGGAGAAGTGTAATACAGCTATTAGAGAACTGAGGAATGTTGCCTATTTTGTCCCAGGCATTACTCAAGATAAAACGGTGCAAATGGATGAAGATACTTATTTTTCTTTCTGTCTTAAATGTATTCTGAGAGTTGAATTTGATAAATTTCAGTGTTCATCAAAGCAAAGGAAGTTTCACTGTCGCTCTAACTAGAGTGAGAGACACGGTGGAAAGGTGTTGTGCACGGCTGTATTAACGCACTTCAAACCTGACCTGCCGCACCCCTTCCATGAACTGTCAGGCCTCTCTGCTTCAAAGAGTATAAAGGGGAATTGGCCTATAGTTAACAGGTTCATCTGTTTTTCTGTTGCATGGAGTCTTGACTCTTTGTTTTAAAAGCCGTTGGAAAAATAGCAAGCAGAGGACTAATGTGAGGGCTAATATGAGGAGCAGAAAGAATGACACGTGAGGCCAAATGACCGTAGCTAAGATCTTTCCATAGCAGCTGAGCAGAGTGGCTGTGGCTCTGCCCTGTTGAGTCCTGCAGAAATTTAAACAGTCAATTAAAATGATAAGTGTAAGAATGACCAGCAAAAAAAAAGTCAGCAAATGTTCAGATACAACAAATTGTGTTTGTATGTAATAAGTGTCATCCTTGAATCTTGTTCAATTTCTCCTGCTTTTGTTCAAAAGGTATTCTTAAAATGCAGCTGAATAACGTTCTGAAAGCTTCATGCTGAAATTTCAATCTGTTCTAGTTTTATGGTTATGCACCTAAAATATTAATATCAATAACAAAAAATAGAGGTCTTTGATGGTGGTAGCAGTGCCTGTTAACTACTAGTTTCTGACGTTGTTCAGGAGACACATTTGAAATTCAGAAAGTCGGGCTTTTAGAAATCACAGCTTCAGGTAACAAAAACAATGATTTCCCCAAATATTTATATCCTATGTGTTGATTCACACACACAGAGAAATGCTTCAGCTGTCGTTCTATAGAAGCTCTGTTGAATGACTGAAAAATGAAACAAGAGATCTTGTTCTCAGCAAGGAAGAGTGCATGTAAGTAATTTGGCACAAATGTAATGCAGGGCTAGTGGGTTTGGGACCTAATCTATTTTTAATACACTGGGGGATTTAGAGCAAAAGATAAGAAAAGGAGTAACTTAGTATAAGACCTATTAATATTCAGAAGCCTGTGTTTTCACCATCTCCTGCCCAGGGTCTTTACACGGTCACAGTCTACTTTTAGGAAGTGTTGGTACAATTTCTTTACACCCAAAACAGTTTTGAACAAAAGTAGCTGTATGTCAAACACGTGCAAATGACTAGTGACTGGTTGGAGGCTGGCTGAAAATTTGGCATGTCTACATCCTCAGCTATCACATAATTTCACAACTGCATTTGTATTCAGTCAATGGTGTTAACACTGTAGCTTTTTGTGATAGTTCCTGTAATATTTCTGAATGCTATTATAATAACTTCTCTATCACCTGCACCTCTTAATGATTCATAAATTCCTTGATTTCTATGAACAGCAAACTGTAATAGCAGTATAATCAGGACAGCATGCTAAGGTATAGCAGAAACTTCTGCTGCCTGACTACCTCCAGCTTTCCTTCATTGCCTGACTAAATTGTTCCAAATGAGGTTTCCACTACAATTTGAAACAAGGAACTCCTGAGTTCAACACGAATACCAGTGAAGGAGACCATGCTGAAAATTAAAAAGCAAAATAGACAATAGCATGTAACAGATTTCAAATAGAGTAAATGCAAGGGCATTCACTGGATAACAGGTATATTATTAGCTCTGCCATAATTTCTCTCTTTCCTCTTTCAGTCATTTGTTCCTTTTAACTAACAATTTCCCCTAGCCTCTCCCTAGGCTTCGCATACACTACACACCTGTGCTCTGCCATGGTGATACTTTCCAGTAACTTTGCCTGGGATGGTTTGTCAGCTTCATTTGAAATCACAAAGGGACTACATTGAATCAGGATGCTGGCTTTTGGGCACTCCTTTTTGTTTTCCACCTATCAGTCCCTTAAAACTGCAGCAAATAAAGAGGCATGACAGACACCACAGGTATTATGCTCAGAGGTCTCCATGGGTGTTTTTACCATGGTTTGTTTTTTCTACTGAAGCTTTTAAGAAATTACCTTGCTCTGAGAATTAGGTACTGGAAGCAAAAGCTTTTCCAGAAACTAGTGATGTAGGTTCATTTTGTTCTATCTCTGTACTGATGAAAAGCTTTGACTGTTGGCTGACCGTGTCATGTCCTATGTGATCACCTGTTTGAAAGGTGTTCATCATAAAAAATCACCGTTTTTCACGTTAATTTTGATAGCTTACTTATCTGGTTGCATAGACACAGAGAAAAGTCTTCTCACTTCTGAAGGATAGGGTATGAGATAACTTCATAAATAAGCTTGTGTTGCATTGGTTTGCGATGAGATGTGCTGTATATAGAAACACAGAGCTGTCGATGTGCTCCTTTCACAAGCTGTTAAGTCATTAAAAAAACAAACCTTCATTGATCTGAGTTCACTCTTTGTGGAGTGATTTTTCAGGTGTGCTCAGTGCCAGCCTGCCTGTATCTGTCCAAGTGGATGGGATTTCCACTATTAACATTAGAATTAGGCCAACTGGGTACATTTGAACAACACACAAACACCCTTTGTATTGTTTTAGTAGTTATTAAATCACACATGTATCATTTTTGCTTTCATAAAGCGATTTAAGGCAAAGCTCTTTATCTAAGTGTAAACAGCTGAACTGGTATGAACTCCATCTTCATTCTTCTACTTCAGAGTAATACTGCTGATAGCACCGGGTGCCATCCTGCCTTGAATGCAGCAGCAGCTGTGTCTGATTAGGGAGAAAAGTATAATGTAGACAGCAGAAAAGCAAAAATGGAAGTAAAGGAGACAACACATCATTTAATTGGTATAAGAGAACTTATCCATATTATGTAGTAGCTAGGTAATCTAATTTTTAGGTGGAAAGCTTATTTTCTAGATTGTCAGTAACTATGCCCAGATTAAACATAGAATGTTTTTTCACTCAGCCCATTTTGTTCTGAAGTTGTTACATACCAGCCTGCTCTGTAAAAGGAACTGTCTTCTGAGGCTGGTGAAGTTAACAAGTAATTGTTGCTTTTCTTTTGCTCATGATGTGCTTCCATTTTAACCATCAGTTTCCCCACACTTGTAACTAATATGTTATGATAATAATTTAATAGAACTTCCTTTTAAAACCAACTAATTTGCAAGTTTAAAAGTGTGTCTAGTTTTAAAGAGTATTCTGTTACAATTAGGTTGTGATTTGTATAAATCAACATGTATTATATAAAAGAAGAATCTAATCCATTCTCTAATGAACTGGAATGTCCAAATATGTCCCAGAACTGGTGAAGAAGAGACAAAGGTGACGCTTCTACCACTGGTATCAGTAGTTGTGGTGGATTAGGGCTGGTGTCATTCAATACTTTTGTGGTTTAAAAGCAGATGAAACCAAGTCAGTAGTTTTAGAGGACAACCAAAGGAAAAGTATGCTCAGTGGCTTACAAACTATTGAAAATGAGAAGATAAATAATCATGGGAATCTCTGTTACCTTCCTGTTGGCACATCATTCCAACAGTAATGGTCATACCTATGGTTAATGTCCTGATTTCCTTTGAAGAAATATGGTTATTTTCCTTCTACTGACAATTCTGTAGTTTTCTAAAGTGAGCAACAGTCTGACCTAAAAGTACATTGATATTGGCAAAGAAAACCGCTCATTTCTGCAAGTTTTGGGCCAATCCCCAAGCTTCTCAAACATGCCAGCGTGTTCTCATATTGCTTTATGTTACAGTGACAGAAAATTCAGGATACTCACTTCTGCCATCCTTTGCAATTTGCACTGCGTTTAAAAATTGCTCCCCATTCTTGTACTGTTTGGAGAGCTTGCTTCTCTCCTCTTGTGAAAACCAGGAACATGAGATTAATGCATTACATCAGTGTGAGAGACTTGAACTTCGTGGCTTTCAGGGCTAGATCTCCTTTGCTTGTTATTTTTTGCTAGTTTTATTAGCATAAATTTGTCTACACTGAATTAATTTGTCTGCACTCGTACTCTGACAGGTTTTTAGTCTGAGTGTACTTCAGCCCTTCAGAATTTTATCCTCTTTCTTTTCATTGACTAGCCTACCAGTTTTTCTCTTTCAAACATACCCTGTTGTCTTACCGATTATTCCTACACTTCCTGACCTTGTAGATTAGTCTTGTATGTGTTAATCTCTCAGCAGCTTTTCTATAGATTGTGGAATATATGCTCATACCCTCTATGATGATCAATAATTTGTAATTTGTAGGAAGGGTGCTGAGGGCATTTTTAGGCACACTGTCCCTTTGATGAGCTGTGCTAGCAGCTTCTCTTGTGGCTATACAAACTCTTAATCATATTGCTTCCTGAAATCACAGTGTTTTCAAGAATATGACAGAGATGTGAAGTCAGGGTTTCGTATTTTTCTAGACAGTGGTTATCACTAACCTCTCTTCAGTCTAGCTCGTCTTTCCAAAGAGGTTTTCAATGCATCTGCTAATGATTTCTCCATCAATTCTGACATATCTTTGCGAACTCTGAATTAATTCTGTCTGTTCCTGGAGTTATGTCAACCTTCAGACTTTCTAATTTCTTGATGAGCTGTTCTGGCATGTTACTGATTTTCTTTGGTGTTTATTCTTCCTCCTCCAGGAAATTTATGTCTGATCCTGTCATCAGTCCCAAGCTTGTTTTGTGGACAATAAGGCAGAGAGTATATTTTAAAGCAGACTCACCTCTCTGTTAGTAAACTACCATTTGCCATTTCCTAGGTGTGCTTGTGTTTCTCTCAGTGACCTTGTGCTCTTTACTTGCTTGAAAACAAAAAAAAACCTTTATTTGCTATTTCCTCACCTTATGTGAACTTTTCATTTTCCCTGTTTGCTTTCATTATCAGTGTTAGTCTTTTCACTTCATGCTGTCATCTTTCCAGTTGTCTTGCCTATCTGTATTTTTATACCTTAACTATACCTTTTTCTTAAATTAATTTTCCTGCATTTTCCTCTTCATCCACAAGATATACTTTAACACTCCACGTTCTGATGCTAGACAGCACATAAAACCTTTGGGCATGCAGTAATTGACTTTCAGTACTTTCCATTTCCTTCCCTGCCCTTTTCCTCCAGTGCTGTTTTCCATTCACTCTTGCCCACTGTTTCATTAATTCTCTTTGCTGAATTCAGAGTTTTGATTTTTTTTGTGTGTGGATGTATTTTGTCGCATTGTCATCTTAATTAAAACTGTAACTAGATGGTAACCACTGCTGAATTGATCCCAGTTACATCCTCTTCTGTTCAAACCCAAAGTGAAGCAGCAATTCCTGCCCTCATTCTTTCATATGTTGTTTAATGAGAAAAGACTGTCTGTAAAATGTGTTTAAAAGCAGTTCTAACAGCTGTTTGATGGGCCAAACTCTAACCTGTGGTCCTGCATTTGTCCAAGGAGAGAGCACAACATGGAAGCAAAGCTGGACGCTACCCCAGGCAACACGGCCGATGTGTTTCAGCAGAGGCCACTGGCATTTCTCTCGAGGATGGGGATTTTCCTCCCTGCTTTGCCCATGCTGCAGGGCAGGAGCTGGCAGAGGCTCTGGGCTGGTGGCTCTCTGGTGATGCAGAGCACCTCGAGGCTTCAAAGAGGACATAGTCTGTGAGGAAACACTGACAGAGGCAAATGAATGTCAATCTGTCCCTTTGACTGTGTAGGGCATCCTTACTGTACCAATAACTGCTTTTAGCTATCTTAGCTTTGTAGGGTAGTTCATAGAAAGCTGAAGTTGTATTTTAACAATAGGTCTCCAGCCTTGCTGACAGAAAAAGTAATTTATTTTGCAGTCTCTTCACATATAATAACACAATCATATATAGCAGATTCTGTCCTTCTGCACTTTGCTATACAGTGTTAATGACTGGCACTTAAATACTTTACAAATTGAATTGCACTTGTATGAGAAACTGGATTGATAAAATAAATTACTACATCTTATAGGTTAAGGTTTTGGTTCTGTAATTGTAGCTGTTACAAATTACCCAAACCCCTTTTTATATTGCATTTCACATGGTTATATTTTACAACCACTCTAATAAAAAATTCTATACAAAAATTGTTTGATATTAATAGTAATCATTAACAACTTGATAGATTCTTGTTAAGTATATTTGCAATACATTTAATCTTATTAAACTCAGCTCTGAGTTGTTTCTTCCGAATATCATAGGTCTTTATGAAGCTAGCAGTATAAAGAAGAGATTTCAACCATTTTCGGCCAAGAATTAGGTTTAGCTTAATGGATCAATTCTTTTCTTATTAAACTGAGTCTGACCAATGCCAAGTAATACATTCAGCATTGATCTTTGTCTCACCCTGCTGTAGCTTGTGTTCTCTTTATGTACATGAAAAATAAGGTGCCAAGAGTGAAAACAATGCCTGTATAATACAAATATAGAATTTTTCAGGCTTGCATTCTGCTTATCCTTTCAGTTTGTTATTAATGTCTTGTTCAATGCTTTTCTGAAATGTGTGTTTTTAAAAGAACTTTTCCTTCCATAAAGGACAATTCTTCTTTTGTGTAGTTAATTAAAAGCAAAATGAATAATAATAAAAGAGATCTACATAGCACTGACACATGTGAAGGTCCTAATGGGGGTATCTCATTCAGTTTTAGAAGGCCAGCGTGTATCTGTTCAGTTTTCACGTGTGTGAGGTTTACACGGTGAAGTTTAATCTCTAAGTGAAGGGAGCCTTCTTAGCAAGTAATCTGAAGCAGTGGTCTCTTTGTCTGTCTTTATACAAATTTAACCTGAAAACAGAAGGTTTCATGAAACTGGAGATGTGATAGTTCAGATAATGATAGAAGTCGAGGTGATCTCAGTGTTTCTGCTGAAACTCATTCTGTGCACTTCACAGTTCAGAGAGAAATACATTGCGACAACATTTCAGATCAAGTACAGATCAGAATTCTGGGACAAATATGCCTTTTTGATAAAAATTGGTGACAAAATCTCTCATTTGCTCTACCAAGGTCTCATTCAGGGTCAGTTTGTACTTACAAACACACCTTGGGCTTTGTTTACACCACAGACCTTTTCCAGCATTCTTTGTGTGCCCAGTGGCCAGATCTGAAGTGTAAATATGGCCATATTGTCTAAGCAATGTCATGTACAGTTAACTATTATCTTTTTCTGTCTCTAGAATTGCTCTTGCAGGTTAGTGAACGCAGGTGGTGGTGAAATACTATGACAGAACTGTTCACTCAGAATGCCAGATCCCTATTTGCTGGGTTTGTGTACTTGTGGGTTTTAAATGCTCTTCACATTTCACATTTTGGAAATGTGCTGTGTTTTCAAAATAGTCTAGATGTTTGGAAGTGCTTGTTGGACGTTTCTTGTGCCATTAGACATTATTAGGGGATAAAGATGCTGGATGCTTTCAGCCTTTGTATTGACAGTCATACGTATTCGTTGAAGGAATGATTATGTTTCTGTACAGCTGGTGTGCATCATACACTTGGTTGCCTCTTTAATTTCATTGCCTACATTATCAGATACAATATGGAATCTAGAACCTTCCATGACAAAATTATAGACTTCCACCTTTGAAATTAAATACATACAGCTTTGTGAGAAAGCAAAATAATCACACTTACAGAAATCCCAAATTCCATCCTGTAGAGGGCAATGGTACACATAAACCTAACGTGTGTGTTGTATCAAACACAACAAGCAACCGAGACCTAGAATTCCTTCCAAAGTCTATAATATGGTCTAGTCTGAAATATGAACTTGAGTGCTTGCTTTTATTTATACATAGTCCTGGGTGTTCATTTTAAAGGTAGATTTTGGTTTGGGGTTTTTGTTGTTGTTTTTCTTGCATCTAAGAATTTCTGGAGTTAATAAATTACAGGAAATGTTTCAACATTAGGGAGCTATGACTGGAATCTTGAAAGGGGATTAAAGAGTATCAGTGCCCAACTTCCAGTAAAATTCAATGGAATGGTTTAAAAATCCCAGTGTTTAAATATTTAAAAGAGTATCAGGCATGTCAGTAGAGGGGACTGAAATGGAAATGAACAGGGTGGTGTGTTTGAAATTAATGACTGTTTCGTAACAGCCACAGAACCCTTTGACTATGTACTTATGGAAGTCAGACGTATAGCAGGTTAAAAGGAGAGCTAAGGATGAATTCAGAGTTTTATTATTTTCTTTCATGTCCAAGCTTTACATCAATAAAATGTTGTGTCTTTTTCTCACTCTTCATTCTTACCTGTACATCTTGGGGTTTAGGCATAGATACAGGACAGAGACAGCATTATTATCTAGCATAGTTGATCTCTAGATCAATACTGGTAAAGTATCCATAAAGGGTTTGTTGATTTGCTTGAGAAACCTTGCAGGAATGGATAGGAAGGTCCTTCAGTGGGTCAACTTCTTTCTCTCTGAGCAATATTTCTCTCTTTTTCTAGAAGGGTAAAGTAAGACAGTCTGGCATTTTGACAAATATATAGGTGCCACTCGGATTTGCAAATTCCTATTCAAGTCTCTCCAGTTGCTTAAGCTTAGCAGATTCAGGGATGTGAGTGAGAGTGACTTAGTTAAGGTTTTATCCCAGCTATAATATCATCAGTTCTTGTAAGCCACTGTCTTTCATATACGAAAACGACAGCTTTGCCTTTCATTGCAGGTGAACAGCTGCTTGATTTTTGCCAACGGAGTTCCCTTTTTTATATCTTTCGAATGATGTTGTTTGTGTAGTTGGGCTACCAAAAGATGGCTGTTCCTAGTGGTGGAGGACACTGGCTTTCCTAAGGCTCTTCACATGTCTGCAAAAGGAGCTTAATTTCAAAAAGGCTGCACACCCTGAGATTTCCCACTGACTTGGCATTTTTTATTTATTTCAGCTCTTCTTTGTTTCAACTTTCTTCATTCCCATGTAAAAGGAGTCTCTGGCCATTGCTGTTGCCAGCAATATTTCTTTTGCCCAGAGACAGAGACCTGCTGTCTCTGTCAGACACAGACCTTGTCACGAGGGTCCATGTTAGTGTAGTCCAAAGGCAGGGGACTGGGTCACTCATTTTGTTGTCTTGTAGCATATTTGTAGAATATTTTGGCATGTTAAATATGCATCAAGAAGAGAAAGAGGACAATTTCATTGTGTTCACTGAGCACAATGCAAGTAAGAAAACGGTGTAAGTAAAAGATGACATCTTTTCCCTTCTGGGATTAGGTATATATCCACAAACCCCTGTTTAGCTACATAGCCTTGACCTGGTTTGTAGAAAACAAACATGTGTTTTTGATTGTCAAATAGAGGCCACAGATTTCACATATAAACATTATAAACACAATTCTACGGCTCTTCTCAGTGAGCACTCCAATGTATTTTTGCACTGTTCCCCTTCAACAGACTGATCTACCCAAAGCAGCTAATTCTACTAATAGAAAAAGAACAGAAAGGAAGTCTGGGCATCTTCAGATTAATAAAAACAGGAGGGAAAGGGACATGGTTAAATGAACTAGTCAGGAGACCTCAGCAGTGGGTACAGAAGATCCAAACCTGGCTGCCTCTCTATTGATTCTGTATGTGCTGTCTCCAGGATAGAAACTTTAAAGGTCTCCCGTAAGCCAAAAGCAAACTGCAGCAACTGTGTTTTGCCGTCCCCACTGTTAGCTCTGGAGTACACACATATGTAGCTCAGAAGTAGGAACAGATGATAAACTATTGTTTTGAATAATTAAATCTTGAGGGTGTCTCTTGCTATTCTCTTGAACCTCATTTGTTTACGTTCGAGCATTTCCTTAAAGTTTCCTCTACATGTATGTCTGTGGAACAGCATTATTTTGTTCTGTACTATGGAAACTTGTAGGCACTGCAAGAAGAATCGAATGCAAAAATCTGGGGCTGCATGGGATTGAAATGGCTTTGCTTCTAAAACAGAGTTGCTGTCTGCCTTCAAACAAATGTCTGGAGTGGTATTATGATAGGAAATCTACAAAGCTGTTGAAAGAAGATACATTTCAAGTGTACAGCTATAGTGCCTCGAGAACAGGTAAAATCTAACCATATGCATATTCCTATGCATTGTTAAAAATCTTCTGTTTTCTGCAATGCAGAGCTTCAATATTTTTCCATTTTGCCTTATGTAAGGCATACACTTTTAAATACCATCTAGTCTGTCAAGCTCATAGTACATATGGCTCAAAACTGAAGATCACATTTAGATACAGATTTTTTTATGCAAATGAATGAACTGCTAGAAATCAATAATGTGTTTGTGTGTAAACAGAATGCCTGCATTGCCTAGACTTTTAACCTGATAAATGACAGACCCATAATAACCTTTTTTGACTAAATACTTCATTTCTTAACCGAGCATTTCACTTGCTGTGATAACAACATATTTCCAAATTCTTTCCTGTTTGTATACAAGTCTAGTAGGACAACACACAGGATTAAATCAACAAATGTCTGATCCACATGCCAGTACTGTAGGGCTGTTGGCTACAGAGAGTTTTTAGTTGCAACAGTGAAAGGAGCCTTTTCTCCTTCGTAGTGTGCAGTTAATCCTAGAAACACACCCCAAATAGTCTTACTTCTTGTATCTATTTGTAGATGTGCCTACCTAGACACACGTACAGATGTGCACAGCCACCAACTCACTTGAGATGTGGACATATTGTATTTCCTGTAAGGATGTCGTGTCTCCCAGGGTGCTTATGGACTCTCAACGGACTTCAAAGAAAGCCATTTACACACTCAAAGCAAGCTGTAGCATGAATATCTGAGGAATGTTGCAACAGCTTCTGTAATGAGCTGGGGAGAAAACCCCATGGGTCTAAAAGCATCACTTTGCACACTGCATCTGTGAGTTAACTGACTCGTGGAGAGGGACACTGGAGCTCCTCCTTAAAGGAAAAAAAAGGAATTGATTTCCAAATTCTCCTAATATGTATATGATATTCACAATGCAATTCAAGGAAGCTCCATCTGAGAGGAGAGTGTAGACCGGCCAAAATGTAAAAGCCCAAGAGCTACTAAGGTTGGATTTTGAGGTGTAAAAGTTTGAATGAAACAACCACATGAAACATTGTGAAAGAATATTTACAATCATTTCTTTCTCTAATGTTATTCCTATTGTTTTGAGATTTCTTATGCCCATATTGTGCTGTTTTCTGGGTTTTGTTTTCCTGGCAGCTTTATCACTGTGTAAATTCAGAAAAATACCAACTTTACCCAAGTAGGCCAAGAAAATAAAGATATGGCTATTTATACTGCTCCACTTGCAGGCAGCAGACATTGGGCTGGGGTCAGGATTGTCTCTGTGTATTCAACCAGTAGCTTGCTGCATATCCATATTTTGTTGGGAAGCACACATTCCTGAGAGCATCCAGCTCTTCCAAAGTGATGCCTGCCTGCTCTCCAGCCTTGAGGAGAAGACAGGACCGTGTTTGCACTCCAGAGGATTATACAGATATATATTCTCTGCCCCAATGTCTATGCACAAATTCATGAGAAAGCTGTCATAACCTGGCCCTCTGTCCCAAACTATCCCTTTACCAAAACTATATTAGCTTTAAAGAGGAGTTTAAAATAGAGTTATACTTCAGATTATCGTATCCAGTGTTATCTGACCTTGTAATATTTAGATTAGTGTATGATCATAAAGTGTTAAATGACAGCCATAGATTTTAACCAAAATCAGTCAACGATAGGAACAGTGAAAGCAATGACCATTGCAGCTTGATGTGTTCTTCTCTCTGTCTGGGTTTTCCATTCTGTCAGCTGACTGGCAGGCTGTACCTTGACCTGTCTAAAACAGAATTAACCTTTAAAATATCATAGGTCTGGTTGAGCTCATCCTGATCTGTGATTGGTAGAAAATAGGTTATTGTCCACAAGAGGACAACTTCTTTTCCAACTCTGCTACTTAAGTAAATAAGAGAAAAGGAACAAAAGAAAGAGGATCACTGTTACCTTGAATTGATAGTGTTACTGATTGTGATCAGTTCTGAGGTGCTTACCCTTTCTGTGAATGCCCTTTGGGGTGACTTCATTATCTCCATATATACACTCTAACACTGCAAAAGGTTATGTCTGAAATCAGTGTATCAAGTATATGCATGTGAGAAGCTTCATGTGTTAAGAAATGGATGTAAATAGTTCCTGGAGACGAAGGAAGACGCGAGATACTGCAAAAATAATAATTGCAGAGGTATAGATAGGTGTCAAGGTAACCGTGAAAATGAAGTTGTGTGTGTCGTCATCAGTATGCTGTGTGTAAATGCACAGCCTTACCCACTGCAGGCATGTTGTGGAGCCTTACCTGCTTTCTCCATATATATTAAGATATTTTTTAACCACTTTTCTTATAGATTTGGCAGCCCAGAGGCCAGCTTCCCCCCAATGCCAGGCTTAGAGGCCTCCAGCCCCTTGCTGGAGCAACCAGCACTCAGAGCTTAGGAGCTCACTCCTTTGGTCCAGTCAGCCCCTCACTTCTCTCAGAGAAAGCCATTAAAAGTGTTGTCAGGTGTGTTGATGATGATAAATAATAATGGCAAACAGACATTAGGAATGGGACCTGGAACTACCAAATCCAGTTTGTATAGACGAACAAATGGCCATTAGACAGTAATGACCTATGTTTGATCCCACAAAACCACTTCCATTTTCAAATGCCAAGGATAATAAATAAGACCGTGGAAGGCTTCTGAAAGTCAATAAGCTTGGGCTTCATCATGTCAATAAGGAAGAAAATGTTTAGCCTTCACAAAAAATGCCAAGCTGTCTGTGTTAGACTGCTAATTCCAGTGTCTTTGCTGGTAGGAAGACACGTAAGTCTCTCAGGTACCTGGACTTCAGAAGTGCAGAATACCTGTTTTAAAGCCAGTCAGATGCTGGTGCAGATGATACTGGAGCATGACTCCCTCAGAAGGGAATGCCGTGGTACTTAGGGCCAGCTTTTCAAAGCAGGCACATTTGAACTTCTCTTAGTGGCCAGCTCAGCAGTTCAGCATGCAGATTGTGTTTACCTGTGAATGGCAGTGGTGGGTGCTACTCTTTTCAGAGGCAAAAGAGAGAATTTGCCCAAAGCTGTTCACATGTGATTTCTGCTTAATTGTCTTGGTCAAACAAGTTTTGTTAGTAATTTCATTTGGCAATATAAGATGCAGCTTGCAAAGGCTGCACATGTAAGTGTATGCATAGGCCTGCAAAGGGGTCATGCTTTAGAACCTGAAGCCTACTGTACCAAACAAGATGCTCAGACCACTCTTATTTGTCACCAATGTGTCAGCAATATAAAGCCCAGCAGAAGCAGTCTAATATGAGGATATAAGCAGGCAGATTTTGGCCCACAGGGTGGCTGGATTGGGTGGTCATGACTTCTCATTGCTTGCTGCTTGGGCACACTTAAACAATTCTGAAATGGAGGGGTTCACAGTTTTTATTGCACAGTAAGCTTGTACATTGATTTTTCATTTTGGTTTGGATCAAAAATGGTTTCAGCAATGGAAAGGCTACTTTTGGATGGCATAGTTATGCAGAGCTGAGGAATTGTTTGTTTGCTAGAGTTTAATGTTGCTGTTTAGGATTTCTCTTACTACCAGTTTCACTGCTGTTAAAATCTCTCAGGCACTGAAATACGCAGAGTTCAGGTGGCTGAACCCTGACAAGGGGCTTTTCTAGGTTGTGCTATGTCTCTGTTCCAGGCTTTCTGGGTGACAGTGAAGTCACACCGCCTCTCTGTGTCTTCCCTCTCCTGTCTACCTTTCTCTTATTTTGTTGTTAAACTCATGATGAGTTGCCTTTGCTATACAGGTCAGGTACCTTGTGCAGTGAGGTCTCCTTCTCCTCAGGATTCCAGGGCATTGTGGAAGTATGTTATAGCTGTATGAGATTTTAAGGAGGTTCATATGGGACATACAGAATTGTTCAAGGGTGTTACCACACGGGGCCATGTGATCATATGACTTTTTCTTCATTCAATCATTTAAATACACAGAAACATGTACAAAATAGTGGAGGCAGATAAAATAGAGCATAGTTTTTGCAAGCACAAAGACATTGCACTATGTCCTATTCTAGCTGTGCCAGGCACATACGACCCATCCGTGTGAGAATTATGCTGCAAACAGAATGTGAGATATTTCATCTGTGAGCACATGTGTATGCCAGAAATCCTATCTAACACTGAGTGACTTTAAAAGCAGAATATTGATCATGGTTATTAGACAATGTGTCATAGTCCACGTACACGATATTGCCCGTGCTTTTCGTGCTTCCTCATTGTCTCATATGACATCATTAACCCTGCAGAACATATATAAATGTGTGTGTATATATATATATATATAATGCCTCCAGTTTGAAGGAGGGCATCTGAGTGACTTGTGGTGCTGACTTGCTGCATACTTTATTTTAATCCCAGCAGCAAAATGGCCGTTATTTCATATTGCCCACTGCACTTAGAATAGGATATGATAGTAAACAGAGATAGTGTTGTACCCCTATAACCCTCCTAGGGCATGGGAATGGCATCTGCATTCCTCATGGTCACTGGGTGCTGATAAGAATGCCAGTTAATATAACAGACATCCACACATAATTTAGTACTGATTCAACTAAGTTAATGCGTGTTTTCTCTGTGCAGATAGGCTTGCTCAGGTACTTAAACCAAAAGAATGTGAGTTTGAGCAAAATACTGGTGGCAGCTTCGATACCAAATTACTTTAGTTTAAAATTACACTTTTAGGTAAAAAAAAATGCCTTTGTATTTAAAGGAACTTTTGAAAACTCAGGAAATTGAACTGCTTCAAAAACTAGATCTTGAACTGGCCCCTGTGTTGCTTTTCAACACAGGGACAGTGTTGGACTTTCAAGTGGCTAATTTTGATATTTTTCTTCTCATATTACCAGTTGTCACAGAGAAGATTTTCAATAAGCAAAATAATAAACTGTGCTCTAATAAAGCCCATTTCAGTCTTTTTCCTGTTTACCCTTTTTAACAACCAAAAGATGAATGAAGATTTTGTTAATCAAAGAAAGTGCTTATAACACGAACATTTAAACAACTCCATAACTGCAAATATACATTTAAGTAAGTTCAACAATTTAAAACCAATTACAAATCACTTACAATAGTGATCTGATGTATACTTAAAGGCACATACAGATTATATAGTTTCCAAATGGATGGAAGAACTATTGCAGCTGCTTGGTGCCTGAGAAGCAAATGACTGATTGCTTTTCTGGTATTAAACTGAGGGACTGCAAACATTAAAAAAATCACCAGACCTTGAATTATATCAAAATATAATTGGAATAAAAGAATTCAGGAGATAATTCAGTCTTGCTACTAATGTCGTTTACACAGATAGCAAGGCTAATATTTTTTCCTTTGTTATAGACTTAGCCAGTTTAACTCTGTGAGTGCCAACCTGACCCTCTGCACCAGGGGTAGTTTCTTTTTAAAGTTGAGCTGTTTGTTGTAATGTTTCCCCATAAAGCACACTGGATTCTTGTACGTCTCTGCTGTGACATTCAGAAGAAAAATGCCAATCCTGCAACACTGGCTTTCTGAGATTCTTAGGAATTTAAAGGTCTAAATAAACACGCTGTAAGAATTCCCACAGCACCTAAGAAACTGTAGTTGGTAAAATACATTTGAAAAGCTGGTGGAGTAATTCTGAATAATTTCTTTAAGGTTATGAAGGTGTTTTATTGAGATATTCTGAAGCAAATAAGGTTGGCAGCCTGCTAGTTAACCTGCTTTGGGCATCCACTTTACCATTTGAGCACAGTTTGTTTCTATATCCTGCTTTCTATAACAGCTTTGCCATCATCTGATCTATTTAATACCTTGTCTAGAGCAGAAAAAGAAATGAAGTAAGTGTAGAAAGCAAAAACAACCACCATCCTTTCCAAATTTGGCTAATGACTCAATCTTCAAGCTGATTTGTCCTGCCAAGGGCCTGAGGTTCTGAATTTGCAAGGCTGCCCTTTGCAATTCAAGGAGCTGTAACTCAGGAACGTAAAACTCAGATTCCAAAAATGACCAGTTGCTTCTCAAAACTCTGGCTAACATTTAAAGAATTTTCAGTCAGCCAATTTCCATGCCTGAAGTATAAACAGATAAAGGGAAATTGTTGTAAGACTGAAATAGTTACTCACTCTGGGCCTCATCTAGGTGGCCCCGAGGTCAATTAAAGCATGTTGATGTCATGGGAGGCCAAGCTTCTAAACCAGCATATATATACTATATGCCAGCACACATATAGATCCATACCCACAAATAGTGTGCCACAGATAAAAAGAATCTTGTTGGTTAGGACGGGAAATGGTGAATGCAACAAGATGAATTCTTTTGTTACTGGTTGTAGACAATGTTTGAGAGGCATGATATTGTCACAGTGAAACTCAGAATATTAAGAACCAGAAGAAACACCTCTCTTTCACTTTATGGAAAAGCCCAAAGAGAATTCAAAGCCATGCAAAGTCAAGTATAGCTTATATATAGGAACTTATAGTTTTACAGCCATACCATTGGTAGTTGAACTGGGGCAATTCATGGCTCTATGACATACAACATTTTTCCTACTCATTGCCTTCTAGCACAAAGCATTCTGAGCAACAAAACTGTTTCTTGAGACTACCTCATGACAACAGGCTCTGGATGAGAAAGAGAAGGGCATTTCTAGCTGCAAGAATCCAGTGGGAAGCAGAAACTTCCCACTGTACTGTTGGTAACTTGATAGATACTTGTCTGTCACAGTATTTAGCAGCTCCCAATAAGTTTGGAGGTAACATGGCTCTCTCCTGCCCCTTTTCACTTCAAGCACAGGTAAAAAGAAACCTACATTTAGTTATGATTATGGAAATTGCAGAATGTTCAACAAAATCCCCTCCCCTCATTAAAAATACTCCTATGATAGTGGAGAGAGTCTTGCTAGTGTACGAGCAAGGGTCCCAGATCAGGAGGTGAACAAAATAACTCAGTATTTATTTGCCAGATGTTGTTGATGGGGCTACAGCACAAAGATGAAGCTGTAGCAATTTAAATCCTGATTTTTTTTAATATTTAGCCCTGGCAGAAGAATGGAGTTACTGCCAAGAAATGAGAGACATGAGATATATATCCTATTTCTTCAGCAGATTCCCATACAAATAATAAGATTACACTAACTCTGCTTTGTCAAGAAGAGATGATACAGTCATGGGGTAGAAAGAGACTAGAAGGAAAGGCAACTCCAAAACCCAAGGCCCCACACTATCTGAAAACATGCCTTCAGGTTTAATCAGAACATGGCTTATTTAAAATCAGAATTAAAAAGCATTTTTTTAAACTATGTCAGCATGGCTTACATGTAGAAGTAGTTTTTCTTGGCTTATTTAGACACTGTGTCCTATCCTTGGAAGATTAGTAGGTACAGAGCATGCTTAAGTTGGCTAATTAATTTCAAAAGCACTGCAGAATTGACTAGCAGGTAATTTAATCTAAAAATAATTAAAACTATTGAAATTATTACATTGTTGTTTAATTAATATTAGTTAATATTGTAATTTTCAGCCTAAATTATGCTGATTAAAGATTTCTCTCATAAATACCAATAAAATTAATTACAAATTAATTAAATTTGCTAAAAGATCCTCATAATGGACTTCCAGCTATTCTTGATTTTTGCAATAAATAAACAGAAGCATTATTAAGTGGTATATCTTCCTGGGGGAGATATTTAAACATGATATGCAGATATTGCAAATGGAAGGATTTCCCATGAAAATAGGCAAAGACTGTTTCCTCCCTTCTAGTAAAAGGAAAAAGAGCTCAAAAGCAATGCTTTTATTTTATTGTTTGGCAAGATAAAATGCTTTCCAATCTGTTCCATCTGAGATTCCAGCAAGATTTGTTGACACGTGGCAATTGTGCTTCCTTCCATTTCCAGTGTCTTGCATTGGAAAGGTTGCTTGTAGTAAATGAGGGCACTTTTCTACAGCCTATCAAAAGAAAGACCACTTTGTTATCCAAATGTCATAAGATTTGCAGCGGTGAAAAGATATTTCTTGTGTTTAGGGGAGTGATGCCCATGTTTACCGAACTGCACTGTCAGTGTACCAGTCAGGACAGTGCTTTCCACCAGCTCTCCATGCTGCTGGAACAGAGATGCTGGACCAGGTGTGAAAACCTGCAAAGTTGCATCTACAAAGAACATAATACCAGGCTTGGTGCTCCCTCTGTCTTTTCCCTTGGCCAGTAATAAAAGCTTAGCATTTAATTACAGAAATGCAGGGACAGTTTTTGCATCTCAAGGATTAAAAAAAGGATATAAATATTGTTTCAATGCTGTAGGTAGAGGAAAAAGACACACACACAAAACAAAGGTGCTCTGATGGCAAGAGCAGAAGCCATAACAAATTGTCTAATAAAACAATAGGGGATAATGAATGTCAAGTTGCACTAGTAACTTTACTCAGGTATTTCTCAGCAGTCATAAGATTACAATCCTAATTTATGTGTGAATGAACTCCTGGCAAAGCAAGGAAAACCCTCATGATTTCTATGCAATGGAAATTCTAATTTTGATCACTGCTTCCATTGCAAGTCACACAAAAGCTGCCAACTTTTAGTTTGTAAACCCAACTGTTTAGTGGAATGCAGTGTTCAGTAAAGTGAATACCTACAAATAAACTCAATTATATCAAAACTTTCTATTGCTAAAAGGACCCGGCAGTTTGTTTCATGAAACAGAAAGGTTTTGTTTTGTTTTCTACAATCACTTCCACATTCAGCTCCCTCCCTTTTTGTGTTTGTGCTCCACCACAAAGCAGGTGCTAACACAGGTGATAACAGAGCTTATCAAACATGTAATTCATCCTTAATTTGCACCACGTTTTTCTGCCTTCTGAATTAGACCCAATCCTTGTAAACTACACTTCCCACGATTCATTCTACTGCCCTACAGACCTTAAACTGCCTTAAAGGGAGGACGAGGTAAGGAGCTGAAGTCCTTTAGTCGCTAAGCCTTGCGGAAGGTTTCAAAGGAAGCACTTGAGGTGCAGCTCTCAGGAGACACGCTGGGAATGGACATCCATGTACAGAACCTAAGGCTGAATTGTTAGAAACAACATTTTGCTACAGCTCAGCAAGTCACAATGTTTCAGTGGTTGCCAGATTGACCTAAAATGAGAACTTGAACGTTGAAAGTCCCTTGAATTCAGGACCAAGTGTGTGTTTGCCTTTTTGTAACCATTGTTTTTAGTTATTCATTTATTAATTAGTAGATCCATAGAGCTGTAAATCCCCATTGCTGGATTCCATACTTGCTTGGCATGCACAATTTCCATTGAAATTAGCTATGAGTTGGTCACAATATAAACCAACTTATGTTTGATTAGATTTTCCTTAACTGGACTGGATCTGGTGATCTCTGTGTTTTCAGGAGCACACTTAACTAATGAAATTGAAAAGCAAGGATTGTCCATTTAATTTCGATTATATTCTCTGTTTTGTCTAAAATACAGTTTTAATTGCACTTTTTCTGGGGAGCTAATGAGGGAGAAAACATGTTTCTGAAAAATTGAATCACAGCTGTAGTAGCAGATAAGGCTGACATTCAGTTCTTAGAAAGAAGCAATCAATGTTGAATGTATCAGGTGAGTTCATTTCTCTTGCTCTGCTTTAATAGCTTATAAAGAAGATTGATTAAGTTCTTGTCTGATAGATCAATAATGGAATGAAACTGAGCTTTCCCTCCTTCAAGCATGAGTTTGTCATATGCTAGGGAATGTAGAAACTGAAGATAAGTGGCACTAACTTGGAAAAAAATCCCAAACACTGGGATTCTAATGAGCTCATTCACATCATATTGCTTACACAGCATCCAAAACAATGCTCGTGAGATTCACATGGTGTGACCATACATCTTGTTTTCTTTTTCCGTACCACTCAGCTATGTTCTTCATATCCTTGCACTTTTTGTGGTGATTTAGACCGGTGCAGAGTGTGTAAGATCTTACAGACTGACAAAACAGTACCTTTTATTTGTATCTATGGTGATGCAAGCTTAAAAGGAGACATTCCACCCAGGAATGGGAAAGGATGCTTTTCCTGGTCTTTGGAAACTTTAGGAATCATCTTAGCCTTCAAAATATGAATTTAGAGAGAATAAGTTTCAGTGCAGGTTTCTGATGCTTCAATATACTTAGATTGCAAGTGACAAGTAAATATCCCAGTGCCTCAGTTTCCAACCAAACCAGGGCATTCGTGTCGATGTTTGAACCAGATTGATCCGAATTTTTCCTGTAATGTGTCATTTTGCTTCCTCTTGCAGTGCTCTCAGGTGTTCTAAAAGAAACAAAATGTGTGGAATATAGAACAATGTGGGGATGAAGGGAAACAGGAACTATAAACCGTGGCATTTGTGACAGTAAGAAATGTCACGGGTATGGGAAATTACAGAAGTAGCACAACATCACTGTTTTATTTGCACATATAAACATTTCAGTATCTTATATGGTGGCCCATGTTTTTTATTTACTTTTGCTGTTGTCTTTTATGGCTGTGTCACACACCTAAACAGAGACTGCAGGCCTTGATGTGAGCTGCCTTTACAAAGGAGACGTTCTTTTCTTTGCATAATGTAAACGGGAGAGGTTTCAGCATCTCTCTCATTTAAATAACACCAAAGCCCAGATATTGCTTGTATCTGAAAAAAAATAGTCAACACGTGTACTGTGGAGACATGCAGGATGCTAATTATCTGTAGACAGTGCTAACTGTATAACTAGCTGCACAGTTTTCTTATTTATATGTATATGCACACACACACACATTTTTTCTTTCAAGCAGAATTATGTTAAGAACTCCATCCAAAATCTAAAATCCAGAGATGAAAGCTGGCAAAAAGCACTGTGTTGCTTGTAAATTCCTGATGCATTGTTGCTGTTACTAGAGTCCATATTCAACTTTAGTCTTATTGATTGATTATTGATTTTTGTTAATAGTGAAGTTTCTAGATACAATGTGACAGGCTGCTTGTATCAGCAATTTCAATTAGATCTCTAAATAACTGATTGTATAGACTGTCAACTTCTGTCTTTTCAAATTACCTTTCACATCTGAAGTCTTGAGTGCTCATCTGCATCAAGGAACTTTGGCTGGGCTTTTCCCAGCCCTACAGTGGCATACAGTCATTGAAAGAAGACGATGTGGCAAAGGGAGTTGTCTGTTTTTTCACTCTTCTCTTGTCCTTTGGCAGAGGTCAGGCATAACGAGAGTGTCAGCTTGCACAAGGCCTAGTTCATCCATGTGTTTACCAACACAGCTTCCCTGTGGGCAGGGAGAAAAGTTGTTGGTATATGCTTTACATGAGAGTCCAGCGAAGGTGTCACACACTGTGGTGCTGCTTGTTTGAAATCCTTGGTGTTTGTGGTTTATTCATGCTTGATGTGCTTGGAAAGTGTTAGGTGATGGTAAAAAGCCTCTGCTATTGGTAAATTCTTTTCTTCCTCTAATAACAGTTATTGAATCATAGAATGGACAGTTGAGCTTTCTCCTGACTGACTGCTCTAAGCTTGTCTTGCAACACCCATTTTCCAGTCTTCTTTAACAAAAACTAACCACGATCTTCTGCCTGTTGGATTCTTTTAAGACTTGCAATAGAGGGCTATGTTTCCTGATCATCTGATACTCACATTTTGCCTGGTTTGGTTCCTTATATTAAAATTTAAAACTGGGGGTGTTCCTAGGTGAACAATCTTTTCTTTAATGTTCCAACAGAAATGATGCCTGATGGAGAAGTTATCTGCACAGATATTCTGCGGTGCTAGGAAGAGAAGCAACTCTCCTAAAGGACATTAAGAGAGTAAGAATAAGGGTGGTCATATTCCTTCTGTAGGTTTTCAGTCATGGATTTGAATTTGTATGTGACTAGAGTCTTAATATAATAATAAAAACAATTGGTGACATTCATTCTTTGGTAATCATGAGACAAAACCACTGTGCATTATGTAGTTCCAAAATGGAATGCAGTGACGCATACTACAGTACTTTCATTAGCACGGTTTGCTTTTGTTACAAGTTGTTATGTTTCCTTTTTTTTGAGAGAGAGAAAATTAGGCTTTATATTTCAAGCAAGTATTTGAACACAGTAAGAATAACATCTGTTGCACAGAAATGCAATTTTCAAAGTTATTTGCATTTTCACCAATCAAGCTTGGTTTCAGAAAAATAAATTGCCTTTAATTGTACAATTAAGTGCATTGGATGCCTCCAGGCTGCAGGAAAAGTCTCTGTAGAACAGTGTGTGGCGTGAGATTCCCAAGGTGCTTGGTGTTCTGGTTTGAAGTGAGTGAAGTGTGACAAAGCAGTGACACAGATGCACTGGACCTGACTTAGTCTGCTGTGGACAAGAGCCCTAAATGGAGAACTATAGCTTGTCAGTCCCGATCTGTCAGGTCTGTAAGAACAGATGCCTTTAGGTTCCTCGTCACCATAAACTAAGTTGAAACACTTAAGTATATATTTTGAATTGGATGAGACCTTGTTGGAAGTGCTACGTGTGTTCACGCCTGCTACAGGCAGCAGTTGGGTTTTCAGTGAGGAATAAAGACATACCTTCCTCCCCCTTCTTTGGCATGAAATCATTCACCTGTAGGAGGAATTGTCTAATTAAGGGTGGTTAAAGGTACATAACTGTATTGTGTTGATGAATTCCCAGTGAAGTCCATGCAGCTGGTTGAAATTGTAGATATGGAATCAAAGTCTCTGGTTCATGGTGCAGAACCAAATTTCTAATGCTGTATTTTGGTTGATTTGTTTGGGGTTTTTTCCCATACTGCCTTTTACTCACAAAAATAATCTACCCTCATATAGTGCTGTGACTGTTTGTCTCAGCCTCTGTGACTATTTCTGCAGAACCAGAAACTCCATGGGTTGCTCACCGGGGAAGGTGCCCAGAGTGTCCAAGAATGCTTGACCTGTCTGCCATCTGTGTAGGGAATGTGAGAGATGTTGTTACCTTGATGCTCCTCATGGTGGCATAGTTCTGTGGACTCCCAAAGGGGCATGAAACCTGAAGAGAGTGCTGACATTTCTTTTCTTTATAACTGCTGATATACCAGACCATCTTTCAGGTGCAGGAGCCCTTCTTCAGCCCTGCAAATGAAGGGGCGACTGTAAGAAATATTTCCTGGTCTCCATTGCCAAAGGCAGTGTGCTTGCATGGACACATTGGTCTGCTTTCTTCATCACCCACTTCCCAAGCGTATTTGCTATCAAAACTGTGTATCTGTCCTGATGCTGAGCCAAGCCAGGTGTGTGAACAGATATTTCATACAAATTGGGAGAGAGAAGTGTATTTGAAACTTCTTGCATTAGAAAACAAATACATCTGCTAAAAATAAGTAGGCTGGCCCTAAGTGGAACCTACTTGTGGAAATGTTGTCTGAATGTTTTCTGGCAGCACATTGGCTGTGGTGTGACTGCAGGTATTCTTTACAAATCAGCAGATGAGAAACAATTACTTTCCAGTAAAGGATCTTGAAGGCAATGAGAGATCACATTAAGTGATACAGTACAACTTCAGGATCATTCCACATGCTGTGAAGAGCATCAAAGCAGTCTTAATTTATCATTGCTCATTTTAGTGTTAATTAAAAAAATTGAAAAGTCAGATCCAAACTGATCCTCAAAAAATTCAAGGAGTTGTTTTATTTTCAACCGATTGTTTTTTCTTGCAAAAATTACTTTCTGAAAAATCTCAGTTCTGATGAGATTAAAGCTTTTGTTAAAAACCAAAACAATAAAATCTAATAGATATCTTAATTGAGAATAATTAATTTAGGGTGAAATTTAACTCAGTCTGACAGCTAGCAAAGTATTTGCAATTCCCTGAGAGTGTTGCATATTCAATGCCTCCTCACGCTTGTCTCTTTAGAACCATGACTAGAACTGGGTGGCTGTATTCCGTGTCCCTGCAATGCTTTGGAATTTGAGGTTTTGATTTTGTTGGAGACACACATGTGATGAAGAAGGGGATTTGTTTGAGGTTTATTTTGTTGTTGTTGGCCAGGTAGCCTGAACTGCAAAAATGACTTATGCAGATGTTTAAGAGGAAGCTCTGGCATGCTGATAGTTCACCTGAGTCTGTAGCCTGTGGCTTTCTTGCACAACTAATTGAAACTAGTAATCAGCCAGATCTTATATTAGATGGAAAAGGTCATTGGGTTGCCAGCTTCTGGCCAATGGGTCAGGATTTCAGCTTCTAGTAGCTTTCACAAAGCTGTTTATACCTTGGCACATCCTCAGGGACCTGTTACCTGTGCACAGACAAACTGTCCATGAGCTCAAGACACGGTTGTGTCTGCAGAACTGTATTCCCACTGGCCACCCACTTTGCAGCTACAGGAAAGCTCCTTCTCTGAAGAGGAGCTGCAGGCCTGACTGAAATGCTATGTTATGAATACCAAATGCTGAGCATTAGCTGGGTGCACACATGAGCTTGAGGAGCTGCTGCCAGTAGATGGATGTAAGGAGTCCAGACCTGGCTCTCTTCCTGGGGCCCCAGAAACCCAGACTGGTGCCTGTGATGTTTTCCCCTGTAACTAACTCTTCCCTTCTGCTTCATGAGCCACACACTTGAATTTCTTGACATCATCCCTATGAATGTATTCATGAAAGATCAAGAAAGCAATGTTGTAAAAGTGTACCACTGCCCTGTCCAAACACTTGGTTGTTGTTAAATGCTGGAGTCAGTTATTTGTGGAGAACTTGTATTGCTGTGTGGAATGTAGCAATGAGAGGCACAGCTCTGTGGTGTCAGGCAAATAACAATAAGATAATGATACTAACAATGTTCAGATAAGCTTTCCAAGTTAGAGAATCCTCTAAAGTACCAAACACTGTTTTATCTTATTATAGAGAAGAGGAACTTGCAAGAACCACTAATTGTTTGCATAAAATTCCCCAAAACCCTCCTAAACCTGAACTGGAAGAGCAAGACTGCTTTGGAAAGGCAAGCACTAGAAACTCCCAGCAAAATGCTTGCATCAGCTGCTTTCAGGCAGCTTTCAGCTGATGTGAGTTCCCTTTTAAAAGGTTAGGCTAAACTATTCAACATCCAACTTTGGCCACACTCTCAGGTTTTAGTGAAAGGACACTTCTGCCAGCTTGGAAATGCTACAAGGAAGTTCAGCAATGCACTGTGTTAAGGGGTGTTTGTAACCTGTGTGAGGCTTCCTGAAATGTATGCACATGTTTAACTTTATGCACTGTAAGTAATCCCATTTACTTCCAAGAGTGCTCATTTTTGTAAGATTCAGCTTATATGCAAGTCTGAACACTCCTGGTGCATCAGATGCCTGCTTTTAATGGTTCCTTTGAAAGCTAATAGAGCTGTACTTTGAACTTCACGTTATAATTCCCCCTGTTTAGCTTGTGCAACCCCATGGATGCTAAAAATGATGGACAGAGACTTACTGGAGTGAAGACAAAGTGCTGAGAACAACGCAAGAATCATGCCCTTTCTTCCTGGAAAAAAAGTGGTCTCCCTTCTTTCCAGTAAATGCTGTCAGAGAAAATGGGTCTCCAGTCCTCTAAGATTTGGGGCCGATTCTGCTGCCTCTGACTAAAATCCTTTTGGCTTTAGTGAGAGCAAGATTGGGCTGACTGTAATTTTGAAGTTTCATGATGTTACACTGAGAAATAAGTATAACATCCTTATATTCTTTACGTTTAAAACTGAATCTTCACTTTAAAGTTCAGTAAGTGTTCCTTTTCCTGTCTTTAAGTCTGCTGCTGTGAGCAGAATGCCTTCTGAGACTGGAGCTTTGCTTGTGAGAGCACTGCAGTAGGGCTTGGGCTGTGATATACAGGGTGCTTCAGATAAAGTGATAATACTGACTTGTTACTGGGTACATAGTCCAGCAATATCTTTCTTAATATTGAAATGAAGTTCTTACTACACCAGTGCCATATTTACCATGTGGGTTATATCACAACTGTTCCTGAACCTGTGTCTGGGGCTACTTTATGCATTAAACACAAGAAGAAAGTCAAAGGTGTGCATTACATTAAGATAACATTCTTTCAGGGTCACTGAAGGCATCTGGCTGTGTCTTGTATCTCAGACTGCATTCAAGACATTTATCTCACAGTAACATGCGTGTTGGTTTGTTTTGTTACCTAATCATAAAGTGGCATTTAAAAATGGTGTTTTCCTATGAGCTGATGAGGTCATCTGGCTGAATATGCAGCTGGCTGAGGCTGGAAAACATGAGGCACCTTTGCAGCTGGGGGAGACTCAGCTGCAGTGGGAAATGGTGAGGACGTTTGGTGGGCCTGGGATGCTGGATGTTCTGCCTGTTTCTGAAGGGACTTTCTGTGAGAAGGTGTTGAAAAAAACATGCTCTGTCCTCAGAATTGCCAAATGGGCCCGTGACCTGCTGGGCCTCCTGTCCCAGTAGATGTTTCACAGCGGCAGCAGCAAGATTGCTGCGCAGATGCTCTGCTTACTCCATCTCTTCTACTATCACTAATGTGTTATGCCTCTGGTGAAAGCCTAGTTATTTGGTCTCATTCAAAATGTTAATTCTAGGAGAATCTCCTGTCCTGTTAAAGGCTTCTTTTTCTGCTACAACCAACCTCAGTTAATAAAAGGAGAATGAATCAAAATTACAAGTGTCTGTCTAAGGTCCCAGTCATCCACTTCCCAACTCATTTTTAGGGTTATGGGGAAGAGACTCTGGTGAGCATCATATTTCTGTATTTTTAATCCTCTTTAAAATACAGAAAGGCAAAGTATCAATACTTTAAAAGAAGAAGCAAGAAGTCCAAAGTGCCTTTTCTTCCTGGCTGCCTGGCTGTGCCTCTGCTCTGGCAGCTAATGTTTCTGAGTATCTGGTCAGGAGGGGAGGCAAACGATGACCAATGAGAATGTGATTATCTGGCAAGAGGGAGGAAAGAGGCCTGGGAACTATGTATATACAGGGACCTGAGATGTGCTGCTGTGTGTGCTGCGTGCAGGGTGCTGGGGATTCAAACCTGAATGATATGTGTAGGGCAAGAGGGTTTAAGTGTGAGATTTTCCTTTTAAAAAGACAAGATTCAAAGTAGCTTTGTAAATTCACAGTAATTTGTTAGACAAAGGGGTGATTTCACTTGAGAATTCTGTTTAGCAAAATGGGATAGTTTTTTGCAAAGCTTTAAAATAGGCTACATTAGAGTTTAGAGCCTTTTAAGATCTGCTCATCCCTGGTTTTGAGACGCATACAGTAGTAGTTTTATTCCTGAAGCTTGCACATTTGAGCAACAGTAGCTTTTAATTCATTATACAGCAGTATGGAGCTGTTGAGAGAGACGTAGCAGCTTGATTCATTTGAAATCCTAGGACAAATAGGCTTTAAAAAGCAAATGCATTCATTCTGACACTAATTATGCGTCTTTCCCACATGTCGTAGTATCTTGTGTCACAAATTGCTCTCATTTGCTACTCAGTGCAAAATGTCTGAGAGATGATGAGTGCAAAACAATATGCTTTAACCAGGTGTAGGACAGGTCTAAAACTGATGAAGAGTCTGGGAGCCAAACAAAACGGCAAACTTCACACCAAAAAGGATCAGAAAAATCCTTCAACAGGTATTAATTTCTGCTAGATTTTAGCTACGGTTTTGACTTCCCGGCATGTAAAGTATCCAGCAAGCAGAAATGACCACCAAGGGCTTACCCTTTTCGCTTGAGGTCAGTAGGGCTGTAAACTCATGCCAATGTGCATCTTCTCATGTAAGATGCTGGTGACCTGAAAAGGAATCTTTTAGGAGTGGGTTTCTGTTTTTTTTTTCCCCACAGAAACTGTAGGAGCCACACTGAAGGAAAATCTGTTTTTATATATATATATGAGTGCAAAGGATTTTATGTATTTAAGTGAATTGGAGAAACCTTGTGTTAGTGAGCCAGGGCTTGTTGCTAGATAATGGACAAGACTGGTATTGCTCTTCTGTAACTAATCCTGTAATAGTGTCACAGGTTATTTGGTGCCAACTGGTGTTTGTGTTGTACTCAGGAAAGAGCAGCCTCTCCAGCTCGGAGCAAACAGCCAGAAATGAGGAGCTGACAAAACCCAACAAGAAATCATTACAGTCGATGAGCGTTTGGTTTTCATTTTCAATAAACTCCATCCATGTTTCCTGGGCTAAGTAGAGGCATCCTCAGTGACTCCAAGAGTTTGAAGCAGCGGATGTGTTTTCACCTGTGGTGCAGTCTCAAAGCTGGCATGCTTCACACGTAACGCAGTTTGACACTTCATTTGAAATAAATGTGCCGATAACCCTTAAAAGTGGTAATAAAATACTCTTTGCTCTACTGTACAGATGATTAATACCACTGAAGTAATTAAATTCCATTAGGCTGGGGTTCACATACCCAAGGAATTGGTGCCAGGATTTAGCAGCTCTCTAGTGAGGACAAAAGACTAATGCCTTTTAAAGCCACGTTTCACGAGTAAAATCCCAGGAAAGTCTATATTAACTTAGGACATCTGCTTGTTGTGATTGTTTGAGCTATTGATGCATTGGATCATTAGCAGGGTAGTGTGAACTACTGTTTTCCTGTTGACAAGGATCTCTCACCAGGAGCTGCTAGCTTTCTGCAAAGGGAGCAAAAGCAGAACAGGGCAGCCAAGCTGGGTCTTGTGCATGGGCTTTGACTTACAGAATTATTGCTAACTGTATAGTCTCTGATGGTAGGAAACAGCATTTTGCCCCCAGCCATTTTTCCCAAGATCAGAGCCAAAGTAACTCTGTCTCCTGCTGTTTTGTAGCTGTAGATTCTTAAAGACTGGCATTATTGTAGTCGATGAACAGTTTGCCCCCTTTCAGATGGCTGCAGTAATGACCCACAGGGGAGGCAGTGCTTAGGCAATGCTGACAATGTGACCAGGTGCTGCAACATAAGCATTTCATTAAATATTGAAGCAATGGTTTTCAGTTACAGTGGCAAAAAGGAAATTTGGTCTATGTCCAAATATGTGGCTATTTTTTTTTTTTTTTTTGTCTTTCAACCTCTTCTAATCACATTATTTTTTGCATGACCTTTCTCCTGCTAATTAGCTGCTGCCTTGAAAAGCATTGTGGGTAATATATCTAAGGTAATTCTCCATTCCACTTTACACGCTGGTAATCATTCTTAATGTATGAATGATTTATTTACTGCATCTTTTTTCATCATCTTAAAATATGCAAACCACACCAAAAAAAAGAAAAAAAAGCCCTATCTTTATTATCACCATCCCTCAGATTTACCCCCAAAATCGAAAATAACTTGGATTTCTCTTTGAAAACAACAACAACAACAACAAAAGATTTGCACCACAACCCATATGGTTGCAATACCAGCTATTGTAACCATGTAGGAAGGGATGAGGGCAGGGACTCTTGTCAGCAGATGCAAAAAAAGGTCTAAAGGCTCATGCCTGTCTTAGAAACCTGGGCATGCTGCCTGGTGGGTGCTGTAAAATCAGTTACTCTGAATGGTTGTGGTAGCTGGTATTACGTGAGGTGCCTGCTGGTAGCTGGTACCTGCTGGTAGCTGGTAAGACATGAGGTGCCTTCTGGTACTTAGGCCCATAGATTGGAGTGCAGGTTCAAACACCCCCTCTGGAGAAAAACCAAGGAAAATAGTCACCTCTAGAAACACAGCCACTCTTTGAATGTGGAAGAACATTTTAAAAAGCTAAATTACCAAACAGTTTCAAAAGGGTGTGCACATTCTTCTGGGAGCTTGGGAGCACGTCCTATTTGTTTGTTTGTTTGTTTAAAATGGGGAGAAGTGCTCCATGAAAGTTAGCTCTGAGGGGAGTTATTTTTACCTTTGTTCAATCATTCTCATAATTTTATAATGCTCTTAATACTCCTTTCTTATAATATTTGAATCAAATGTTATGGTATGGTGCAATTCACAACTGAATCGTCCAGCTGTGCTCTGCTATGTATATGCTATAGCTTCTTTTCTAAACAGAAGTTGGCAGTTTTCATGATACTACATTTGTCATCATGAATTACTGTTTATGAAATAACAGAAAACATTAAATCACATCAAAGTGCAATCAATATTTGAATACAATACATACTCTTTTCTGTTCTTCACCAGGTACCAAATCCCTTTCTATTTCACAGAAACTGTTTCTAGAAATGCAATGCTGCATGTCAAAGGTGTTTTTTTTAATATCTTAAAAATGGTTGAAAAAGATGCAGGTGCACAAACAGAAGAAAAATATTTAGGAAAAAAACCCACCCCTGTTGCTCTCCTAAGAGCTGTGTTTTACATATGCACTGCTAGAGATTTGAGTAAACAGATCTTGTTTGAAGGATCCCGTTTAATCCTGTTCAAAGTCACAATGGGGTGTAGTTTAGTTTCAATATTCATATGACGAGAGAATATTTTTCTCTCAGTAAAAGTGTTTAAATAATTTTTAAGAATCATAGTCCATTTTCTTTTCCTTGAGAGAAGCTTTTTCTTTCTTTTATTTTTCTTTTAAAGATTTTGTTTGTTTAAGAAAAGGAAACTACTGAAAAAAAAGGCAGAGAAAGGAGAAGGCTGCAGCGTGTGCATAAATGTATATCTCAGGGAGAGAAATGTCATATCAAGATTGTTTTAATCCACCAATTTTCTTCATTATACTTTTTAGCTAGTGTTGTGATGCTGAAATCTGGCTGTAGCCATTAGAAGGAAAGGTGGCAATTGGTTAAAGCTTCAGGATTATGAAATGCACGAGGCAGCCTGTGTACTATTGCAAAGAGCAGATCAAATGGGTAGTGTATTAAAATGTGTGCAGTATAACAATATTATGCTTGTGAAATTGCTATGATTATGTATCTTAAAATATGCCCTTTTGAGAACTGGCCTAGTTCTTCACTTACAAGTGCAAACTAAAATTGGCCAAGTGTCAACAGTCAAATCAACAGTTATTTCAGTAAGAGATCCTGTCTAACTACAGGGAGTTGAGAATTTCAGAGAAAGGGGCATTGGCAGAGGTTTGTGTTCAAAGAGGCAATGAGTCCACAGATGAAGTAACCTTACGGGGAAATAATGTTATGGGATGAAAAATGTAGGGTTCAGTTCTTGTAGCAAACCTTCTGTGATAGGTACGTAAAACCTCTGCAGCTGAAGTTGAACCAAACTTAGCTCATATCTGCCTTTTATGCAAAACAGAAATTACCGTTACTGACCAACCTTTAGATAATTCTTTTTCCTATTTTTCCTACTGTTTTTGCTTTGATGTTATATTATTGTATAGGGTTTTGTCTTTTTTTCTTTAAGTGAATCAGAACAAAGAGTTTTATTTCAAAACATGGTTTATCCCTCTGCCCTATATGTCAAAATCCATCCTGGATTCAGCAGCATTAGAGCTTTCCTTGACAATTACAACTTGACAACCACTAAACTCAGATTCACTGCATCACAGCAATATAATTCTCTTAAAAACAGTTACGTGACTGAAATGAGTAACGCTAGCTGTGATTCTTATCCAAACTTTTCGGGTGCCTGTAATTTGCTCCGGCTTTTATCCTTTAAACAATTTCTGGAATGCAAAGATTCAATATTCTCTATTACTGCTCAGTAGCCAGAGGACTTATTTTCTGTCACTCCATCAGTGACATATATGCACATATATAAACATTTATATTCATATTTTTTTAACTCTCCAGAAAAGCAGCAGGAAATGGAAAACAGAAAGTTGGCTTCTATGCAAACTAGGTACTCCTGCTAGGGTGATTTCTTTGTCAAGATATTGGCAGGTCAGCAGAGGAACCTGAGATACTCTGTGAATATTGTAGAAATCCTTGTGATTGATTTACTCAAAACTGTGGAGACTTTCCTTGTCAAAATAAATCATCGTATCTACCACACAGGCACAAGGCAGGGTGATCTGCTTTACTTTTTACCAATGGCTTTTACTCTTGAGCCCCTCTAACTTGAGCATTAGCGTTAGATCAAGACGAGGATTTGAGTTGGTCTTTTCTATTAGTCTGTGTAAAATCTACTAGCCATAACTGGGCGTCTGTCTTGATGAGCTATGTTATCTCTTTGTTTTTGTGGCTCTTAAGTTTTTGCAAGCCATTACCAAGGTATTTGCACAGTAATGGGTCAATCAGCCCTCTGTCCACCTGCTCAGAATTACCTGTCCTTTTCATATATTAACGTCTTTCATTTGCAGGGGGAAAAATTACAGAGGCTGTTTGCAGCTGTCTGTGGTGTGCACTGAGAAAAAGCAAAAAAGAAATGGCTTTATAGAGAGAAATTCTGTGTGAAGATTTTTTTTTTTAACATATTGATGGATTTAGGAAACGAAATTATGAAATTGAGGACTTTCAGGACCAGAACTATTTGTGTAGTACTTGGGGGAAAAAAAAGGAAAATAGAAAAATAAAGAGGTGGGGAGCTGTGAATACCAACAATACTATAAAATGCTGAAGCTTCGTCTTGATTTTAACATCTCACCTTGCATTCTATATGCCTTTTTAGCTCTCTTGTAATAAACTTTCACCATTGATGAGTTATGGATGCAGAGAAACCAAGGGGCTGTTTTTTTGTCTCAGGGTGCACGTTTGCCGCTTTGCCATTCTTTTACATTTTCATTCTTCATGCTGATGAGTCAGTACAGATTTATATTACCATGTTGTTATGGATAGTATAGACTGAGTCTCCTTGAAAGTAATGGCATGTGATTGCTTACCCCATTACTTTCAATGGGACTAAGTCTATGTCATCCTTAGGGACTCTATCCCATTGAAAGTAATAGTCTGAGACTGCCCACATCGTTACTGTGCTTTAAATTGGATTGAATTTATACTGATTTGTACAGGCCTGCCACAAAAAGTCTCATTTTTAAGACATAAAGTTGATAAAAGTTTTTTTGCCAGTGGTTAAAAGTTCAATGGAGTATTTGAGAGTGTGTTTATCACATTGGAAAGATTGCTGTATGTTGGTCATAGTCCTTAGCAGTTGACCTTAACACAGTGAAGGGGACCCCCACAGTAACACATTTATTGGAAGATTTTTTTTTTCTTGTACTCTTCTTTAATTATTTCTTGTATACTTTCATTTTTTACCTTTTAGGAAGAGTTCTGTTGTGTGTTTTAATGACTTCTGTATTGCATTCCCTTGGACCGGGTCAGTGCCCTATTACTTCTATAGATCTCTAAAACCCTGCCAGTAAAATGTGTGTGAACCATAGTGTATTGTTTTGATTGCTGCTTCTAATCATGAAAATAGACTGTACTTTCTTTAAGTGGGAAGTATCCTTTCATGAAGCAGCACCTCTTTATCCTAGAGCCTCTTCTTAGGAAAAAACCATCAGTTAATGCAAAAATCAAGCCAAGCTCATACTACGGCCCTTCCTCAGCTGCCAGCACGTCTGCTAAATTTATTTAGAACAAGAGCTTCTCCCCTTACTAATGTTAGGTGCTAATGTTCCCTTAGAAAATCAAAGTGCATTTTTTATACTTTTACATTGTCATGAAATGCAACCAGATAAAATGAAATCCATTCCAGCAAGATTAATGTTACATTGATAATGCACTGGGTGGAACACAGAGACTAAAGCCCTGGTTTTTCTTCAAGCCACGATCAGCCCTAAGAAAAGGAAACGTTGACTGACAAAATGAGCAAATTTAGCATAGGAATCAAAAAAGTATATGTCTGTCCTTGCCACAGATGTTCAATAAGGTGTAATGGAAATGACACACGAATATCTCAACTATATATTCTACCCACTTCCACTAAACGCAAGCTGTAGAATAAATACACGGTACGCACCCTATTTAATCTATAATGCATCATACAACATCATGTGAGAAATGCACCTTTCTTTTTAGGTAATCACCATGACATAATTTATTTCAAAAGAGATCACAGCGCCACAGCTGTTACTAGTGATTTAGTAATTGAATCAGCAGCAGCATTTTATACATACTCGTATTTATTAAAACCCTTCAGAAGCATTAGAACACATTTCAGCCCTATGGAATGAATGAAAAACGTGACTTTAAAGGGCCAGTAGAGACTTTATGTTTATTGGAGACTGCAGTATGGTCAAATGTCACAGCCAGTCAAAACTCACTGTAACTCAAGCAAATAAAACATGCATATAACCCTCTATCCACAGCATAATATACCTCCTTTCATCATCACTGCTGTAATATTCACACATGTCATTTAATGTGATCACCTGAGCATGTACACATGCGTGTGGCTAATATACAGGCATATATTTTTAATATGCACTCATGTGTTTGTAGCCCTCTATTTATGGAATGCTTACACAGTATTAAAACTGCTGCAGTATTTTTTCCTGTATTACTTCAGCAACATCTAGATTTTTAAACCAAAGAGGAGCTTGATTATTGTCTTACGTGCACTACATATGTGAAGAACTGGTTCCTGCTGTGGATTCTCTATGAGCAAGGCTGTCAGCAAACTGCTTGTCTTGGTTCAAGAAGAAGGTTTCAGTAAAATGTAAACATTTTTCATGTAGGATTGTTGCTGTTGTCCTCTGGGTGTGAGAGACAGAAGGATTACATCATTGTCTTTATAGGAGGAGTTAAAACAGCCAAGAAATCAGCAGGTCATGCTTTTCAAACTGTGTCAACTGGTCAAGTAACACGTATTTTTCCTCCTTCTTGAACCTTCCCTCCTTCATATTTTTATGCAAATTACATTTGAAATAAATAGTTTATGTATGTGGAAAAGGCCAGATTCCACCAGCTGGCTGTAAGGAATTTGGTGAATATTTATCAACATTGTGGCAGAGAGGGATGTAAAGAAGGGATCTGAGAGAGGAGATTGTGGCCTTACAGTCTGAGAGTTATCGTAGCTATCAAAGCTTCACAGGGTGCCAGTGATGCATTCAAATGTGAGTAGATGGATGGGGAAGAGGCAGAGTTGTGAAGTTCCATCAAAGAAAGGGCAAAATGCTTTAATTTCTGGTGATGATGCCAGGGAAGCTGATGGAGTGATTCACAGAAAGTCTAAATGAGTTCATAATGATGGATAAGAAGCATGACCTCAAATGCCATGCTTGAGATTTGTTTCAGGAGTTTTTAAGTGCACTGGGATTGGGTAAGGCTGCTCCTGGAAACCATTGCACTAACCAGAACCCTGTGGAATTGCAGCAATGGCAAATGAGTTCAGTAGCTTCAGATTTGGGATCCCCAGTTTGGATGCTCTCAAAAGGTGCCATTTTCCTGAAAGCTGTTGATACCTTCTCAAAAATCAGGAGCAGTAACAACATTTTTGATCGTGCCTCTAAAACGTGAGGTGTGCAAAATCAGGAGCCACTTCAAAATGCTTTAACCCAATGCTCCATGTTTGAAGTGAAACTGAGGACTACTGAAACGTGAGTTGGAATCCAGAAGGAAGTATTGTTATTTATTTTACAGACTGACACTCCAGTGAATGCATATGCATGTCCTTACGCACAGATGTATCATTTTAGAGTCATACAACGTTTATTTTCCACCCTAAATGCACTGCAACTTTGCTTACTCTCATAAACTCTTCTCACAGGGACAAATGCTTCTTTCAACCAGCAGTCAGGCTCTCTCTGTAACAGCACTCACTCCTGTAAATACACAGGGCCCTGTGGGGCCAGATCCTGTTGTTCTGTTTTGAAACGAGTGGCCCAGGATTAAGAAATGTCTATAGAGAACTGGTGTCTGCAGTCAGAATATTTCTAGCACAAGCTCATCTCTCTCTCTTTAATGAATAATATTGTAATAACAGTAGATGTACATCTTATTCACTGTCACTCAGACATAGGGTCTCGTCATGTCCATTCTTCTGTGGCACAACCCGGTTAACTTCAACAAGCTGATTGTCTTTCTCCCTTGTGACCTGGCACCCTGGTTTAACTCATTCAGAGAGGACAGTCCAGTGGTTAATGGTGTAGAACTAGGAGAACTCTGTTTTCTGAAGAACACTTTATCACTTTTGAAGTAAACAGCCATGGGGTAAATCCATTTGCTAGCACACAGCCTGAGTTTGTAGTTGGTGAAGTACCGAAGCAAGACAAAGTGTGTAACATACAGTATGCAGCAACATGCAGGAATCCTCCATGCCACGTGCAGGGCTTGTCTGTGGTGGACAACAGAATATTTCATCCAAACAGAGTGGGCAGCATGTCCAGTGAGCACATTCATGGCATGATCTGCCACAGACCTCTCCACTCAGTGAAAGACTTTTGTATCATGATGACCAATGCTTTTAATGGTTCTTGCTCTAGTGTGTCTGCCGTGATCCCATAGATCCAGAAGTTGTATAGCAAAACTGTGTAGCAGACAAATAACCACACACAGTCTTTAGGGTTTTTAGCTTTTAATACTGTAGTTACATGTGACATAAGCCTGACCTGTGCAACCAGCATTGAAATGGTGATGCATGTGGCATCAAACCAATTCTGAGAAGTTGCTTAGAAGTTGTGATTTTTCTTTGTTGCTTTATATGATACATTAAAATTATAGCTATCTTTTTATATATGTATTTTTTCATACATATATATATATATGAAACCTTGGCAGTTTTAAATTATGGCAGCTGTTACCTTTTATTTATTGCTATATAGAAAACAGACTTCTATTTTGTACTTGGAGGATGTATTCAACTTAACTCTGTAATTGTTAGCAATAGATGAGCTCATTATATTACAATCCAGCACAGTTAGCACCAGCTATTACAGAGTTAATGACAGAGCTGGTAGAAAACGACATACAGTGTATAATACATTTAACATGGATTTACTAATAATAACAATGTGATTGGTTTTCCTGAATCATTGTCCATATTAAACTGTAAAATATCATAGTTACAATTTTATAAGGATGATGCCTAAAGGAGGATCCACTTGCTTTTACAAGGAAGACTGTATGACATGAAAGGCTCTGTCTTAAATAACTGCACTTCTCATGGGTTATCATAATCTTCCTGCACATTTTGAACCAATCTGGAAGCAGTGCTTGTAGAATTTTTCAAGGCCTTGTGACTAATGTGGGGGAAAATCTGTCAAACTGAGGGTTTTTCTTGCCTTTATTTCACCTCTTGGCATAGTAAAACACGATTGGCTATTGACATATTTTTAGTGGACTGGGAAAGTATATCCCAACCATCATTTACCCTGTGATGGGGTAATAACATCACAGGTCTGAGAAGGATTAGCTGAGAAGAATCTTCTCTCTGCTCTACCTACTGTACAGTATCAGAAGTAAAGGCCTGTTCCCTCAGATCTTTATTGGCAGAGGAAATCCCTCTCAAATGTATATGAAAAATAAGATTAAAGTTGTAAAGTGGATGTGATTACTTAGTCACTCGATTTTATTCCAGTTTTCTTTATTCTTTTTTTCTTGCTTGCTTAATTTCTCCTTCTTATCCTGGAGGTATTTGAACCTACTGTGGAGTGATGGCTCTTACATCGCCCTGACTGTGGCAAGATTTGTGACTTTCCTACTAAGTTGTGACAGCATATTCCACACCCTTCTGCCAAAAAATCAGGGTTTCCTGTTCTTTACAGGCATCATTGTTGTTGCTTTAAAATGTTATTAGTACTCATGGCAGTGTTTGCATGGTTGGAAACACAAGTGTTAAAAAACCCATGAGGCATCATGATGATTCAGATGATTCTCTTATTTCATTAATACATTGTTGGTGATGGGATTTTGCTGCCTTTTTTTTAACTGTCTGAAATATGTACTTGGGCCCTTACTTTCAGTTTTTCTGTGTAACCAGGAGGGATGGAAATTGTCCACCTTTCTGTTCCATTTTAAAAGGAAAATTGTAATTTCTTGATAATAAACAGATTCCGACAGGAATGTCAATGTGATGTTTTGCAGAGGGACACCAAGTCCTGCCCATGCTCAAGCTAACCTTGTGCAAGCCATGTCTGAGCAAGGGGTTTGACTGTGCTTGAAGTACTGAGCCCAAGCTGATAAATTGGTCAGTCTGCCACGAGACAGGCACTCATACCCCAGGGAAAACTGCAAATACTGTGAAGCCCACAGTTAATTCACAAGAGTTTACTCCCTTGTGTCTATTAGGAAAGGACGTGTTTGGAAAGGGCCAGTATTCCTTGCTGCAGTCTCAGCCTGTCACATCATGGTAGGCCTTGAAGATCAAGGCCAGGACACTGAATTTGAATCGCTTTTCAGAGGAGATCTGGGATGCTACATTCATAGCAGCTTGTCCTCTAAGCAGGCAGGCTGCCACATTCAATACAAGCTGGAGCTTTTTCCATATGAAGAAGTTTTCAGTGACATGAAGTCATATCATCAGAATTAAAGAAATGGTCCTTGCCAGAGACTGAGGGGTTCAGTTTGGCTTCTGCAGAGACAGATTTTTAACTCTGTTTTAATTAGCTTAGTACATGTTTTCATTTATCACGTTGTGCCGAGTACATCCAGTATTAGAGAACTGAAGAAAAAGATGTGAGATTGCACTTAGGTTAAAACAATGAAAAGCTAATTAGATGAAATAACTATAATGTATTAATATTTATGCGTTATATTATGTAGGTTATGGAAGTTGGGTTAATCTAAAATGATGCTTAATAGAATTGCAAGTGCTGCCTGACGGCTCCATCCACTGTATGGGAATCGACAAGGGATTTTGCTGGAAATCCAGGAAATCTGCATTAAAGTGTAATGTTTCCTGCTGAGAGGGATCCTGTAAAGCAGGGGGGGAAGCCTCCAATCCATCAGTGCCACTCCCTGTTATTTACATAGGAATGCCATTCCCTGCCTCTTCTAGCCATTGTGAGTAATGGAGAATAACAGGCATGTTTTCTTCCATCCATTAATGCAGCACTTTCAGAGTTTGGGTGAGATTTTAGGAGATCTTTCAAGAAGGCCAAGTTCTGCACTGCTGAAGATGGTGACAGTTTGGGTTTTAGTAACAGCAAGAGCTGGATTAGTGGAAAGGGATCACCTCTTTATATTTACTGGTTCAAGTGATTCTGGATGGGAGTTCGGTTCATGCCTGTGAAGTTACACCACGAGTGAATTTGCCCCCTCCAACCTGTTGTGCTAATGTGTGCTCTCCTCCTACCTGGAAACATCCAGAGCTCTACAGTACTGGTGTCATCATGTCATCTTGTGTGACAGTATGGACACAGCCCTCACCTCCCACCTCCGTGTCTCCAGTCAGTGCACGTTGGCCTCACCCCTGTTCTCAAAGGCTGAGGTTCTGTGTGTGCAATTGCAATTCTTCTGGATTCATTTAACTGTTTGAAGGGACTTTTGAACAAATAACTTTGTTGGCGTTCCTGGCTTTATCTTGGGATGAGCAATTGCATGAATTGTCCTTCCCATCACAGAAAACAAACTGGGAAGACTGAGTATTTTAACTTATTCTCTCTATATTCTTACTCAACTCCACCCAGCCTGTACTAAGCCCTGCTCTTCCCTGCCAACAGCCCATGTAGAAACCTTTAGAGGAGTGTGGAGGACATTGCACTGATGTGTGCCATGAGACAGTTTCATCCTTTAGCAGTAAAGGGTATTCTCAGCCACAGATTACTTTGCTTCCTTGTTTGAATTCTTAGGGTTATGGGGATTTTGTTTGATTGTTTGTTTTGTTTGTGAGGCTTCTGCTGTTTTTTTTTTCCTTTTCCATAGCCATATCCTCCCAGATTACTAAAGGCTGAAATGATAATTGTTTTCCCAATATCTATAACCTAGCAGTTCTATTTGTCTTCAGAAAAAAAGGCCTGGAGGTCACCTCCAGATGTCCTTTACACCCTCTGACCATATTGTTCGTAGCAATTTACATTAAAAAAGAACATAACAATTTATTTGCTTTTTCTTGTTTTGAGGATGCATTTCTGACCCTTGAAATGGGGCCATTTCTGTAACTAAGTGATAGGAGTCTGACTTGAGAATTTTTTCACTTGCTTGTGAGAATGAAGCTTTTGATAGCTCTAGTTAGGCGGACACCGAGCGTGTTTGTATAGAAATGGATTCATTGCTATTCATCTTTCCAGATTCTTGAACATTTTTAAAAGATGTTCTGCAATATTCCTTTGAAGAAATAGCACTCTCAATAAAAATGTTGAAGCTATAAATGGAGATAATCTTGTCCAATTCTTGTTTGAAAAGCACAGAGAGAAGAACGCAGTGTAAATGCGAGGACGCCTCAGACCTTTGGATTGCCTCAGAGCTCAGAAACCTTTACCTCTCTGTAACACAGCAGCAGTGATTTGCAAGGGTATTTTAATTTTTTGGCATGCACATCATCACACCAAGTGAAGATAAAGAAGATTTAGATCTTGGCTATTATATTCTAAGCAGGCTACCAGTATGTCTTCGTGAATCGGGTGCATTTTGAATTGTCTCCCTGCCAACACACATTCCCAGCCTGTATATTTCACTGACATTTGTAAAAAGTCAATGTTTTCCTGTATTTTGTTGGAGAAAATATTTCTCCTCCAAGTTCTTTTTGCGTATTGTTTCCATTAAAAAAGGCTAGAACATTGTTTTTGCAAACCCCTGCTTGTGATTTGGCTGGGGATATAATAAATCATGGTATTTCTAAATGCATTTTTGGATGGGCTATAGGATAATTTCCCATCCTGTTTCTCAGAAGGTGATTAAAATATTATCACAAACCAAAGTAACAGAATCCACATTTTCTTCAATACAGTCCCTAGTCTGCATTTAAAAATGCAAACCAGTGATTCGGTTAAAAAAAGCCTTGAGAAGCACATTACTTTAAACTTCCAAGGGCTAAATTCTGGTAGTTTTACATGTCTAGAGTGTGTGGCTTTTTAGTGCAGAGCAGACTCTCAGACTAATTGTGCAAATCCAGCTATCCATTTATTTTAAAACAATTAGAAAACCAAGCAGAAGTGTCTGGACCTGCCTATGTCTGAATGAGCATGCAGGAGTGTAAACAGCATCTTTTGCAAGTGAAAATACAAGGTGCAGATACGCAGCCTGAAGTTTTACCAGCAGCATTCAGATTATAATCTGAGATGTACATTGTGTCCATGCATAATGCAAACACGAATGTGCATTCTGTAGCAGAGACAGGGTAGTTTCACTCCGGTTTTGTAGTTTCTCTATGAAACAGAAAGCATATGGCATCTTGGTTCTGCTTAATATCGTCAGGCTCAGGAGTTAAATTAGGACACTTGATGTGCATGCTTATTTTTTTTTTTTGCTTATAGCATGCCACAGTTGGGATGATGCATAACCACATCAGCAGGAGAAGAGATTTCTGTTAGCTAATAAACATTGTGTGCTTTGGCCCTAACTCTGTTTAACATGAATTACTTTTTTTTTTGGGGGGGGAGGGGGGGGCAGGGGAGGATCTAATGTAAAATTAAAATGAATAAACATCATAAAGCTGAATCCTATCCTAGTGGCTGCTTGAAAATTCCAGAGATGTGGCACTAGGGAGCGACCATCATTCCAGTGCAAAATGCGCCGAGCTCTTTACAATGGAAAACGAAGAGCAGAAATAGAAGACTGAAATAACAATAGGCTGATTGCTTTCGTTTTGTTTTTTTTTTTTTGGGGTGTAGTTTAACATTGCATTAAAAGAGAACAACTGAGTTTCTACATTTTTTTTTTCCCTATTTTCTTGTCATGGATATATTAGCATTACATGATGCATACTAATTATAAAGTTGGCTGTAACAAGAGTTCCTCTTGTGAATCCATTTAAGAACTGATTGTTTACTATCTTTTTCTGTAAGTATAAAATTTTAATTATGCCACTGACAGGAACTGTGCGTGATACAGTGCTCTACATTTATCACTGGGAGAGGGCCAGTTGCAGAGCTGTTTGACTTTGGAGAAATCCTGATGCGCTTGCAATGTTGAGCAGCAGGTGCCACATTATTATGTACAGAAAAGCAATTAGGAAGCATATTGGATGAATGGGGAGTGCATTAATATTAGCAAGTACATTTGTCAGTGGTTTTGATGCGAGTCTTTTTCTTTTCTTTATGCAACATTAAGATTGTGGCTCTCATAAATTCTCCCCTTAAATTGCCATCTGTTCCCTTGTCATGCAGCAGTGAGGTAGAGAAAAGTTTTCTTGACAAAATGAAAAGAATTTCTTTTATTTAAAGTAGAAGCAAAGGAGCCTACACGAAGTGGGAGAATTGTAGGTTATGCAGTTGAGCTTTGTATGTGTTAAGTAATTACTGTTGAATGTAACATTAACTATGGAACACTTAGGATCTTTTTTTTTCCCCTTCCCCCTTCTAGATTTCAGTTTTTCAATGACTTCATGTCTTTTTAAAAGACGGTGTGAAACAGTTCTAACTGAATTGTACAAAAAGGGCTGACAGCCCAATGGGGGTGTTTCTGCTCCAGGGCTCAAGCAGGAGGTCAGGAATGTGCTATTGAAGGGCATCTCCTGTTGGCCCCACACCCCAGCAGAGCAGTTTGGACTGGCATAAACTGTATGAAACTGAGCACCAAGGTACCTTTGGCATATCTATGTGCCACCAATGAGTATTCAGTTTGGGGACCGAACAGGCTTCAAGGAAATGCCCTGAAACACGTGTGGGGTCCTCAGAGTCAGCTCTTGCCCCACAGGCAGCTGCTTTCTGTGGACTGCAGTAGCTGCTAATGCAGATGTGTCTGCAAAGTCCTGCTCTTGAAGACCTTATGTAAAGCTCTTCTGATAACTTCAGTGGGTATTTTATCCAAGCAGAGAATATCAGCAACAATGATCCAGTGCTGCCATCTTCAAAATCGGGGAGACAAAGTACGTCAGGACTGTGTCCAGATAGCGAACCAGTGGTGTCTGGGCAAACTGCTCCAGGTCCGAGGTTGCTGTACTCCCTATCAAACAGTATTTATTTGAGGACAGACTTTATTTTATGGCAAATTCAGTACTTCAGCTTATTGTCCTGGCAGAGCTATTTGTCTTGAGGGAGGATTGGCACGTGTCTCTGCGAGAAACTCTTACACCTTAACAGAAAGGTTGGAAAACATCAAAAAAGAAAGGCAGAAAGCAGTTCTTCCAGATGCTGGCAAAATGGTGCTTTTGTGGAGGCACACAGCAAAGAGGAATTCTAGTTGGGTCCTGGGAGTTCTTTTTTTCCCCCTGAAAAATAATGAAAGCAGGAACATCACTTCCCTGTGCATATTGTGTTTCTTTTGCCCTTTGCTGTAAATACGTTTATTTTGATGATTGCAGATCGATGTAAAATTTAAATCACTCGTGGGCTAAACAGGACAGAACAGTACCAAGACTTTTATCTCCTGACAACTGCCACTTTCACATTGCATTTCAGCCTTTTGTATGTGTGAGTGTGTGTTTGCACTGATGGAGAAAGGGAGTGGTTCAGCCTGTTTGGGCTACCTACTCTATTTCTATAGGAATGGAAGCTGGCATTTGTGAGGAATAGGACACAGGACACGTTCATTAAAAAGTGCAGTAGCAATTTTGGCAGACAAGTAAGACAGTCCTACTTCTGAGCTATAGCAGCAGTGGAAATTTAACATCTTCTCCTTCATCCTTGCTCGTCTCCCTGTTGCGTAAACTCTTCAAAGCCCAAGACAATCTGTTGTAGTAATACTATGAAGTGAAGAATGAACAGTAGGAGCTGCAAGTGGCAGCAGCAGCAGTTCCAGTGATACTTTATAGAGTTGGATCATGACTGCCAGCATGGCTGGTTACAGGACTAGCTCAGCTGGTAGGCTGTGGGAATAAAAAGGGGAAGTTTTCTGTGGGTCTAAGCCCTGACTGTTTGGTCGTTTCTTTTACTATTTCTGCTTTCTACTTGGCTAATTATGAAAAAACCACGTTGTTGTTCTCGTGTTTCTATCCCCTCATCTGCTTGTGGGCCATTACCAGAGGAAATCCCTGTTCTGGGATGCCAAACTGACCATATGATGCTCTCTCTGAAAGAAGAGAGTTTGTATCTGTTCCTGCCTTTTATTATCTTTACATTTGGTCACAATTAGTCTACTTCCCAGGTTGTTTTTAGAACATGTCCTCAATCACTACCTGAGCTTTACACACCATAAGCTATTCACTTCCCTTCTGTTCCAATTTTTTTCCCAACAGCATCTTCCTCTCATGCTCTGGTACATTGTTTCTCTCTTCTGTCAATATGTAATAACAGCTATTCTTTGTGCATGAATTCCTGTTGCACTTAATATCATTGCTAAGGTCTGATTTTTGTCATCTTCTGCAGCTGCTTTTCCCCTCCCACTTCCAAGAACATGCACAGGTTTCCCGATCTCCCAGTGCAGCCAGATTAAACCTCTCGTACCAGTTCCTGTGTTTCCCTTGTCCCCAGCACGCTGCAACGCCTTCAATTCAGATATAGCTCATCATACATGAACAGATTGCATCTGTTCAAAAAAGAGCCCCAATCCACATAGTATTCATTTAAACAGCATTGATAGGAGTGAATTCATTTGAGATTCATATGGATGTCATATACTGTGAGTTACAGTGTAAGCATCAGTTAATGGACACTCTCTCAGTAAAGTGTTCCCTATCAAATAATACATCACCCAGCATACACCAAGTGGTTTATGTACTATTTTTTTGGTCCTCCTATGATTTCATCATGGCTAAGGAAGGTGTCTAATGGTACGATTGCCTGGCTTTGTAGGATATTTCTTTAGCAACCACCGTTGCTTAATGTTTTATTGATGTATTTTTAAATAATTTATCTTTAAACCTTTGTTTAATGGATGTATTTTTATTCAGGATTTGATACCAGCCAAGGCAGGTCTGGCAGTTGGTGTTTGCACTCTGACAGTATTTCTCTCACGAACTTTTTTAGCTCTCTTAGATGAACAGTAATTTTACATGTTTTCATCCCTGTTTTTAATTACACAGTCTATCATTTCAAGTGGCTGGTATTGATATTTAACAAATGGATGGAGCAACGTGAACAACAGTTTGTTTCTCTTCGGCTGTATTTCAGTTTCCACTAAATATGATAAATGTAAAAATAAACAATAGTTGCTCAGGGCACTACCATTAATATCTTGGGCATCTCCTGTAAGAGGTATTCATGCTAACAGTGAAATATTCTGTAGGTGGGCTTTTCAAAACAGTCGTTTCCCAAAGCCCATTGCCATTGGAATGGAGCCAGTGCTGGAAAGCTGAGAATGGTTAACACCTAACATTTGTAGCTTGAAGTATGTTCAAAGTTTTTTGAGCACTACCAGCTTCTTTTGGGTGATAAGCATTTACTCTTCTGCTGGGTGGTGTCCTGCTTGCTTCCCAAAGCCACTTTCATTGTGTCTGCATAGTGTTTTCTCAGGGTTGGTGCAGCAGTGGGGCATGAGATGAGGTCCTAGTCCCTAGCAGCCAGGAGCAGCACAAAGGGAAGCATGTTTGCTGCCCGTGCACTAGTGGATGAAAGCACAGTGAAGCTGCATTGGTAGATGGATGTACACAAACAGGCAGGGAGAGAGAGAACTATCCTGAGTATCTTCTAGAGCCAATCTCTTCCTTGGTGACATAGATGTGAATCCTCAGGATATGTTTGTAAAATACACTGAGAATAAAAGCAGAGGATATTCTGTATTTCTATGAGATTCTTATGCTTTGCCAATGTTTGTACTGGATTTCTGAGTATTTAGTCTACTGAACATTTTAAATACAGGTAAGAAGTGTGAGGCTGAGCTGATGTTTTTGGTATCACTTGCTACAACAACATGAACGTGCACTTCTTATCTTCCCTAAATTCAAAAAACTGGAAAACATTTAAAAGTGCCATCCAGCCTGTATCTTTTCCCTTGTTTTATTCAGTATAAAAATAGTGGAGACATTCACCACACCATCTATTGTACAACTTGGCTATATTTGAACTAAAGCCCCACCATCTTAAGACAACACTTTGATGTGGGTGTTTCTTTAAGTCTTAGAGGCACACACTGCAGCATCAAAGCTCCATGTGAACTTTGGGGTATTTACCTTGCTTAATGAGAAATGTTTTCCACGTTTTTTTTCACCGTGACATTTTTGTACTGCACAATGTTTCTGTGTCTTCTTTTTCTATTTAAAATTTAAAGAGCTACATTTGGGAGAGGAACAATGTAGGTAAAAGAGACCCCTGGAGTGTGTCTGATGTGATAGTTCTCTTCTGTGGCACCATTTTTCCTCCTGCTGTGGGAGAGCTAAATGATAGTGCCTTATACCTTACTGAATAAAGCCTAACGCTGTTTCCAGCTGTGAACATGTGATCAGGTTTTGTGTTTGATTTTTGCACACAAGTATACTACTGTAAGCATACCCACACACTCCTATGCAAACACTCCGTGTGGGAATTATTGTTGACTCAGTCATTAATCTACCCTCAATTAATCACATTAAGTATTAAGGTGCCTTTCTGTGCAGAGAGGTACGACAGCCTTTTCTGCTTTACCTTAGTTGGAGCATTTGCTACATGACCAATTTACTTTCTGGCTAAAGATGTTGAAAGATGCATCCAGATATGTTGTTGTATGAAAACTGAGCAGAATGCTATTGTCTGATGCTGAAACCCTCTGAGGATTACTCAGTAATCCTATTGATATTGTTGGGAATAACAGTTGTAAGCCCAGAGCCCCTAATTGTTACATATGTACCCAGAGTAACATCACATTTATCCTGCTCTTTCCTGAGCTTTTATCATTTTTTTTTAAATGCAGTTTGTCTTTTCAGTGCTGCTCATAAAACATCAGTGTTCGTTCTCTGGACAGAGCATGACTTGTGCTTCAGTGCTGGTCTAGTGACTGTAACTGCATTTCCTACTCAACCAAAAGGTTAAAGACATTAAAATCACGCTTTTTATTTCACCCCCCAAAATGGGATCCGTTGCTGCGAAAGCTGAAGACCTGCACTTGTATTCTTGAAGAGTGTGGCATGTCATGTTGTTTGTTAAACACCCAGAACTCATAATATCCTTCTCTCTGGCTCACTGAACAGCAGAAAAAAAAAAAAAGGGTCCTGAAGGAATACATTCAGAGACAAAGAAGAAAAGTTATTTTATTTTTAGTGATCAGATGGCATAATTGTCGGTTGGCGTTAAGTGGCTCTGAATACGAGGGAAGGGAGGATTCATTGCTAAGTAAATGAGCACCATGTGGAATCACCAGAGGGGCCTGATCCTTTCAGCACCAGCGATGGTGCACTTGTGCCACCCATTTCTCTATTGTTGCTATTATTTCCTTTTGTGAGCAAAGGGAGAGCTGGCGGCTGTCATGAAAGCCTTGTGCTCCTCGGAGTGAAGCAGCTTGCTCCCTGCAGGCTCACTGGATCTCCCTGAGTGAGGACTACTTGTGCTTTCAAGACTATTTGCCAGGCTTTGTATGATGCACTCGTAGACAGACACCCCTGAGTTCAAGTAATGCCGAGAACGTGACGGATCCCTGTCAACAAGAGATGAGATCACTCACAGCAAAGGACAAACGAGGCTCACGGTTCACAAGTTCAGCTTGTTTTTGTGGTGCTGGCCATTAGCATTGGTTAAGTGTGGTTTTTTACACTTGTATGTCATTTTGCTTTTGTTCCACGATGAGGACGGATGGTTTTGAGCTTTGCAGCAATTAGAGATGGCTGCAGGGGTTGTGTTTCCAAATCAAAAGGAGTGTTTGCTTTTGAGGCAATCCGAATTTGGGAAAGTTGTGATGGAAGTAGCAAGTGTGAAATGATCAGCAGAGCCACAAAGGTAGCAGCAGCAGCAAGGGTGTCAAATAGCAACAGTCTGTTGCAGAAGAGATTGCAGGGCTGCAACAAGGTCCAGGTGGACATTCACCTCGGACGTCTGCAGGAGCAGAACCCGGTCTTGGGCAACATGGAGCTGGGCAAACAAAACCAAATGTGTCACGAGCTCTGTAAGCCACTGACCAGCAGTGTTCATCTTCCACTAATTCAAATGATTAACTGTTCCTTCCTCCACTGCCAGAGGAACGTATCAGGCGCTTCAGGCACAAGAGGAAATAACAGAATCGAAGCAACAAGCAGCTCTGGCAGGAGCAGAGTGAGGGCTCTGGGCAGCAGGTGCACTTGGCGAGAGGGTGGAAAGAAAATGCTGTGGCTTTGGCAGCTGTGATTCAGTCTATGCACAAAATGTAGGCAGGGTAGAGCTGCTGAGAGTGTTGCTGAAGCAAGGAGCAGGAGCACAGCAGAGTGAGTGCTGAGTGCCTCTGCCATTCAGCACTGCCTCACCTTCCCTCCGCATGGGCATTCACACCTGTGCAAATAAGCACACAGAGGGTGCAGCACCGAGCTGTAACTGTGCTGCTTTACATCCACTGATGACTTCAGGAATACTTCTGTGCACATTGCCATGCCTATATGAGGCAGCTCACAGTCAGGTAAGAATAGGAGAAAGGATGACTGAGGACACACAGGGCAAAAAGGCTTTTTTGGGGGACCTTTTTGGTGTTTTCATTTCTTTTTCATAGCAATTTGCATGTGTGCTTGGTGTTTTATGGCTTAGTAAGGCTCTCTTCATTCCTCCAGCCTGTGCTCAGACATTTGGTAGGTTTTGAAAGGCTTCCAGCAGAAAAATTAGAACTTCTGGATCTCAGTGCAGTTGCTGTTAACATCAGCATCAATACCTGCCTTATAGGAACCGAATCACACTCTTGACCTGTTTGTAGCTGTCAGCTCTGTCTCTGGCAGACACAGCAGAAGAAAAGTGATTTCTATCAAGGCTGGCTCTGAAGAAAGCAGAAGCAACAGAGCCTGAGAACACAGTGACAGTATTTGCATTCAAAGCAATAAACTGGAATGTAGTGGAAGAAGCAAGAGAGGTGTTGCAGGAGGTAGCACCAATCGCTGCGTAGTCAGAATTAAATGTTTTCTTCCTTATGAAGGAACAGTTGGCTGCAATTTAATTCTTTTCTCCTGTGTACTTATGGGAGGCTCAGTTCCAGACTCATGGAGTCTCAGCACTACCAAGGTATGTGTAATAACGGTATAAACCGCCCTACATTTCCATGTCCTTTGGGTAAGACATTGACTTTAGCTTTCATGCTGTTGTTCAGCACAGCATTAGGCTTTGCACCATGTGGCCAGTTTTTGACACATGGCATCTCATGTCTGTGTCTCCTAAGCATCTCCAGTTGGGTTGAACAGAGCCTCTGTCACTCGACAAGCTGCTTGTGTCCCAAAGCAGGTATCTCAAGGCACTGAGTTAGTAACATCATCTGCAGATGATAACGTGTTCCTTGCCCTTTAGACAAACTGTTTCACATGTCACTGTTCAGAGATGTTGTGTGTTTGCCCAGAAAGCAAGAGAGCAGCACTGCAGCACTCTGTGAGTGTTGTAGGTCTCTGGCCTGCAGCAGACCCACACGTGCAATTGTGGCTTGCCGTGTCAATCTGGCTTACTGCACAAATAGCCTACCTAATAATAACTTCATAGGCCTTCTTCAAACCCTTTCTCCCTTTAAAGCTAGCACAGTCCAAAATATGTTTCTCAAGCAAATCATCACCTTAAAAAAACCCTAAATGTCTGTCAAGAACCCAGAACGTTAATAGATAGTGGAGAAGAATGACTGTCTGGGCAGCACATGTGGAAAAGACTTCAGTGTGTGTGTGGCCACTGCCACTTGGCACCTGACAACTCGACTGAACTCCAGCTGCTTTTTGGAAGCAAAGTTGCACATGCTAGTTGACAACTGAAGCATTTCAGTTATCATCCATCTAGATAAATAACATACAATTAGCAACACATTTTTTTTTGGTAGGACTTGCAGAAAAAGCTGCAGCAGGGAGGTATTGGTGACATATAGTCCCTTAGATTTAGATGCTAGGTTTTGCTCCAATTTAAATCACTAGTGTGAGAGCATTGCTTAAAAGATTTAGGAAGACTGTGCTAGGTAAAGAAAATAATAAGGGGCAAGTTGTTGAAGATTATTAGAGAAGTGAGGTGTTATCTTGGTATTGAGTAACAGTTCCCAGGCTGGAGGCCTAATGGATCCTGGTGCCTTTAGATCATTTTATGCAGTGCCAAAACAGACTTTGGACGTGCCAAAACACCTCGTAAGGATTTAATGTCTGAGCTTATCCTTTCATTGAAAAATCTGTATCCCTGACAGCCGACTGACAGCAACAAGTGAAATAGAGAGGAACACTGGCCTTGTGTCCCAAACAAGCTGGCAAACCTGATTTGTCTGGAATCTATTCTGTGCTATTCCCGCAGAGCTGAAACGTGCAGAGTTTCTGTTCTGTGCATAGCCAGGAATTTATGTCATCAAGTAATTATATGACTCTATTAATTAAAGTAGTTCTGGTATTATTTGGTGACTGGAGAGAAAACTGAAGAGTTTGTTAGCTTGACATCAATTTCAACCTTTTTTAATACTCAGTACTTTGGACAAGGGGATTTAGAGGCAGGATCCATGCATGTGAGGTACAATTGAAACTGATCAATACTGAAGTCAATGGAACGATGGCAGCAGCTGAGAGTTTGCCTTGAGACCTTCTAAGTGCTGGGTTGTGGGATCAGCTCTAGGATAGAGCTGTAGCTAATGAAAATTATTACCATCTGTTTTCTCTAGGCTGGCTGAAATAATTTGAGAGTCATTCTGACTTTCAGTAGGTACATCTCTACCTCAGACTGTACATAATTTCCACCTACAGAAAGGTCAAGACTCAACGTGGAAAGAATCTGAACTCTTCTTTTGCTGGCTAGTCTGTGAATAAGAGAAATCTGCTCCTTAACAGTATGCATTTTACATAAAAGTCCATTTTCTCACAAAGGAGAGGATGTGCCCTTACAGGGTTTTAGAACGGGGTGTAGAAAGGGCATAGAGCACTATTTTAACTGTACAGTATAGATGGTGATTCTGCTGACCTATGCTTATAGAAAAATGAGGCAAAAGTTCACGTAACAGATCTGAATAGTTGGAGGGGAAGAATCATATGGCTTGAAATATTCTCCAGCCCATTATTATCTTTGTGTTAAAGAGGATTGTGAAGGTTATGCAGAATGGAACCTGACCTACGGTGTTATCTTCCCTTAACAGGATTTCTTCACGAGTTTTTTTCCCAATATGTAGTTGTGCACCATTTGTATAATTATAAAATCAGGAGTGCAGTTATGGTCTGTCACTTATGTGGCTGGATAAAAACATGGAGCAGTGATGAATACAAGAGGTAAGAAGAAAGGATGACAACAAGCAGTGATGGTTCAATAGGCAGCTGATGGTACCTCTGTTGCGGCCTTTCTGGAGGGGATGGGTTTGCTAGACAATCTCACAGAGATTGTGTGAAGGGTTTCACGCCTTTTAAGAGGAGAATGACAAAGTAAGCTCAGGAGGTGTGGCAGCTGGCCAGGAGGAACGAAGTAAATGTATGACTAAATTGGGAGGCTGAGTGGTTTCCAGAAAGAGATGAAAAATACCAGCTGGTGACTAGAAAAGGTAAGTAGGAGAAAGCCTAGAGAGGAGCTTCTGTTTGGGAATTCTAAAAAGAGTATGAAAGAGCCTAAAATAGCAGGAAAGCACTGTGTTGTACATCGAGATGCACAGGGAAAGTGGCATTTCAAAAGCAGGTGAAGCGAGGGAGTGTTAACTCCTAGAAAACAGAAACAAAGCCGAGGAGCCATAGGCCAGTGAAATGACTCTAGTGAGCAAGTACTGTCAGCTCTGGTCAGCTGGCCAGTGATCTCTGCCATGTAGTGAAGGTCAGACCTAGGGACGTGGATGATGTTGCAGGGCAGGAGAGAAGCTGTCAGGGCCCAGTGTGCCAAAAGAAGGTGTTCTGCTGTCCTTTGGGGGATGTAGTTGGTTTGAGAAGCCTACCCACTTCATGCCTAAAGTCAGAGTTTTCTTGTGTGGCAGAGAAAGCTTCTCTCAGCTTGCTGGGAGCCTCCCAAGTGTGAATTGAGCAATGCTTCTTCTGAATGTGCAAACGGCTTGAAACAATAGCCCAACAAAGCACATGCATTGTCCCTTCTAATCATAACAGCCTGTTAACTATAAAACCTAATTAAGCAGTTCAACAGTTAATAACAACCCGCCAGTTAGCAGGAACATCAAGATAATATGTTTGTCCTGCTGTCCCAGACTACCTTCCCAAGCTGTCTCTGGTACAGAAAGCTCCATAACTGTTTGCTGCTGGGTTGTACCGTAACTTTCTGTTATGGAACTGGTCAAAAACCAACACAAGAGCTTTTGAGCATTTTGAATAGTGAAACTGTGGGACTAGTAGCAATAAAAATCAAGTTGCTTCCAATAGAAATGTCGTCAGGTTCTGGATGTTACTGTTGGAGCTTACCAAGTTCAGTAAAACCTGTGTTTCTTAATTTTGTGAGAATCTTCCTGCAGCTGACAGTATTTTGTTTCCAGGAACTGCCCATTTCAGGAGCACTGCAGATAGTGTTGTCCCAGCCAGGGCATTTGGGGGTTTTTCCTCCAGTGCAATGCAGGCACTCTGAGACACGTGCTCTGCATTTTCCTTTATTTGAGGCAGGTCAGCACAATTCTCTGCTCTGTTCCAGGAGTTATGCTCCCTGAGGTCATCATCCCTACATATCTCCTTGGGACCCACCTGAAGAGTGGGCAAGTCTGTTTACACTTGACCCTACGTGACAGTCTCTTGATTTTGTCTTCTGACCTTCCCTTTGTGCTGTGCTGGTTTTTCCATTATATGACTAACTCCCTAACTTATTTGATTGTGGAGCCTGAGTTTGCCACTGTCTTTATCTGTTCACATACATTACATCACCTCACCTTCAAAGATGTTTTAAACACTCATGCATGTAACCACTAATTTGAACGCACACGTCTTGGTGTATCCTGGACTGCTTGATACAAGATGTCTCCACATTGACATGTATCTGTTGATGTGTATCAACACTGCTGTATTAGCAAAGGCATGGCTTTTAAATCTCAAATTTGGTAACTCTAGAATCAAAAGGATCAATGCAAGACAGTGCCATTTCAGGTCCTAAAGCACTTCTGTCTGTTTCAAATGCAAAACTGAATAATATCCAGCCCTAGATCAATTAATTTCTTCTACGTCAAAATACTTAGGATGTGTTGTGATCTTTTTCTTCCTCTCCTTAGGTATACTGCTTTCCTTCTGCTGGGTGAGCATTGGCCAGTTTTATGTCTTTCTTAACGTAGTAAATGGTGCCTTTTATATTTCAGATTCTTGTTTGGTTTTCTGTGTGATATAATTAATACCATACATACATTGATGCTGTATGTAGGATGGGGTGGCACTTCTTTCTGTTGCCTCCAGTGACAGGACAAAGGGTAGTGGACAAAAGCAGGACCACAGAAAGTTCCACTGAAACATATGGAATAAACTAATGTGTGTGCATGGACTGCATTTTGTCATGGCATTAATTTACAAGTAAGGAAGAAACAGGCTTCTTGGACTTACCAAAACATGCTGCTGGATGGAAAAGACAGAAAGAAGACAGGGCAGTCACCTGTGTGCTTTAAACACAGCAAACAACTTTGTTCTGCAGCTTTAAGTACCGTTTGCTGGTGCTTACTTGAGAAAGCTTTGCAAGAAGTGCAATGTGGATCAACAAGAGGTAGATGTAATAAGAGAAGATTTCACTGAAGCATAGCTGTGAAAAATTGCAGTCTCATGGTAATGATGGAGGAGGTGGAATTCCAGCACCTGACTACAGGCAAGGTAAAATGCTCTGTGTGAGAGGCTGTTCTGCTGCTTGTAGGATAGATGGTTACAGAGGGCTTCTGTGTATCAGCTGCTGTATTGGCGATCTCATTCTGTCTAGTAAAGTGGAACAGACAACATATAAAAACATAGATCTAAAAGTCAGAGGAAGAATTGTGTGATAACTGACATTCTACTAGTTAATAATATATTAGAGGTGAGTTTATTTTAATGGTGATTTTAAATAACTGAGTTTTGTTGTTGTTTTTTGACTGTTTTCTTTTAAACTTAGGAAAAGCAAGACCTGAAATTTGGGGTTTGTTTCTTTTATCACAAATAAAGCTCCAAATGTACAGAATCCTTTGGGATTACCTTGGGATATGCTGAATATACTTGAACTCCAATGAGGTCTGCAAACACCCAACTGAAATGAATGGCTGTCCTGTTTCAGGTAGTACTGACACGCTGCTGTGACCGGCTGATGGAGCCGTATGACACAAATGGCTCCAAGGGAAGGATTTTCTCTTCCAGCAGCCTCACAAAGGCTTGCAATCAGTGGAGTGCATTTGTACTTGCTCGACTTTAAGCCAATGAGTGGTCCTGTTAACTTTAATGGAGCAATTCTTGGGTGTAAGCAGGTGCTTACGTGCTTTGTTGTGTCAGGCTGGAGCTGATAACCCTGTGAACTGCTGTTGTAGTGTGTTGACCCTGTTTATTCTTTCCTTGCTGGAAGAGACCTGACGAGATCACAGCCAGAGGTGGCATGGCTTCAGACTTTCCTCTGAAATTATGTATAATTTAATGCAAGCAAACTGCAGCCAATAACTGTAAAGGACAGCTCTTGCTGTTCACAGAGAGCCCAGACATCTTGGGGCAAGAACTCCACGTCTCTACTAATTTCTGATGAATCACAATCCTTCGCATCAGGCAATGTCATTTGTCACCACGTTTTGTCCTTACAGATTGTGCCACTGTAGCTGAGATAATGAAGTGTGATGTTGGAGATTTTGTCCTAAAAAACAACAACAACAACAACAACAACAAAATGCCTTCATATTGGGTCACTGCAATCAGCTGAAATTTATTGCAGTTGAAAGAAGCTGGGCAGATGTTAAAGCACTTGTGCTACCCACGAGCCAGGGGGTTCCTCTGTTTATTATTTCCCGGCTGCTTGGCACATTCTTGTGACACACAACAAACCCCCATTATGAAGGATTATATGATGAGGCAACAAGCATGTGAAAGATAGCAACCAAATGGTGACTCCCAATTACATGAAAAATTACTATAATCACCCCTGCTGTAACACCCGTCTGTTGGCAAAGTGGTTGATCCCCTTGAAAAGCTTTAGAAGACCCACTGTATTAAATAAAAATCTCAGTTCTGTGTGTAATCATAAAAATTAACACTGTCACTTTAAAAAAATCAAATTGGTGTCCTAAAGGGAAACCTACTAAGCTGTGTAAAGTAGCTATTATGAAAATGTTTAGCCTTTTGAATGTATTTCAGACAGCATTTGTGTTGCCAGATTTGTCAGCCAAAAACTCACTAAGCAGATTTGTCAGTAGCTGAGGCCATAATCTGTAAAACAGACATTGGCATAGAGATTAAAGATCAAGAGAATTATATAGTTTTTGTTACCATATGCCAAGATTCTTTCTTTTTTTGTAAAAAAAAAGAGAGAAAAAAAGAGATTTTGTGTGAGCTGTATCTTAAGGGCTGCTGCTCTTTCTGTTTTGTTGTCTCAAACAGTGGAAATTTTTGTCAGAAAAGGGAAACTGTGTTTATTGCCACAGTTGAGGCTCTGTGTAGCTGTCACCCTTTTGCAGTGCTGAGTTTTGCACAGCGTTGAGCAAAAGCAAAGTTACGTGTTGCAGCTCTGTTGCTTCGTGGATCCAATGTTTGCATTTCTCCAGGACTGCTGCCCTCTGCTTCCCAAGCTGTAATCACACCCTGGGTCAAACTGGAGCTTCTCGGCTCTGCAGGTGGCCTGGGAAAGCTGGGCTGCTTAAAATTAGGCCATGAAGAATGAATGAGTAGCTTGTGCTGCTACTCCCGGGATGGCAGGCTGAGTGTTGGAGAGCTGCACCTTTGTGGGCAGGACTGGAATAAATCCACAAGCCCACTTGGTACCTCAGTGTCTTCTGAGATTTGTACCTGCATGACAGGCCAGAAATTAGATCTTTGGGTTCTTCCTGTTCCAAAATAACAGAGCTTGGCCACTGTGATCACTGGTATGGCACTGCTGAGGTGACACCGTTGGTGTCCCTAGCAAGGTGGATCTCTCTTAATTTACCCCATGGAAAGCTTTTCATGAAGAGCTTCAAGAAAACTGAAGGAAGAATGAGGAGTTCAAAGTTTAGCAAAGGGAAGCTTTCTTAGAGCTCTTGAATGGAGACTCCAGTGAGTGCACAGGTAGGCAGTTCCACATTTTCTTGGAGAAATGACAACACGCTTGAGTTAGCACTGGAGAAAGATAAACATAGACCATCACACTCTTACAGGTGCTGGCTATAAGAAAACAATCTGCTGTGCTGTTTTCTAATGGGAAGTTATGTTTTTTGCCTCAAAGACAGTTTTACTTTCCTTCTTTGCCTCCCTAGCCTAAAAGGGCTTAGTTGTTCACCATTACTGACCTAGTTGGTAGCATAGGCCTGGTTTTACTGATACAGGGCTCCTAGCTGGCAAAAACATGTGCCTGTCTTGCTGAGATTTTCCATCCATTGTGAAGGTCACTGTGGTATTGCTATGTGCAACTGCACACTCACCACACTCCTGAACACTTCTCTTTGGTTAGTCTCGAACAGACCCTCTCCACGTGTGCTGTTATTCCTGTGATTGATGATGTTACTGGCTGCAGACCTGTAGGCCAACAGCAAAATCACTGGTTTGTACAAAACCCCTGTCTTCATGTGGAGCCGTTGCCTAGGTGTGAGCGTGGAACTGGGGTGTAGGATTGGGATCTGTGTGGCTATGCAGAGATGGGGGACAGGCCTCGTTCTGCTGCTGTAGGATCTCTGCATTCTCCCAAAGCCCATCGTGCTTTTTGCAGGTGGTGGCAAGGTGGTGTTTGCACATGAAGCTTTTCTTCTGGTGCCATGGAATAGCTTTCTGTTGTGTGTATCCCACCTGCAGAAAAGGTATTTCTCATGTAAGCACGCCCCTGTAGGCCTTTCAAAGGGCAGACACCACACTGAGTTTGGATCCTTTGAATCCCCACAGAAAAGAGTAGGCAGAGTGCATCACAAGTATTAAAATAGCAAGATAGAAGACTTCAAAGTTAGTGCAGTGACTTGCTCCGGAGTGTGAAGTACTGAGTTTTCTTTTAAAAACCTTTAATCAGAGCAGTGTTCATCACACAGATGTTAGCAGCAGTGCTAGAGCTCTCTAATTGTAATTTAAGTTATCCCTGCCTAAGGGCTTGCAATTAAATTATTAGACTGTTGCAGTGAGTCTGTGGGTCCTGGTTCCACCTTGCAAGGGGGTATTTTCTGGTATGATGAGAAACAGAGCTTTCTCCTGGGAAGCAAATGTACCATTATGTACTTATTTGGTCCTTGATTAGATCCACTACTGATTAGCAAACAGACTTTGCTAGACAAAGTGTTACAATAGTTTGTCAGCTTCACAAAACCATTGTGCAATGAAGATGAAAACAAACCAAGGCTAATAGTAGCCACTAACCTCACCTACCACTTAAAGGCTGCTCTTGTCAAACTGATCACCTCCTTAACCCTTCCCTTGCAATTGGAAAAAAAAAGTTGGGAGTTCCTACAGCTGTGTAGAAATTGATAGATGTGCCTGTATTAAATACAAACAGGCATTAAACCTTTATGCAAGCAATCCACATGTATGTCTATACATACATAAAGCTGGATAAATATGCATATTTCTATGTACATTGATTCCAAAAGCACGTAGATATTTTATTCTGAGAGACCTGTGTTTTCATCTCACTAAACACATTATTGTATTTGTTTTCTTGAGAATTTAATTTCTGGTTATGGTTGTGGAGAGCCTTGAGGCTTTTTATCTCTCTCTTGTCGCCAGGCTGAGAAATACCTAATGATGAAATACACAACCATATTTTATCTCAATGCAGACAATTACTGAATCGGTTGTGACATTATTACTTTGCATCGGTGTGTCATCTTTTCAAGTAAGCTCCTGCCTCTGCACTGGCTTGGAATTCACCTTTGGGTTTTGAAAACTTGAGAAGACAAAGACAGCCGTAGATGGCTTTTGATGGAGTGTGAAATGAGGATGGTTATGTAGCCTTGTGGTGAGTCTGCTGATCAACTGTTTGTAACTCAGTTTTTTGAATCAAATCATTTCTGTTCATCTTATTTCACCAATAAGTCCCTGAATTCCCAGCACTTTGCCTTTGCTGAGTGTAGGAGGGACCAAGAACGTGAGGAGAGTCAGTTCAGTACAAACTGCCCTGTGATACGGTGGCACTCAGCTCTGACTCTGCTCCGAATTCATCCCTTCGGTTCCAATTCCTTCAAATCAGAAGAGTTAAACCAAGATTAGCTGTTGCCCTCAGACATTTGGGAGAAGAACTTCATCAGGAAATGCATCCTTACAAGCTGTGTGTTATGTGTAACACTTATGAGCCAGTGCTTTGCCAAAATCAGGGTCCAATTGGGAGCCTGCCAGGAGCACAAGAACTATTCTTTAAGGCATTTAAAGTGGAGCAGATTGCAGTATAACTCTTCTGTGGCACAGGAAAAAGTCCTGCAAAGATCTCAACAATTATTACTAATTTTTCAAGTGTTAACAGAGTGCTCAGTATGTTCAGAACATGTGTTGCTCCAGACTGAGCCAAGCACAAGGCCTCTAAGGTCACAAAGTAATATTCTTTCTGATCCTCAGCAGCACTCCGACCACAATTTCAAGGATTGAGTCCTGGGAGCAGCGTGTGCAGAGCAATGTGAGGTGGGTTTGCTGAAGTGCAGACCCTTGAAAGCAGCTCCTTGACTAACACTGGGCTCGTTAATCTGCAACTGTTTGTTCAAACTTTTTATAAAGGGGTTTATCCAACTAACCAGCCATATGGTGCCATCCGACTGCTTGTTATCTTTAATTACCTGGATAGCACTTTTCAGATGTAAATGACTATACAGACACTATTTATTGTTGTTGCCTAAGACATAATTGATCTTTATTTTCAAGAGAGATGGAAAAAGTTGGGCTGTCTTTATGCTTATTAACTCTGAGTCACCAGAGGGCACCCGGATAATGCCTTTGGTTTGGACTCACAAGTTTAAGACATGTTGAGGTATCTTAATCTTGGATGTTGGTCCTTTAAAGATCTCTGGTGTTCTCCCAGGAAAAGCAAATATATCTTCTGTCAACGTCCTTTCCGAGCACGTAATTTAAGTCCATTAGAAAATTGTTCACAATTGTTATGTGAGTGGTTTTCACATTGTTATCCTAATTAAATTTGATTATTCCAATATTCAAACCATAGACCTTTTAGCTTGTAAACCGAAGGAATTTTATTAAGGTAATAACAGTCTTGTAATCATGGCACTAAAATTAATACTTTAAGGACAGTCGAATAGCTTTTTACTACTTGGTACAGTAAAGGATTTATTGCAGCAGACACAAGTCCCTCCTGTGATAGCTGCAAGTGGGGAATATGTTCTGCCATAACTTCCCGTTTGCACTCATGCTCAGTGCTTCCCTAAACATTCATCCTTTGATTGGAGATGTTCTAAGCTGTGTAACAAAGAACCAAACAGGACAAGGGGTAATGGGATGAAGCTGGAACACAAAAAGTTCCATTTAAATATAAGAAAAAGCTATTTCACTATTCAGGTGAGGGAGCCCTGGCCCAGGCTGCCCAGAGGGTTGTGGAGGCTCCTTCCTTGGAGGGCTTCAAGATCCACCTGGACATGTTGCTGTGTGACCTGATCTAGGTGAACCTGCTTCTGCAGGGGGGTTGGACTAGATGATCTCTAATGGTCCCTTTCAACCCTACCATTGTATGATTCTATGAAACCCAACCAGACTAGTACACCTTGAACTCAACACTCCCTGCCACTTCTAACTAAAAGGGACGGTAATACAGTTTCAAGAAGCTTGTAATGCAATTTTACTGTTGTGAATTTAATCTCAGGGAAATGAGTAATGATTCCCTTAATATTTATCCTGGACAGAGTTTTGAGTAAGCTGTGTTTGACTCTGACAGTATGAGCACTCCCTCTGAGAACAACAGTTTCTATTTGCACAAAAAGCGAGTGGAAAAAGCCCCGAGTCACTCTGTGTAAGTTCTTTTGCTTAATATATGCCATTAGCTCCAGTATCTTGCTTGTGTCACCATTCACAGCAGACAAGGGGCACAACTTTTGGAAGGCAAGTGGAAAAGATCATTAGGTTTTTCCATGTTCTCATTTCTCTGAGCCTGGAGTGCACCAGGGTGAGTCCATTGACAGCACAGGAGCGTAACTTTGCCATCCCTGGTACAGGAGGAGGGACAGGCAGTGTTTGGCTTAGGGATTCACTGACAAACCTCTGAATACTTATGGGAGTTGGTGTTTGTAGGTTACACTAGTCAGGCTTGCTGGGACCTTGTGAAAAACAGTCCCCTGAGCTTCTCCAAATGAAAATGCTTTTAGAAACTTGACAAGTTTTCCGATGGCAGGAGGTGAGCGTGAATATTATATCATGATTTCAAAGGATGTGTCTGTGCCATCACAGTCTTTCTTGGATATATTTCGTGTTAGAAGAATATATTTTGCATTAGGAAAGAAGCAGAATTCAGAATAATGTAAATTTCAGGTGTCTTTTTGCATGATAGAAAATGTCAGGAAACAGTTGATGCATTTCAGTTGTTTGTATGTTGGGGATGAACCCCACTTGCTGACTTTGGCCATGCTCTTCATTTGTGCGTTTGCTTTTGTTCCACTCCATATTTGAATACCTTTAAAACTATGTAAATAATGTCTTTTACAGATGTGTCCTCCCTGGTCCACATCTTCAAGATAAGTAATGAGTAGGTTTTCTTACTCAAGGCATGTTCTTCCTGACTGAAGCGAGGTAATTTTACCGATGCTTATCTATCTGTTTTCTTTTAAATCCTGACGTGGCTTAAGATATTCACAAGCTCCTATCTAATGCCTAGAGGAATCATACTTTGAAATGAATTTTATAATGTGTGGTGGACAGAGAGAGGGAAGGGGAAAGCAGGTCAATGAGTCGATCTGGGAGTTTAGGGGAATCGTGTATCTGATACAGATTGTGGCCCTGAGAATGCTGCTGTCACTTTGTGAGACAAGGCCAAATGCTCAGTGGCAGCAAAAGAAATCTCTTGCTGAATGTCCTTCCAAAAGTTCGACTTCAATTGCAACGTGGAACTTTCAATGGCTACTAGCACCCTGCCTCCTGAATGCCAAGTCCACTAGTGTTCTGCCCATCCCAAGTCGATTTTATGCTGGTTATTGGGAAGTTCCTGGCAATGTGAGTGAAATCCCCACGCTCTTTAGTTATGTTACGATGGGTTTTTGGGTTTCGTTTTGCACCTGGGATTTTTGTTCCCTTTTCAAAGCCCTGCTGTGTTGTGTCACACCTTATACCATAGCTCTGCATGTGGTGACAACAAAATGCTAACAGAAGTAGTATTTAAATGTGCTTTGTTCTGTTTGGCTCAATTTGAAAGGAATATCAATATGCCTTTGGATTTTTCAATACATTATTGCTGAAGAGAATTGGGCCTTTTAACTTAGAGCCTAAAGGAACTGGGCCAAACTGGTTTCCTTTGCTTTGCTCAGACGATGTGATGCCTGTGTTGAATTGTGACGTCTCTGTGGTCTTTTCCATCTCTGTGTTCACTTCCAAGGATGGCTTTTCCAAAATACTGCCCCAGCTGCCTGGTCCATGAGGATATCATCTTCAAGATATGTTCCCAGCATCCCCTTTTTCCCAATGAAAACAAACTAATAATCATTGGAATCAATCTATTCAGTTTTTCAGCAACTTTGAGTGAGTGTTTGAAGGACTTTGTATTTTTGCATAGACTTACTGTTGAACTCTGAGTTCTCAGTAACACTGAGAAGTGATGCATTCATTTATCCTGGTAACTCTGAATCCTTGAATTCACCACTACCTTAATCCGTCGAGACTGGGATATAATGAAGCCTCTTGGGCAGAAGGGCAGGTGAGATGTCCCTTCTGCCCTTCACATTTAGAAGTGGAAGATTTCATCTATTATTCCTCAATATTTCTCTCCCTGACTTAACAATTTTCAAAGCAGAGTAGACAAGCCTGTGCCCAGCCCCATGCTGCTCTGATTAGATAGTTCCTATTCATTCGTTAGAGCCCTACACTGCAGTCCAGCCACAGAAGTAGATGTTCTGTAAATTTTGCACTTGTGTTATAGTGACCCAAGACAGGTTCTTGAATGATTTCCTTTCTCTCAGACACCTACAGAATTTTTCGTACTCCTGCTAGACATCTGTGACAGGCTGTAGGAGCCTACACATGGAAGAAAGGGACGTGGAGAAAGGCATGGAGACAAGGCAGTGCCATGAAAGGAAGGGAGCAGAACCCTCAGCCAGCAGCCCACTAGTTTGGCTTCTTTTTCCCTATGTCCTCTGAGACTATTGGTAGCCTAGAAATGTTAAGGACTTGGTGAAAGGGCTGTGGTTTTGGTACTGATCATGTCTTAAGCACTGGAGATTATACCAGCTGGTCAGCCAAGCTCTGGTATTGCTGCCCAAGGGCATCTTGTGGAAGTCCAAATCCGTGGCAATATCCTTTGCACAAATAATAGACTCATGGAATCACTTAGGTTGGAAAGGATCTTTAAAGTCAATCGAGTCCAGCCATTAACCTAACACTGCCAAGTGTAATACTTCCAGGCTCCTCAAATAGGAAACAATTTCCCAAAGTGGTTCATATTTAACAAGAATCTCAACATGCTGCTTGTCTGTGAGGAATGGTGGTATGAGCACAGGCTCACCATAGGCTGCCTCTGTGTTTTGGGGGGGGGGATTTGTTTTTGGTGGGGGAGCTGGTGGCTTGATTTCATTTTTTTCTGGTGGGACCTTTTGTAAATGGAATTTACATTTGTCCCTGATTATTTTTAGACCAGCAAAACTTACACTTTCTAAAGCTTCCCAGGGCCCCTCGTGTTCTACTGTGTGACCCAAAATGAAAACAACTTTCAGGTAGACTGTAATTTCTATTATTCATTAAAACCATGCATCTTGATGAAATGTTGTAGATGCCAAACGTGACTTCAGAAAGTGGTCTATGAAGAAAAGTGTCTCCTGAGGGAATACTGACTGTATGGGAATGGGATCCATGCTGTTCCTGAGGCCTCTTCTTAGAACTTGCCAGGGCAGTTTTTAGTGTAGAAGCACGTGGCATCAGCCACAGCAGCAGTATTCCTCCTCTTGTTGGTAGATGAAAGTACCTTTCGTTTTTTCCTCATGAACACAAACATATGCTCTCAAATATTTGAATTTCCCCTGGTGCAGACAGAAGTGAACAGTTCTGTTTGGTCATTATGGGCTAAAAATAAGTGCGTCTCCTTTCTTGGTCCTTCTCATCTTCCTGATTCCCAGAGCGATGTGCAGCTTCTGTTGGAGAAGAGGAGCTTCCCCAGGGGTATAAATTATGCTCCAGCAGTATTCATTATTCATAGCCTCATCCGAGCTAGAGGTAGAAACTTGGTGTCCTAAGCTTGTTTTGTTCAGCCAACGGGTTGTTTTAATTACTTGTCTACTGAACTATTCCACTGCTTCCAAAGTTTAGGCTTTGTCTCAGTTGTATTATCGGACCACAGACTGAGCTTTGTGCTCCTTTTGCTTGATCTGGAGTGTCTCTTAGTATTTTGGAGTCTCAAGTGTGTGTGTGTGTGTGTTTGTGTCTGTGTGTGTGTCAGGCACGTGTGTGAGTTCAGGGCTGGACCAGTGGCCATGTTAACCTGAAGTGTGCAGCCTGGATTGGAAACCTTTTTGCTTGTCAGGCTCTGCCCCGTCAGTTGCAGACTCATGTAGGTTTTCACCAGCTTTTTGTGTCCTCGGAAATGTAACTTTGACATATGTCTTAGAGTTTTGGGGTTTTTTTTCCTGTTGGGAGTGCAATATCTCTTCAAGTTTGGCCACTTCATAGCCTAAGCCTTTGCTACCACATTGAAAAGTCTTTGAATTGGTGCTTCAGAATTCCAGTTGAAAAGTTTGGAGGTTTTCTCCTGCATGTCTCCTTTATACAAAGCACCATTGCTTGCAGCTACAGAATGAAGATAGTTGCTTGGATTTTCATCAGTAATCATCACCATTTCTTGACAATCTCAGCTGTGGCAACACACACTCTGTAAGGCTTTTTTACTCCTTCCATGTGCTCCTCAGGATTCAGACTGAAATAAGCAAACAAACAAATCCCATGATAAAGATGCACATCTTTTAGCAGCCTCTTTTACTGGTATGTTACAGCTCAGTGTTCCCAGTGGGGATAAAATTAAAACAGATCCATAGTTGTTGATGTCAGAACAGGAACAAATGTTGTGCCCATCTATCTCACGCATTTGGTAATTTTATTCTTAGTTTCTTAATTTCTTTCACTTTCTTCAAACCTGAATATTTTCTACACATTCCTCTGACCTTTAAATATACCAATCTCATTTTTCTATTATCTTATGAGTATTGTTTTTAACACCTAGTAGTGTTCTTCCAACTATTAATTCTTGGTGATAAATTCCTATTTCTCTTACAGGGATAATGTTGCACGTCAGTGGGTTATTTTGTTATTTTGCCTTTGTAACTGCTTGATTAAAAAGAATGTGAAGTCAAACAATCTTCTCGCTGCTCTCGAGATATTTCCCTAACGTTCTCCGTGATTAAAAAATGCTAAATTTTGTCTGCTGAACTTTAGAAGCCACTGCAAAACGCTGAAAGAAAAATTCCAATTCTTTTTTTTTTAATTATCCTTTTATTTTTGTAACTCAGTGGGCTCCACGTCAGGTGAATGTGGTATCAGCCTGAATAATGGCTTATTCTGCAGTTCCATCTGCCTATCTGATTTAATTATTCTCCCAAGAAGGGAAAGCAAAGGAGATACTATCTGAACAAGTTAAGTTTTGACGTGCACAAGAAACATTTTCCCCTCACTGCCCTTTGAGCAGTTATTTCATCCCCCCTGATGTACAGCAGGGAGAACGGCATTTGCCATCCCGTGGCAAAACGAGCCTGTACTCCTGTGTATGTAAAACCAGTCCACGTGTGAATTAGCTTGGAGGTGTATTGTGTTTCTTATACTAATACAATATTGTTCTAGTGCTTGCCCCTGATTAAAGAAATACATAAATAAATAATGTATAATTTAATTAATAAGGTATAATATGCAAAGCACAATCATTTCAAACAGCTTGGAACGTCTCTAATGCACTTTCCATCTTTTATTTTACATAAGGGCTATATTCATTATGTGGTTATGATAAACATACTAATGAATTTTATTACAGGAACAAATTTAAACATGTAAATGAGATCAAATAGTATTAAAATGCAAACGATGGGGAAACTTATTACAAACTAACCTTGGCAGCATACATGGAGGGATGTGGCGGAAGGGGCTCGAGGAAGTTGCATCCTTGATGGAAAGTCAGCTCAGTCGTTTTACAAAGTCACCGAACGCAAGGATGTGTGAACTCTTCCTTTTTAGTGTGGTAGAAACTCTCCTGAACAAAAAGAAAGTTAACCAGAACCCTGGGTTTCCACGTAACTTCGGGTGACAATTAGAATGCTTTTCCTTGTTCCAGTGAGCAGTAATCTGTGCATAATTACATTCAAATGAGATATTAGCATTTTTTGTGCTTACTCGTCGTTAATTGCAGAGTTCACTCACCATGGTGATGCTTTTGATAGAATCAAGCAACCTTATTGACCTGATGCTGCAAGGCATGTTTGGAATTTCTGCTGTATTCTTCCTCTTCTTTTTTTTTTTTCCCTTTTCTTTTTCTTTCTCTCTTTTATTTTTTTTCCCCTTAATTTTTATTTTGGCATTTTGAGGAGCCCTGCTGCTTTTATTACATTCCTGACACTTTTGTTAATAAATCATTGCAAAGTTAATGAAAATTGCATTCAGGCATATCCAAAATAATTGTGTCCTTTGTCATGCTAATAAATTGAAAGATGTTGATCCAATGGGTGAGTGCGTGCCTATTATGGTGAAGTTTGTGATATGTGTGCCTGTTGCGCCTCTACTTTCTGCCTCAGCCTATCATTCCGTGTAGAAACGTGTGTGGGGAAATCAGAAGTCACCATGTTTTATTTCAGAAGTTATGCGACCTGGCTCTTAATTATGTTGGCAAGTGGGGAAGGATTGCAATGTTGATATAAAGATGTACAGCTATGGTTTTATCTGCAGGAATCAGCAACCGCCTTACACCAGTATTTGGTGATGAAAACAATTAAGTATCTCTTTCTTCTTCCCTTCTGAACTTTCATGCTTATTAAACCCAGATGATAAAAGATAGAAAAAATACCTCTCAAGCCTCAGTTTCATGCAAAGATGTGGTGCATGGGAAGGGAAATAGCCTATAGCTGTGCAGGGCTTTTTGGAAGGCAGGGAAGTGGCAATTTTTATTTTAGTCTCTATACCAGTTACGGAGCTGGAATACTAAAATGCAGGTGAGACGAAATTCTGCAGTTGCTTTCCTTGTGGGTTTTATTTCAGTAGTGACTTCAGGGCCTTAATATCAATTAGCAATACCACACTGAGAAAAAAAAATGGGTTTAGATTTTTGGTGCAGGATGCCTCTGTCATATCTTATAGTGATGAACTAAAAAAAATGGATCAAGAAAATGTTAGGCAATGTTTAACTGGAAGAAAATGTATTGCATCATGCAATGTTAGAGTAAAAAGAATGATAATACTATGAAAATATAGGTAATTTTAGTCAAGAGTACTTAATTTATGCACTGGCCCATCACGCTGGTTTTAGGTGGGTATTTATTCTGCTACTCAATCAAAACGCGTCGTTTCCATAACAACTGCCACATCAGATGTAACGTGCAGGGTGCTGGTTGAATTAGTGGATGCTTAAAAGATGTGTTCTTGTTGTGTTGTCTGAATGTGTATTTTTTTTCTTCTCTCCTAATTAGAGGAATGCTGTATCTCTCTGAGATAGGCAGCTATCATTATTTCACAATTAACAATGATTTAAAACTCGCTGGATAGCAATAAGGACATTTAGTGTCTTAAAGCAGCTTATGCAAAAAATGCAAGGTGTACAGTTTTCAACTCTTCACTTTAATTTGCTTTTAAAGTACAGCAAAGTCCTTTATACCTAAGAAGCCCTGTGACTTCAGTGGAGGTATGCATATGTAATGAGGGTGCAAAAAAACAGACAGGAAAAACTCGTGCAGTTTGGAGACTCAAAAAGACGCCTTTCAAAGTAAGCTTGGAAAAAGGCTACAGAGTGAGGGGAAAAGAGGTATGTGCAGCAGTATTTGCAGCACCCTTGGAGAATTAGTGCTCACTTAAAATCCATGACTTCTAGAAGTTGAAAAGAAACTTTCCCTGAGAGCCATAATCACCTACTCTGTGCTTTTTTGCCTGAAATATTTGATGAGCATTCGGCCAGTGATGAAGAGCAGAAGTGGAACTGAGTGAAGTGGTAGTCTGCTCCAGTTTCACAAGGGCGCTACATAGCTCTGTGTTTGCTGCAATGTACTTTACTCCATTTGCGGTGCATTTATAAATCTTAGAAACACACAGTTGTTAGACAATCAAATCAGTAAGGTGCAGCAGCACAGTTTCAAAGCAAGGTGAAGGAATGTCTCATTGCTTCTTTTCATTTTTTAACATCTTCTTTTATGTCCAGAATAGATGGGCTCTTTCTCTTCTAAATTGCCTCTGCAAAGATGTGTATTTACTAGAAATAGATACCAAGTACCATGTGTATGGGCAGGGTATTGACCAGGTCAGTTCATCTGCCAAATTCAGAATGAGGGATTTAAATCAGTGAAGGGCGATTTACTAAGCTCAGCTTGGATTCCTTGCAACTCAGTGGAGGGAGGACTGACTCAATTCAGAGGCTAGAAACACAGTCCCTGCTTCAGGATTTGCATCTGGGCTAATTCTGTTGTTTTCTCCCAGCCGCTGAGTTGTTGCCTGTTGTATCGCTGCCAAGCTCCATCCCTATTTTGTACACATTGGCACTGGCTGTTGAATTAGTGTGGCAAGACACCCCATCAACCTCCTTACAGCAATTCTGTGTGATCCTGACCTAACTACAGGATCCCGGTGATAGCACAAGGTAAAACATTATGCCAGCCATGCCTGTGTTAGTGTGATTCCTAGACAGAGTTTCACCGTGGTGATGCTTGCTGAAAACCAGCAAATCCCTGCCATTTATGCTTTTAAAGCAATGCTAACACTTCAGCAGATAGCACTGTAATGTGTATCCTGAGAGTGTTCACTGAATCTGAATGAAGTGACAGTAAAATCCTCACCAAAGTATAAAAAGGTTACCGCAATCCTCTTATAGCTGGAGTCTGACGAGTTTACCCAAGTTTCCTCCTGTTTCTTCTGTTGCTTTTTCATATCTAGGCAATTCTCCTGATAAAGTTGCTCCTGGTTGTTTTACGGTGTGTGAATTGTTTGCTGTATCAGATGTGCTTCTTTGCAGGGCTGACAGTGAAGTGTGCGTTGCTGACTTTTTGCTTGTTCATTTGTGTGAGTTGCTTCACTTGCAACTCTGCCCATCAAAGCATCTTCAGCTGGTGTGGTAGACTGCAAGAACAGAGGAGGCTGGCTGATCAATAAGTAGATTTAATTACCTGGGGGTGGAATTACATTTATGTTGTGGGTCAGGCCATTCTACGTACACTGCCCTTATCCCACAGCAGACTTCTTCATAAAAAACAAGGCCTTTTCCAATCATCTTTGATGATGAAAAATGTGGTTTCATAAAAGTAAGCTAGATCATCATCGAGCTGCCTCCAGTGCACACTGTTACAAAACTGCAAAGGTTTTTTGCTGCATGTTACATATCTCACCACATGTGTGTACTCCTTATATCACATGTCTATAAAGTTTGCAGTTTGTTTTACAAAGTGCCTACACTGTAACTCCCAGTTTTCTCATGCAGGACTTGCTATTTTAATCCTAGAGACTGAATTCCTATGCTAAATGCTTAGCAAAAGTGTAACAGAAAAGTGAGCAACATAGGAACATTTCTTCTTTTTGGGGAGAGAATTAAAGAGGATGAAGAAAATGTTGCTCAATGTGTTTTAAGTAGCACAACATGAAAAACACTTGAATTTGGTATTTGAAGCACAACATAGATGATATTCCTAGGGAATAGTGTTACTGAGTATTCCTGGTGCTCAGTGGGGGAGGAAAAGTATTTCAGGTAGCACAGTATCTCCTTGACTGCTCTAAGACTGAGGTAAGTTTACAAGAGCTGATCAGAGAGCTAATTCAGAGAGTCAGAAAGCTCTGCTCACTTTTCCTGGCTAAGGATCTTTTGTTAAAGATGTAAAAATGAACAAGAATAATCCAGGAAAAATCTGTCCTCAGAACAGTTGCTGATGAGCCTTTTGGGGCTGATAATGACTTACTCTGTCCTAATACTGAAATCCCAGTTTCTCTAGGGCATATTCCAACATGTAGAGGTATGAATTTAACAACTCAAGGGTTGACTCAGCCTGTCTTGACCAAGTGAACATCTGTGTGGGCTCAGCTAAAGCCATACCAATAGTCTACAGGGAGTCCTTGTGCAGTGCTGGGGAAGGGGCAGACAAGAAGAGACTCCTTTCTGAGGCAGTTGGGGACGCTCTATGGGAAATGCACTGAAGCTCTGTCCTCACTAGTCAAGGTCGCTGAGTCGTGTTGGTAAGCATAAAGCTTGTCAGATGGCATCAGCACATCCTGCTGAGAATTTCCACAGCAGGGGTGGCTTGGGTCAGGAGGAAGGAGACCTGAAGAACAAGGAACTTTTGAGCAAGAGATGGCAGCATTATTTATTTTTCTCAACGGATGGAAGCAAACAAGAAACCAGCACATGCTGAAAGTGGAGAGTCTGAGCCCCTGCAAGGATTTTATTGTCTGAGAAAACATCTCCAACAACATTCAAATGGTTGCCACCTTATACGAGTGAGTCACACGCTCTTGGTTCTGACTGTGAACAAAGTCAAAACTGCAGGGTTTTTGGCAGTTATAGAAAACAAGACACAATTCATCATAACTTATAAGAACTAGCATGCAATGCTTGTTTCTTTGGCTTTTCTTGCCTTAATTCGTCATATATACAAGTTGCCCACAAACAAACTGGTTTAAAAAGGTACTGCCCCATCATTTATTGTAAGTACAGGGCCTGTCTTTGCCCCTTATTTAAGAGTGCCTGATAATTCCCTGCAAATTTTTGTGCTGAAAGAGAAAGGCATGTTACACTTGGAGAAAGTCCAAGAGCAGCATCAAAATAATCAAAATAAATATGAGTTATTTTGAAATTAAATGGATAGCATCAATAACTAACCCCAGCAGATCTTTACCACTCTATATTGAGAAGAGTAAAGTAGCTGAGTTGTACTATTCCTTCGCAGGTCAGTATTTCTTTTGGCCGTGCTGGCACACATCCTGTGCAGTCAGGGTGCACAAAGCAGACTCTGCTCAAAAGCTCATGCTGGAGCGTCTCCTGAACAAGAATTTCCATTGATTTTCATGGATGTTTGGTGAACAGAGACACTGTAAAGAACTGACACATTTCAGACTTTTTAGGGGAGTTTTTCGGTTTGTGTAAGAACTGTAAAATTTAAGAGAAGAGGGAATTGATTCCAGCAAACAGCCAAATCATGTTCTTACCCTGTGTGAAAAGAACTAGAGTTTCGTGGGACTAAAATCAAGATATTACCTCACTCTACACACCTTGTCTTCTTAGAGGACTTATGTAAGCATAAACTCACACCAATATGTATCCATCTTTTCTATTAAGCTCCTGTCTTCATTGCAGTGTGCACATACAGCAGTTTAATCATCTGTTTTCTTGGTGGAGTATCTTATTTTTGAGAGACTGTGGATCCTAGTTCATGTGACAAAGGAAATTCTTTCAAAAGACCATAGCACTTTATTATCCTATTATCAGAGGAAGTATCGGTGAAAGGCAGAAACGAGATGTACAGTGGTAGCATTCATAGGAGGCAACGCTTTCCATTAATATAGATACAGGTCTCTAATCCATGATCCTTTGCTAGGTTCACTTGTTAGATCTGGACATTTGTGTTTCTACTTTGGTCTTTATTTTTTGCTGTCACAGGAATATGTTACTTACTGTCTTCCTTCAGTCCTTTCCCCGCACTCACAAACTTCGAGCTTAGGGAGGAAGCTTGAAGTTTGCCCTTTTAGCCCAACAGAGCAAAGCTGCTGCAGCGCAAATAAGCACAGAGCTGCTGTCTGCTTGGTGGGAGCTGAGATTTCTCTGTGGATCTCAGTGGATATGTGAAGGTGATGGATTGCTGGTCCTGGCTGCTCTAGGTTGGGGACTGAAGAGACAGTGGAGTGATACCTCGGGGCGCTGCCAATGTTTTGGTTTATAATTAGCCATGGCACCAGTTTTTCCCACCGGAGGGCTGGGTACAGGCTTCCTGATCAGTTTTAGCCTAGCAACAATGCTAAACTGTAATTTCTGTGTAATTTCATGCTGTTACATGATAACTTTAAACTCTGCTTGCTGTTGAAAGTTCTGTCATTGCACAGTTGTGTCAGGGAGGTTCTAAAGACGTTACAGATGTGCTGCCGTTTTATGGGTCACCTCCAGTAACCCTGATGCTCTTCTACGTATCCTGGGACACACAAATTTCAAGACTTGCATGTTGTTTGATTCTGATCGTCATGTAATTTGTGCCAAGTGCTACAAAGCTTTAAAGGTATACTTAGGAAGTTAGGTAAAAGAGAAGAAACCCAAGCAAAGAGTAGTTTCGGAGTAGTCATCTTTTCTGGTTTGCTTTCTGATTTTATCGGTCTCCAATCAGCATGTGAATATCTATAATTAACACATGAGAGATCAGAAACCGTATAACAAAGGTTAGTTACATAAATGTTAACATTTCCTTCTATTCTCTTGATATTCCTGTAGCTGATGCAGTTCTGTTATGCACTCTGACATCCGTGTCACGTCCTGTTTGCTCAACTGTTTTACTACTAGTCAAAAATAAAAGTTTAGGGTTTATAGGTTTTTTTTTCTCCAGTTCCCTCTCAGCAGGGTCAGCCCAGTTTAACGAAAATGAAGCTGTCTACTCTCAGCTTGTACATCATCACCAACAATAAACATGCCAAGTTCAGAACCTGTATTTTGTTATCTGACTATTGTTGGTAGCAGAAAAAAGACAGCTTGATTTTCATTAGCAGGGCTGACCCTACAGGGCTAGGAGCAAGGGGGAAAAAAAAATGGATTTTGACTTGAAGTAAACTGAGGAAACATGACATGGAAGTCAGAGAGGGATTATAGATGTATCCCTAAGGTGTCATTCTTAACAAACCGTCTTCTTGCACTTGAGGAAATACTGAATAAAGCACTAGAGAGATTCCTGTAGCTGTCCAGTTGGCAAGGGCTAATGCTTCTGACTCTGAATTATGCATTCTCCTTTGTGGGGTTTTTTTTTCCCACTTATTAGTTGCTTCTCTCTCACTTATTGAGGATAGCAATGAGGTATCAGAAATATGGAAATTCAGACTTCTTAGATCCATTACTCACATAACACATTCTAAGAGAGCATCTCACATTCCTCTGCAGGTTTGCCTTTTACAAAAAATGTTTAATTTTCTTAATCCACCGTACATTTAATGAAGAAATCCTTCTTTGTACTTGTTCTAAGGGCAAGCAACAGTCTAAGGGGACTCTTTCCTCTTGACCCAGTTACACTCTGTCATTTTTATTCCTACATCACTATGTACATTGTTTGGTATTTCTTTCCCCACTGCCTGTGTGTGTGCGAAAGATTGGGGAGATATTATAGAAAGCCTTGATTTGGGCAGAAAGTTTCAATTTGGAGCTGTGGGTAGGGGAATGTACATAAAGTTGTGTTTCTTCCCCACCCTTCTACTTTGCAAAGCCTACTGCTAGGCGAGCCTTGAAGCTGCTGCCATCGTTCTACTTTTGGACACTGCTGGAGCTCCTTTCTCAGAGTGTTTGGGGAAATGATGAATAGTTTTATAAGAACAAAATTTGGCCCTAAATCTAAAGCACTGTAACCCTGTTTGGGAAGTTATACCAACTGTTCTATAAATCAGCCAGCAATGTGCTGTCAGTGCTGAATTTTACTTTTAAAGCACATGTCCAAAATAGAGTCAGAATTCAAAGAAGAATTCAAGGGAGTAGAAGGTTTGCCAGAGCTTTCTGATACGGTTGAGGAGAATGGTCTGTGCTGTGTGCCACCAGAACATGCAGCAGTAATCCCTTCTGTGCTCTACCTTTGCCTCCTTGGTTCGTGTGCCTGTCTAAGTTGTGCTGCCTTCTGCCCTGAGCAGAAAAATAGGATTTCCTCTGCTTACAGCATACTGAGGTAAATCTGTTTGAATTTGTTCAAGAAGAAAAGCCAGCTCAAGCACTTCTCACAGCAGTAACAAGGTAGTGGGTAAGGCAGAGGTCTCTGAACAGCACAGTCAGGTCACGGGCTTTCCATCCCACCCGATTCCCGAGCGAGCTCTGGCACCAGCAGAGCACTTGCCCGTTATTCTGATGCCTGCTGCAGCTGGCACTCGTTTTCGGGAGCCAAACAGGGTGTTGAAATGCTGTCGTTCCTTGCAGTAGGTGGCCTCCTGGTCTTTGGCAGTCCTCAGGCAGTGAGTTAGCAGGCTTTCCGATCCAGGGGTTTATATCAGGTGAAGCTGAACTCTCTGGAATGCTATTCAGCAAACTTGCTATTAAAATGACACTGCCAGCTGTGATCTTCTTGGTTTACATTTTAATTTGAGTGCCAAAAAGTTGACAAAGTCCAGATTGTAGCTTTAAAACTGCCAGGCAAGCTAATCCTGTATCATTTTGTGTAAGCATGGGGGTGCTTGGTAGTTAAGAGATGGTACTTGACATCTCTTAGCTTGATTCTGTTCTATTAAAGACAACTCTTTACATTTACTTGAAGGCAAACAGAGATCTTAATTGTCATGTAGAAGCATTCACATGAAGTGATAAGAAGAATTTCAGTGCAATTATGGTGGAGATAGCAGGAGAGAAGGGTGATATCATTTATGTAACTTTCTTATATCTTAAAAATACGATCCTTGCACATTTTTGTAGAGATTTAGAAAGCTCAGGCTCCTTGGGTGGAAACCTTCCTTTGCTGAGCTAGCCTGTTACCTTGTTTGGATTTCAGTGCCAGTGTTTCTCTGAATGGTGTAACATCTGTGTTTGAATGGTGGAGGAAAAAACAGAAATGCTTAAAAGTGAAAACAATTAGAACTCCTGAACTGTCTAAGTTGAAGATGGTGTCAGCCTCCGCAGGGTGTTGCTGAGAACGTGCTTTTTTACTTGCTTCTTTTTACCAACAATGTGGAATCTGTGCAGAAATGCCCCTTTTCTACCATTAATGTAATGTGAAATATTTTGCCTTATGTCTTCAGATATTTATTTCGCTAAATAGTAATTGCTGATATAAACCAAACCAAAACCATGGAACAGAATGGCTCTTGCCTTTGAAAGCAGTGACCTTGCTGACACGCTTTCCCATGTTTTGGTGAGAATATCCTCCATTCAAGCACGAAGGAACCACTACTTATTTTAGGATTATGAAGTTTATTTTAGTAAAGACGTACTTTGACTCCAATCCTACTACTTAAGCTCCACATGACATGAGCTTCTGCACAGAGGCCGTTTCTAAGAATACCTGATGAATTAAGTAATGTGATTTTTTTCATATTAGCAAAAGCTGGAGACAAAAGAGTTCTGTTGTTTGAATGAATTTGTGACAGATTGTGGTGGCTTTGCAGGCTAAGCTGTTTGGAAGATACAGTGCCCATGCAGAAGACAGTTACTGTGATTTACCATAACACATATACAACAGTCAGAGAACGGGCTGTGGCTGGGACAGTAGCTGGCACTTGGCAGAGCTCATAGGTAAGCCCAGTCCACTCTTTAGGAGTTTTCTGCACCCTAGGATGAGAGCTGAAGCTTCACAGCACCTTTCTCATGTCTGCCCTTTAACCTTAGCCTGTTAGCTAGTTGTTACAGGTGAGGTACCTGTTACAGGCACACAGGAGAGGAAGGTGCAACTTTCTTTGCAGTGAAGTTTGTGAACAGAGTCATTGTATCAGAGATTATAGGGTGTGAGTAGGAGTTAAAGCCGAGTGCCAGCTTCTTGGCTGCAGCTCTAGCTGCCACACATTGTTTCGACACTGCTGTCAAGGTAGAACTTGGCTTGTTTTTTTATTCTTCTGACAGAAGAAGAGACCTTGGGAAGTTTAGTGTGAAGGCACTGCTTGCTATCTAGCAGAAGGTGTGGAAAGATACAAACACGATGGAAGCAACAAGCTGGCATGTCCCAAAATACCTTTATGCAGAGAAGTTTCTACATTTCTCCTGAGCAGTGCTACCTGATAATGTTTCATTCCCCTTAAGAATTTCCTATCTGCTATAAAAGATGCCACATAGTTTTACTTTTGAATTCACAGGATTCGTCTGCCTTGCCCCTTGCTTTAGTGTGAGGATACCCTGATATTAAACACCTGCTCAAATCAGAAGCTTGCATTGGTGCTGAGAAAGATGATTGGGCTTTTTTTCCCAGTGTGCACTTCTAGCACCTAGAACAGTCTTTGCTTCTTAATCTTTGAGACCATTGATTTCTTTCCAAAGTGACATGGCCTGAAGTATGAAGCACTTAGATGGATACTAGCAAGCGTATTAACTTTTGCCCCATCAAACAAGTTCCAGCAGAGTTTATTCTTTATTTGTGACTTATCCTTGCTCTAGGAAAAGCATAATCTTTTCATTTTCCTGCAACAACTATAACTGAATCTGCTGAAAGAGAGAAATTATGTCATATTTGTGAAATGTATGGTTATGTATCATATATAGTGATACGTGAGGACAAAGTATGATGACATACAGTGAAAATGCCTGATGAGATGGATAAGTAACACTCCACATACAGATCTAGAAGTATATCCAAACTGGTTTGTGTGCTGGTGGTGCCACTGCAGGTTTCAGTGTGCATACACAGTGAGCAATCGCTGTGTTTGAGTTTGCATGTTTCCAGCCATAGGAAATCAGCCACTCAGATCCCTGGGTGAAGCAAGAAAATAGCAGTTAAAACAGGAGACTGTTCATCTCAAGAAAAAGGGTTTATAACCACTCCAAATGGTTCAATGGAGAAGTAAGACTTTTTAAGCATCAGCCATGGCACTGCAGGAATGATTGTTCTAGGAGAGAGTACTGAAAGGCAGACTCCATCCCACCCCAAGGCCAGCCAGTCTGTACTCCGTGGTGATGGGAGTCCAACTCTTTATCTTACAATGTTGCCTGAAGCACTGGATGTTGGGGGTTGCAAATGCCTTTAAATGTTCATAGTGGTAACAGTGAAATCTGTTAATACACATATGGTTGATGAAGCTGCCACTTGCATTCTGGCATTAGAATCTCTATATATTTTATTCTCATGCTACTAAATTTTGAGCAGTTAATGATAGCGTCCCGCTGGGGAAAGTTTTCTCACAGATAAAACCACAGTTTTGTTTGATTTTGTTTGTTTAATTGTTTTCTTTCTAGAGGTCTTTAATCATCTTCTGAACTTTTGCTGTTTACATGCTGTCAGCTTGTGTGAATTTGTCCACATTACCCCATATGACCTTGACTGTCACATCAGTTCAAAAGTTAAAGATAAAAACACAACCACATATACTCCTGTGTTTCTCAGAATAAGATTGTTTTGACTCTAACTTGTCAATCTTGTCTTTAATTTTAATGTTTTTTTTGCACCGTTTCCCACTAAACTCCAGCTACAGGATGGCAAAGGGCCGCTGTGAGTTAGGATGTGATATTTCTATTGTTGGTGCCGCATCTTGTGTAAAATACGTAGATGCTGCTACTGAGAGGTTTTCCATGGCCATTCGTTATTTATTACTTTGCAATAACAAAGCTGCTTTTTTAAATTTCAAAAGAAATGTGCACTTTTGGTGAGTTCTGAAATGTCTGAAGAAGATTCCTGCACCAAATGGCTTTTTCACACAGTCTCGTTTTAGGCAACTAAGTCAGGATCTGAGCTATTTGTGAAAGTCAGCAGAGTATCCACAGGAGTCTTTAGAGTGCCTGACTGGGACCCTGCTTATTTTAATTGATTACATAGGAGACTTACTCCTGTTAAGATAGATAATGTGATTATACATCTCTGGTAATTCATCAAATTAAAGGAAAATAAAGCCCTTTGAGATTCAACAAGAGCCACAAGATTATTAGTGTTAAATCTGGTTTCTGTGTCATCGAAAATAGTGGAAGCTGGCCCAAAACTTAAGGCGTGACACTCATTTGAGATGCACACACTCTATTGAAATCTGTCTTATTCTGTGTAACGGAAGTTGATACAAACCAATAAACTGCAGAAGCTAAATATCACATACAGGTGACAAGACAAGGTAGATTTTGTTCTTCTGAGAAGAAAAGTCTTGCTTTTAATTTTGTTTTCTCTGTGGTGGTGCCACTTATGGCTTATGATTAATGTACACTCAAATTAGCACTGATAAATAATGCAAGTCACTTTAGTTAATTTTTCTTGCTGAACATATCTTCAGCATGAGCAGCTCTTAATGAGAGATGAGCAGAACACAGAGAAATCAAAGTTGTGAGTTCACTTCACAATGGAATTTGAATAGTGATGTGATGACAGTTTCGGTGCTCAAATGAAGATTTAGGTGCTAAAGATGCAGCTCATCCTGGAATACATCTATGCCATGGAAAGAACTTAAAGCTGCTGTTTTTCCCTTCCACAAGAAATAGATATGCATTGTCTCTCTTGTTTAGTTTGTACAGAGTCCCTCTGCACAATCCCGCTTGCTTGAGGAGATTACCAACCATAGTTGCCAACTGTATGGCAGAGCAGACATCAAACTATCATCTTACCCTTCCTTTTAAAGACTCAGTAATTTCTTTTGTCTTAAGTACTTCTGTTGTGGTTTGGAAACACAATGGCAAAAGGATGGAAGCTGGCAGGATCCCAGAAGTCTGCTGGAAACACTGATGTGGAGTTAATTTTCACACCCGGCAAGGACTCCTAGTACTATTAGAACTACTGTCTTCAGGACTGAGTGTGAGGAGGAGAAGGACTCAAGAGAAAATGAGGGCTCTACATTTTAAATCTCTGTTAGACTAAAATATTTCTTTTTAATTTTTCCTTTAATGCCTATTAAACATATAACTGTGAATACTGGGATTAAAAATGAGATGTAATGACTGTCTTAGACTCTGTCCCTAGAGTGTCTTTATATCTCTGTGATTGCCTGCTCTCTCAAGAGGCACTGGTACATCTTAAAATGGAAGCCAAGGTGTCTGGATATTTGCCTGATAAATGTTATTAACAGCAGAGAAACCCTGAACTGGAATCTTCATCACTTGGTGGTGTTTCACTACTAAGTATGGGACTTTGGTAAGAAGCCCTTTTAAAGCACATAATAGATGATAAGAATTAATTAATATTAAGATATACATTTCATCTACAGCCTGGTTTGTGGATATGGGTTGATGCTCATAGGAGAAAGACAAGGGCCCAAAGGAAAGCTGGCAGTATGTTTGATGAGCTGTGGAGATGTTTCCCTAAACTGGCTTATCCCTAGAACTTGTAGGGAAACTTGTGTCCATCTCCTGCTAAGACATCTTCTACAGTCTGCTTCCCGGCGTGTGAGCAATAACTCCCTGAGAAGACATTCCTTATTTCCCTGTCATCCTGCAAAAAGGAGCAACATGGAGCCCAGGGGTAATAATTCCCTGAAAGAATCTCATGCAGCTGGGAAGAGAGTTAAGTCACTGCCTCCTGGTTTTGTCTTCATCCCTGTTATTAATCAGGTAGCAAAAGACTCTTGGAAGAAATTCAAGGGTAAAAGAAGGCATGCTACAGCATTGCTGCATCCTCCTTGTGACTCCTAGTAGGATTTTCACTGCACTTTTCTCTGTCCTAAGTATTCTGTTGAATGTTCCCTCCTATTTCTCACAATTTCCTCAAAAGAGGTATTTTTCTAGAAGCTAACTGCAGGCTAACAGGAACTTACTGCTGTATTATAAATGGTAGTAGACATAGTTTGCTCTGTCAACTTTAGTCTTTGAAAAACAGAAGAAAACCTATTTTATAGGTTGTTATCTCTGTAGAATCACTCTGCCTCAGAGCTTGGCAGAAACACCAGTGTGATTTTTTTAAATGTATTTATTTTTTGTTACCAGCGAAGTCAGTGGGAGTTCTAATATTGACTTCTTGGAGTCCAGTGCAGTGCAGTGCTTAGATTTTAGCACAGCCTTGATTCCAAGTGCAGCAGCTCACTGCAATACAGTAATGCATGTGGGACTTGCTCAGGTTTTCCTAATGAGAAAGCTTTGCAGCACACTGTGTCAGTACTGACAATGGTCAGGCATGAAATGTTGTAGTTACACAATAGGTAAGACGTCTGAATACATGAATGTGCTTTGCTCCTGGCAATTTAATGTGTTCTATAGTACAACAAGCATTTAAGTGTCTGCTTTCTTTTGTTTCCTTTTTCTTAATTATTTTAACCAATTAAAAAAATCTACTTTCAAGAATGAACAAAACAGTTTCCTTAAGCCTCTCTCTTGATATATAGGCACAGATGTATATACATACATATGTATTTAGATAGCTAAGTCTATATGCACACATGTACAAGCAATGCAGACCCTTTGCCTTTGCTGTCGTCTCTCTGCATTTCCTGATGAGTTTTTCTCTTCTGAAGCACCAGCAGGTTGGATTCACTGGGGAACACTGTCGTTTCAGACAGGAATGGTCATGTCTGCATTTTGGGAAAAGAAACCTAGATTCCTGTGTATCTATATTGATACAGATATAGTAGCTTCAGTAGGGGTGGTGTACATTCAACACCTTGGAAATCAGGTCAGCATTTAAGGATTTAAATATGAATAAGGTGCCTAAGGTGGAAGATTTTGGCTTTAGTGAATTGCCTTAGGTCACAGAGCAAATCAATGGCAGTGTCAGCATTAGCAGCCAGGCCTTTTCAGTCAGGGCCAGTTTACTACACTGTAGCCAACCCATAACTATGTTTGTATATGGCTCCATGTACATAATTAATTCAATCCATAGTGTCCTAGCGCTTCCCTCTTCTACACTGTGTCATGGCTGAAGGCTACATTGCATTTTCATTACAACCTCTGCAGCTCTGCTGCTTACTTCAGTCAGGTCACAACATTATAGCTGAGAGTCAAAAGTACACTTCCAAACCAACATTTGCCACTACCTACTGCTCTTTGCTCCATTTGGGAAGTCTTCATATTTATAAGGTACTGGAGCAAAGGGTATGAGTGAAGTACGTTACCCTACATGCTTCTCACAGAACACAAACCACAGCGTTCATTCTACAGAGGAGTGTTTGTTTAAATACTGGAGGTTATCCCAGTGGCAAGTTCATCCTTATTTGATAATAATGAAACATAAGTTTGATGTATTTGCTTGAGTAAGATTGCCATCTGGTAAATAATATGTTTTGTGCGTGTTTATAACAATCATGGCTTCAGCCAAAATTGACTTATCATGATTGCTGCAAATAATACTGCAAAGTCCTGACTTAGCTTGAGATTTTGTCTTTGTTGGGTGAAAATGTGTTTCTTGTATTTATTTTTTAAGCATTTTGTGCAGTATAAATCTTGCTTTGTCAAAAGCAGTGATTATAGCTGATTATTCTCTGTACTGTAGCTCTAAAGAAGAAAAAGGTTGTTTAGATAATTGTTAAGTATTGTTACATGTCTTTAGGCTGTTGCTTTTAGGTTGGCTGGAGTTTATTCCTTTTGAATTTTGGACCAGAAAGGGTTTGGATTTTAGGGTTTTAATTTTTTTTTTTAAAACATTTTTCTTTCAATGAGGGAAGAAAGCTCAGTTGTGTCTTGGGAAAGAGCATCAGGCGTGCCAGATCTGTATCATTGAAGACTGCCCAGGAGCATCATCTTCACTCCCTACACGTGATAGAATCTGCAGGAAAATAAAGCTGAAGAAATTCTGTAACTTTTTAAGAGTTTCTGTTCACTTCCTTTTCTTTCACATAGTACAAATCAAAGACATCAGATTGACTTGAGAAAAAGGACATGAGTCCTGTCTTTTGCCAGCTCAAGAAGCTATATTTTCCCAGAGTACAAACTTTCTCACACAGACTTAATGGTTGGATTCAGTGAAGAAAATGGTGGCGAAAGATTGGCTCTTTCCACTCATTCTCCTCAGCCTGTTTTCCAGCTACTGCCAACTCTAGTGTGGTAAGATTCTGTGCAGTTTTTATTTTTGCAATGTGGACATCTGTCCAGTGGGAACAGAAGTGAGAAATTCAGAGTTTAATGGAAACCTGATAACTCAGTTATGAAAATGCTAATTAAGGCATATTTAAATGAGGCCTTTACAAATGATAGTTTTTATGACTAAAATCCCTTCCCACTTATCATCTGCTCAAATGACTGATGTAAAAAATTAACTGTTAAATTTGAAAACAAAAAGACCACAAGAGTGAGGAATTGTACACCTATTCCAGTGTCACTGGGGCTTCTTTACATGAGGTGCATTCTATGCTTTGAAAAAAACCATGTTCAGTAAAATCACGTGTTTCAAGGTTCTGTCCTACTTCTGTGTTCACTACTGTGCATTATCGCAGGCACTTAGGACTTGTAGATGTTCAGACTCCCAGCAATTTCTTCATAGGGAGTATTTATGGTACTGGGAATTGCATCCGTAACTGGTGTGGATCCATGGATCCAGAAGTGTGGGAGAGAGCCACGGCAGGGGAAAAAAAGTTCTCCCTTAAGCAGAAGCTGTTGGATCTTTGTAGATGAATAAATACAAGCACTTTTCTACATCTTTTTCCACAGTGTGGCTAACAACCCACTAGCACAGTGTGATTTTTTCTGAATTAGACACCATTTCACACTCCCCTTTCTGCCTGTCAGAGGTGTCAGCTTCCAATAGAGGTTGGTGCTACAAAAGTCGCTGCAGAGTTTTGAGTCCTCAAACTGGTTCTTACAGAAAGATTTAAAGTGTGCTCCCTGATCTGGGTCATTCACTAATTCCTTCTGCTTGGAGGACAACCTGGAAATACTGAGCCCACCTACTGTATTTTGGTCTGGAAAGAGTGACCTGTATGTGTCAGTTGTACCACACAAGGATAAAGCTCTGTCTCTCCTCTTTCATCAAACGCTCATGAAAAAAAATATGAAGCCCTCTGCTTAGCACAATGGATTTAATAGACATGTTTCCCAACAAATCCTATTTTCAATGCTCTTAACTGTGTATTTGCCTACTTACTGTGTGGTTTTGCAAACCAAATGGGACACAGCCATGTGCAGAATATAAGTTGCATGCTTGCTTTATCTTTCATATTAAAACAATCCATACTGGACGTTCATTCCGTGCAGGACGCAGCAATGGGTGTGAGTCTCTGGGTATGGGAATCTTTTGGTTTCTGATCAAACTTGTTCCTCCTGCAGAAGTTTTTTTCCTTCCTTTCTTGAAAAGTCTTGCTGAGCTCAAGGAACCTCAATGTGTTGCAGCGTTATCTGCATGTGATAACATTTTGATACAGCTCTGATGGCACACTGATACTGAATCGTTATATTGAGTTTTAGTGCTTTAATTAACAGGGTGAATCCATAGTAGCATGACAGATGCCACACAGAAGACAAAGGTGTAATGAGAGTCAAAGGAATCCAAGCTGAAACTAGATAAACCAGAAAAAAAGAGCAAGTTTTAAAGGGAATCCCTAAAACCATTTACCAGCAAGTGAATTAAGAAGAAATAGCTTCCTAAACTGACTGCTTTGCCTCAAATAAAAGCTATAGGTTCAAAAGAGTGAGGCTTTGCAGCTCGTGACCTACAGTTGTCATAGCCAGAAGATAATGCTCTGTTTCTGCTCTCAAAATGTGGTGAATGTTCAGCAGTGTGCAGTTTATGCACAGATTTGGTTTAGAGACACTCACCCAGGACCAAAACCACCATGAAAGTCTGTAACAAACTTTTTTCAGGCCTTGTCATAGAGCTTCTCTTCATCTAGAAACAGAAGTGAATGTTGTGCAAATGCACATACACAGGATACACAACCCTCATGTTTGTTTGACACTTCAGTGCAACAGCAGTGCTAAACCCTGATCATTGTCAGTAATTAATGGGATTAGACATTTTAAGTCATTGTTGTCACTGGTTTGGAAAACCAACACTTTATATTTTAATCTCTTTTTAATGTCAGAAGTGGGATTTTTGTATTAGCCTAAAACAAAATGTATGACCAGATTAAATAAGTAAAAGGCATTAGCAAACAGCAATTAGTTGATGTATTACTGTCAGTAGCAGCAGGAAGGTCTGTGATGTGCATGTGTGTATATTCACCCATTAACAGGCAAGGAAAAATAAACATGTGCAAGACCTTAGACTATTATACAGAACTGTTAATGTTTTTGAACCAGAGCAGCTTGAGTATTTTCTCTGTAAATATCTTTATGACAGTGAATTTGTTCTATTTTGACCCAAAGTGCATCAGTTTTTCAGTTCATCTTACGTATTTGTATATCTGGAGTGGGAGCAAAGCCTGGCATGAATCTATATGAAGTCCCCATCACTGTTCTAACTTGCACCAGGACCAAAAGACTAATGCTCAAAAAGGCTGAAGTTGAAAGTGTAACCACAGAGATTTGCAGAGAAGTGCTCAGAAGGTTGGGAAATTGTGGCTAGTGATCAAGAGGATTTTGATTAAAAAGCACTTTATGTAACATCTTCTATACACTGATAAATGCTCAGCTGTAAAAGCTCTCCAGGCATGAATTCCCTCTAATAATGTTTGTTTATTTGTACCTTATTTTAAGAGCAAACCTCAATTATACATCTGCCAAAAGAAGGGAGAGCATTTAGTCCACTTGTTAGTGGCTTCAGGATTTGATGAAAGGGCTTAAAGGGAACTGGAAAGCCAAGTTGCTCTTGACATTTTGGTTTTCTCTGAACTTAATACATCTGTATTTTTGGAAAGGCTTGACAACTGGAGACACTTTTTCCCATCTTCCAATATCTGGCAGGCTTAGGGTGTTTTGCAGAACCTTTAATGCACAACTAACAGCAGCAGAATGTGGTTATTTAGAGCAGTAAAGTAGAGATTGTTTTGCCAGATGAAGCCTCTGAAGACCATAGAATCTTCAGAAAATGACTGGTTATATTTTGCCTTCCGTCCACATTCATGAAGACATCTTACATCTCATACACTTAGCTCTCTGTGGAACTGGGTCTGTGAGATCACACAGGGAAAGCACGCTTCCTACATGTTCCTGTTGCCAACTGGTGTAGTGATGCTGCTGTTGTGGGATAATAAGTCAAAAGAAAAGAAAGACGTGCAAAATGTCCCAGCTCTCTCTCCCCTTCTGTCACTCGTGTTTCTGTCCTGTGCTCGGGAGCAACAGGGGCATGCTGGCTGGATTGAGACCAGAGTTGTACAAGTGCCTGCTTTCAGTTCACACCGACCTTGATGTTGAAGTTAGGATTGCAGGCTGTTTCTTCAGCTTCATCCTGAGGTCACATACCTGTAGTTACTCTAAAAAGTCACTCGGTAACTGAAGGTAAAGGAGGCAGCTAACTGAATCTCATGGGGTGAGTATCTGACCAGGTTTCTGTATGCTGGCCTGGAACTACTCTCTGAATAGCTTCTAGATAAGGCCATCTGTGTTGGATTTGTGTTCTAAACACGTCTGGATTACTGCTCTGAGACAAAAGCTCTGTCCTAGCTAATGCTGATGCTGTTGGGATGTATTGAATGGTAAAATGGCCAAGTTCAAGACAATATTCGTAAGAAGTGAGGTGGCTTCTCAGGTTTTGAATTCACTGGTCTATCTAAAGCAGACATCTACTAGCTTTCTGGGATAAAAGCCCCTTGTTGAAGAAAAGGCTGAGTTTGAGGAAGATAAAGTTGTCTAGAAATCAGAAGAGAGGAGAATGAGTCAAAATGGCTGCTGCTCCTTTCCCCCCCCCCCCCCCCAGTGAGAATCTGTCATTATTCCTTTTTTTTCTTGTTTGCTGTGGGTTTTTGTTCTTAATGATAGAGCCAGGTGCCAACAGCAAATGATTTGCATAGCTTGTTATGGAGCTTGATCAGCGTCGCAGCTGTTCCTGCAGTTCTGGATCACTCTAGCTTATGCTAAACTTGCTGGTTTGAAATCCGCACAGCGTGCAGATCATTGTGCTGATCTCTCTGCGGAAGCCATCCCAACAAATCTTAGGAAATAGCTGCTGCTTTGCTTTTTTTTTCCTGATGGTGGCTGTTCCTTGCCTTACACTTGCCTTATGACATGAATCTTCTGTCGTAGAGAACGGTCTGTATACAAGCACAAGCCTTTTCCATCAGTATCTGGTTCACCAGCTTGAGACAGGTTTCATGTAGTGTATAGTCACTAATGCAAGTTGCTGCAGTCCAACCTCATTAATCCAGTATCAATCTGGCTGCAAATCTTATTCTGGTGTAGATTAAAAAAAAACTCAACAAGTGAACTTTACGTTAGCAAATTGATTTTTTTTCTTGTGTGATCGTGACTTACGTGATTTTTCTGTTGTTCCCTTAAAACACCACATGGTATCCAGTGGTGACTGCAATGGAAACTCCAGCAGGAAAAAAGGTGCAGCAGGTACTTAACAGTTGCTTGTGTCGCTGAATAAATGAAATCTCCTTCGTAAACTTGATTTCTCCTCATCTTTTTACATAAGGAACTAGTGAAAATTGTCAACACTGTCTGTTTAGAGAGACGTGTTAGACCGTAACCTTTTGAATACTGAGAAATCTCATGTAAAGCAAGAACATCTTGACAGGGTATAACTGCGCATTTACTCCAAATAAAATGATCATTTATTAAGAAAACAATGTCTGCTGGTGGTAACCCCGTTCTGATTTTCTAAATTAGCCCTTCTCCAAAACAGGCTCATTATCTAGGAAATCACTGCTGCTGGTGGAGTATCTAAAGAAAAGAGGCACAAGTAGCAGGAAGAATATTATTATTATTATTATAGCAGCTCCCAGTAGTGCTGCTGCTGTGAAGGTTCTGTCAGAATTTTCATGGGAAAGCTCCTCTTTCTCAATCTTCTTTAGTTTTACTTTTACATGACTGTAAAATCTGGGACTATGTGGGAAACTTTCAGGGGAGGTCTGAGGCTGACGGCGTGTGTTTGCTTTGAGTGGCTCTTGAAAAATAACTTGATACCTCAAAAGTAGATGTTCTTTGATCCCTCTGACCATGCTAAACCGTGGATTTTGAACTACCTGTTTTTCCTGCTATGAAGCAGAAGGTGCTTATGGTACAGTAAATCTGCCCATTGTATAATTTTCATCTGGGTTTGATCTCTGCCTGTCTTTCCCATCTTGCTTTCACAAGCTGGGATTGTGTTGGTGTGTATATTGAAGGCGGCAGTATAGGCAGGTTGGTCAAATTGTGACCCTGCTGATATCAACTGGAGTTTAGTGTTGACAATGCTGGACATCAGGATTTTCCTCTGCTCAGGAGGGTTTGTGTTGATTAACATGATTCTGAATGACTGAAGTTGTCAAGCTCACAAGCAGCTCATAAAGCAAACAAAATACCCAGCAAAAGTCTCGTTGCTTATTTATTTGTTTCAGTTCATCTGGAATTGGTTAGTTAGGAATTACTGTGCTAATTAAACTATCTACCCTGTTTCTAAAAGTAGTGAAATTTGAGTTTTATTCTTAGAAACTGACAAAGACCTCTTGGGAGTCCAGAGTTGCAGCACCGGGGGTTCAGCAAAACGTATACCCATGATCTGGTTGCTTGTGCAGAAGTGATGTTTGTGAATGGAAAGTGGTTACTTTTGGCTCCTTGTTAGCTGATGTGAGATGATTTGGAGGCCTTGGCGTGACATCCATTTGTTGAACTGCAGTTTTATTGAGTGAAAAAAGTCCTCGTAATTGATATTCTAATTGATGTTTTTGTAAAAGGAACCAGGGATTGAATGGATCAGAAAGCTCATCTGGCTTTATAACTAGAAAAGCCACCTCTCCAAGGAAGAGGAGCATTGACAGGAGAGGAACGGGGCTGGGCAGTACATACTGCTGGCTCACAGTGTCTGCTCTGTGGACAGACAAGCAAGAGCACCTCCCCCAGTGTGCTTCTTAGCTTGAGATCTTTACGAAATCTGAATTCATAATAGGTTTCTTTCTGAGCCTCTTGCTTTATTTAGCTGGAAATGTCTCCTTCCAGCTACTACCTAAGGAGGTGAATGTATTTATAGTAAAACAGTCCCATTCCAAATATTTCCTGACTGCGTTTTTGACAACACCAGGGGGAAAGCAGTGCTCGGGAGCAATGTGCTAAACATGTGCTTGAGGAGAGGTTTCATGGCAAGGAGAGTTCATAGTTCATCATCTTCGTGTTCTGTGCCACCTTCCCAAAGACCACATATTGGTTTGGAGGGTAGAAGAGCCAGTGCTTCCCTGCTGCATAGGCTGTGTAGTACAGGTGTAGCCTTGTAGTCTGTCTCCGATGGCCAGCATGGTATGAGGAGGAGCAGGCACCCTGGGAGAGGGATTCCTTCCCCACTGAAGCTGGGAGAGACTCAAAAATGGGGTGGTGATGATGGGAAAGCCTCTCTGGAAGTGAGGCCAAGCTCAGCTGCTGTCTCAGGGAGAACAGGAGTGTGGTAGCTGTATTCATTCCAAGCAGAGGCTGACGCCATGCAGGGCATCGGTCGTCGGGATGGCATTTGGTCTGTTCTGTTATGCAACGATACGAAGTGATGCGAGTACCAGCAACATGCAAGTTTGTGTTTTGTCTAATTATGACCTCCTTAAGTTAATTTTTATGCATCAAAGCTATTTGACATTTGTCAAAACAAATTCAGGTCCCTAGGAGAGATTTTATGACAAAACCGCCATTGATCTGACAGCTTGCTCTCTGGGGAAGAAATAGTGTGGCTGGCATTAAAGACTTAATGCTTCCAAAGTTCTTCTTTACTACTAGTCCCAAGGCAGAGTGTCTGGGCCTGGGCAAAGCTGGCTGCCACGGTGGCAGCTGGGAGTTTGACAGTGTTATGAAGAATTGCAACTGTTGATCGGTGGATGGTTACCCTGTGGATGGCAGCGTTGCAAATGAATTCTGAAATTAACGGAGGGGACGTGAAGAGAGGTCTGACCGCTCCTCTGAAAGATAGAGGCCACTGTCGAAATCACCAGCAAAGCCAAGTGCAAATCGCTGCCCGCCTTCTGCCTGGCAGCTGGATGCACCTTCCCCGAGGAAGCTGAGCCTCGCAGGAGATGACTAATACGAGCTGAGGGGTGGGGGTGGGGATGTTTGGGGTTCTCTATTGCTTTTGTATATGATTTATTGCACCTACTGTATCTCCGAGATGAGAAATTAGTAGGCTGATATTTCACTTCTCTTCTTAAAATAACCTGTTATTTTGCAAAATGAAATAATTTCTCATGGAGCAGCCTTCTCCTGTCCTTTGTCAGGTATTATTCAGCCCAGAGTACTTCCAAATACTCAATATTATTTCACCTACGTGTGCAGAATGCGCTCTACTTCAAACCTGAGGTATCATTCACTGGCTTGTAGTAGCCATTAACATATGCTTTTCCCATGGTTTGTGTACTTATTCTAAGCATGTGCCTTTTACAATGCAGAACACAAGAGACTTGTTTTGTAAGATTAATGAAGGTCACCAAAATTCTCAAAAGTATTCTGATAATTAAGGCTTTGTTTATCAAAAACAAGTTATATTAAGAGCAAAAAGATTCATGGTAATTATTCATAATCTTAACAATTCAAGTGTAGCCACCTCATTTGTGCATTTAATTCTTCTTGTTAATGTTTTGCATAAATCTGCATAATTACTTGAGTTGCCTGTTGTAATTTTGACAGCTACTCAGTTCATGTGCACTAAAGTATATCAAAAGCTTGATGTGCTGAATATTTATAATTTTACGTATGTTCTTGGGATAATATTTTTTCAACAATATTTTTAGTTTTTGTAAAATTGACACGCTGTACTTGGGAAGAATTTGCCAAACAAAGATCCCCACATCAGCACACGATGGAACCAGAGCAACACTTAAAGGTATAGCACTGAAGGGTTTGACAGGAGGTGCGTACGAATGGCGCACATGAAATGTTTGGGTAATTTTCTTGTCGGTGTGCTACACTTCATTAATGTGAACACATGAGAAAAGTTTTCCAGCGTGTTCTTTGCATGTCTAAGCCCAACTCTCTGCCTAGATGTTATTCGTGGTCACACACAAAAGGCAAACAGTGAAAAGCAGAAGCACAACGTTAGTGTTGGATGGCATTAGCATGGGAAGCTTTCCTCCCTGTTCCACATGCCGGCGTCGCTGCACGGCTCCCAGAGGGCTGGGAGAAGCTCTCAGAACTGTCTTCCTGCAATTTAGCAAAACAAAACAGCAGCACCACCACCAACCAAATCTTAACTTTTGGCTTTTCCCAAGTGCTCCAGCACATTAAAATGATGTGGGTGATGGAATGAGAGTCACATTCCTGGCAGAAATGTAAGACACACAGAAAGAAGAACAGCACAGATCAATCCAGTTGTGTCATCCTTCAGCCACAGTTTTAGGGAGGAAAGGAATTTGCAGAGCGCAAAGGTGCTAATGACCTCTTCCATACGCAGAATAAATACCCCATTTCATCACAAGGACAGCAAATACCGAGCTATGTATAAATATCATCGTGCTGGTGAATTACAAAAGCAGTTGCTAACTAATTAGAGCAGTAAGTTTTCAGTGCATCTGATGACTGTCTGGCACAGTGCGGTGTGAATCTTCAGTCGGCTGAAATCACACAGATTATTCAGGCTTTTTACAAATGTTGACAAAAATGCTGCTTTGAAAATCTAGTTTGAATCCTTTAAAAGTACTGTCTCAAGACAGTAGTTTTGAAAGACTGTGTTGTGCATACTGAAGTCACCGAGTTTTGCGCTTAGGGATAACATTCACGTGTATGTGCTCTGGTGCTGCAGCGTGTGCTCACTGGTCGGTCACATTTTGACCTTACTAAAACAGCACTGTGTGTTATAAAAATGTGTGCTTATGCTTGTTAAGCTCTTCCATGCCAAAAAAAATTACATATTTTTATGTGAAATCAGCTTTCTTTAAGACAGGCAAAAGGAGTAGAATCCTACTTTCATAACGTTGTTGATATATTGATATCATAGCATTGTTTCCTAGGAAAGAGATCTGATATGAATGAAATGCTGTTCTCTAACAGGAGAAGAAAAAGCAGAAGCAAAATTCTTCGAGTGCTGGTATTCCAGCTGTACAGATTCCTCTGCTCTCACAGAGAGTTGATGCTCTACATTAATTTTGAACACTTAAGACGTTAAAAATATGGATTATCCTTCAGTCACAGATCCACTTCAGGGATGTAACACCATGGGAGGACAGAGTAGGATTTAAACTCTTTGTATTTAGGCTCAAAATATATTGGGGGTTGATATAAGAGTAAAAAGGGGAAAGTGCAGTTGTCATGTATTGCTATCTTTCACTTTAATAACGACCCAAAGGTACGTGAAAAATTAAAAGGTTGTTATATTTAGAAATAGCTGGAGCCAAACACTCGATGTATGTTGCACACAGTGGGGAAGGAGTATAAAAAATGAGGGGGAAAACCCCATTTACGTTGTAACTATATTCATTAATTAAAAGAAGATTGTTAAACTAAATTTGGAAAGAAATAAAAAAGGGAGGGGGGGAAAAAAAAAGGGAAAAAAAAAAAACTTCTTTAATTGTGTTTACCCAAAAGCCTTTTCTTCCTAATTTAAATAGCATAAACATCTGGACTAAAGCAATATTGGAATCATGGCAGTAGTCAAGCAAATCTTGTGGAAAATAATGAAATTAGATCCCTGGTGTTGTGACAGAGTAAGGGCAGGATACATCAGTTCGATGTTAATAAAATTTCCATGAATGACTGAATACAATTAAGAAATTGTCAGTTGCGGCAATGAACTTTTGTAGCTCGTAGATGTTTGCATCATTTGATTATGCTGGCAATTTAAAATTGTTTGTTAGTGTCTGTGTTGGGATATTAATTATGACCTTTATTACAGCCCACAATTAAACTAGTCATACAGCAACAAGCAGCCTGTGTTGTGGTAGTAAAGGATCTGAACTGTTTAGAATAGGGTCTTGGTATGTTCAGACCATTCACTGATCATCCAAATTGGAAATTATTTGAGATGATGCAGTACTTTAAACCACCATTCAACTGCCTTGAGTAATCCCTTTAATAAAGAAATTTTGGTTTAATAGTATTTTAACAGTTTTAATAGCAAACAACATCTGTAAAACTGTTTGTAAAAAAAAAAAAAAAAGGGAGAGAGAAAGCATTTTTAACTGTGACTCCAAGATAAGCTTTCTCCTGTTTCAGGAAGAGAAACCAATTATTCATTGGTTAATTAGCTGTAAACAACTTTTTAAAGACACATCCATTATATATGTAATTATTTGGAAAAAAAAAAAAGCGCTTTAATGTTATTTGTGCTAATGCATAATTATTAGTGCTTGCTAAAAGGATTAACAGTATTTAGATGACCACTATTGTGGGGAAAGATCAGAGTGGAGGGATGAGATGAGCACCAGGAAGGAATGTGCAGTGATGAATCGTGTGTGTGTGCCTGCACCCCTTTGGCAGTGACAACGGGCAAATGATACGTTAAGAAACAAAGCATTGCAAGCTGAAACCACACGCGTTTTCATCTTTAATACTTCTGTGATACGTGAAGAAAATAGATCACCACCGAAGTATTTCTGTCCCCAGTGGAATACATAGTTCCTGTGATGATGATTTCTTTTCCCTCCCCAAACTCCCGTGGCACATTTTACCAATTTTTTAAGAACTGTATAGTCCTTTTATTATTGTGTGGCTGAGTAGCAACTTTACAGTGCCCTCAGCACATCCATTTACTAACCCCTCACACCTAATTTACTAAGATGTAAAGTCCTGGTGAAATCTATTTAGGTTTTTGTAATGCCTGGACTGGAGCACTGTTTGGAGTCATTAGCATACGAATGAAAGGGACAGTATTTTAAACACTGAAATATTTTTAATATAGGTCAAGGGAAACGGTAACATTTGTCCTACAGTACTGCAAATTCCAGCTAAGACTTAAGGGAATCATGCCTGAAATGTGTGTTGATTTATGTCTTGTGTTGATGAAAAAAGAAGAGTGCATGTTAGTGTATACCAACACTGCACCGAAAGAGGCAACTCAGAACTTAGGCATCTGACTGACCTCATTCTAACTCAATCATAGTTTTGCTGTGCTTAAATTGTTATCCTGGACATATCTAAGAACGTAATTTATGTTAAACAGAGTCTCAATATTTAATGTGCCGAGTCCTCATATTTCTGTGGAGCTGGAATTTTTCAAGAGCCATTTGTCTAAGTGGCTAGCCACAGAAGCATGATAAATGGTGTAACAGGAGCCTTACAGATTCCCCTGCAAGGGCCACGGATGTGCTTTAGCCCTGACCTAGAAGGATCGACCTGAGCAGTGGGAGATTTGTTCAGTCTCCATGCATTTGGCTGCTTTTCAGATGCTGCCAGTAACGATGCTAATTGCTGGCATTTGTGGCAGTCGGTTTTGTGATGCAGGCACCTGTACCACATCGGCATTTCTGAGCTTTTCAACAAGGAAAGAGCTCGCAATTCACTTTTCTGAAACTGGAGGAACCGTGTTTGACAGCTCTGAGGAAAACACCATGGGTGATTTTTAGCATTTCAGTTCATTGGAGATTTTTAATTATCTGGGTATATTAAGGAGAAATTGTGCACTTTGGTTTGTGTGATTTCTTCAAAGCAATCCTTCTGGGGAGGCATTTGAGGGGTGGAATTTTTGTAACTCTTAGTTGACAAAGAAATGATTACATTTTAAAGGATTTGTGTATTTAAGCAGAGATGGTTATTTAGGAGGCTCGCTTGCTGCAAATTGGAAGCCTTGTAGCTCAATTTACTGGTTTATTTTGTGATCTGTGACTAAACTGAGTAAAAATGCAAATAGCACAAGGCCTTTACATTTTTATCACCAGATCAGTTTACTGATGGGAGGATCAGAGTTACTAAACAGTTCAACACTTGTGATTTCTAAGTAGTCACACACTATAAGCCTCTGTAGGGATGTCTACGGGAAAGCTCAGATGAACAGAGGTTTTACTGGAATTTAGTATTTATTTGTTTCTGACTTGGAATGCAGAAGCAAAACTTTATTGTCCATTGTGAGCATGATTGTATTTTTTTCCTCCCATCACACGTGGCAATGAGCAATCGTGTTGTGTTGCAGCATGCTCATGTGTTAGGAGGAAACGACTAGTAAAGCTAGAAAGAACTACTGAAAGCTTAAGTGGGTGTTATCATTTCCTTTTGATTACACCTCTTTTCAGAGAGCATTAAAAACCCCTTTTACTTCTGTCACTTATTTTTAACCGGTATTCCCCGTTTTTAGGGTGGGGGGGAGTGTTGTTTGTTTAAAAGTATTATGGCTGTTTGTTTGTTACTTATTTGCAAGTCAGTCTCAGCAACGATGAGTCAGTGGTAGAGCACAACCTCTGTCCTGGTGAAACCAGATGAAGTGGTGCTCTTGTCTCCTGAGGAAACGGCTTTTGGGTGTATTAATTCCTATTTGTGTGGATCCAGCAGAGGGAGCAGAAGTCCACTGATGGGGTTGCTTTGGACGAAACATTTGGGGTGGCAGATGGGTTGGCAAAATTTGCTTGTGGAGGTGGGGATCTGCATGAATCATTCCCCCCCATATTCTGATCAAACTGCTCAATTAAAACACTAAAGCTTGTGCTGTAATTCAGTCCTTTTGCACATCCCGGGATTTCATTTCTTCTTTAAATTCTCCACGAGTTGGTAACATATTCTAACAGTTGATTAAAACTATTTCCAGTGCTAACACAAGTGTAGTGATCCCAATTAGCCAGCAGATAATTGTTTTAGTAGGGCATATCACCCAATCATGTCTCTGCACATCAACTTCCCTGCTGTCTTGTCTACGTTTTTGAATATACATCAGAAGAATTGGCCACTGGGTTTGAGTGTGCCACATGCAAACATCAGGCCTTACTTTGTGTTCCGCCAATGGGTTTTGTAGTCATTTGGTTAATCTCCATCAGAATGCAGTTTAAGGGGGTCAAATGTAGAACTGGACTATGAGGTGCTGCCCCATTTTAAAAATTAAAAGAGGGGAAAAAAGAGATGAGCTGTAAGGCTCCAGTGGTTTTTTAAGGTGCACAGAATTGAGACAAATCTGTTATTAGTTAGTTTTGTTACTTCTGCCTTAAAAAGCCATCACGGCGCGTTATATCAGAGACTGGTGATCTGGGGCTTGCTGCTGAAGATGGCAGCAGGTGAACTTTGATTTAAATCCAAGAGAGTTGGAAACCTCACAGCATTTTACAACACACACACACAAGGGAGAATCTTGTACTGATTTCTGAAATCAGTGAGACCTAGAAGCCCACCAGCAATGGTTTTATCCCCTTAAGGAGTTTTCCTCACTACTTCCAGAACTCTATTGGCAAGTTCATTCTAGTTTGATAAAGGTAAAATTATTTTTACCTGTAGATGTGAATTGATGGCACATGATCCTTCAAAATTTTCTGACTTCAGTAGAACTAGGCATAACCACACATGGATCATGGATGGCTGGGCAGAATCACACCTGCAAGAGAATCAGAAAGACAGTGCAAAAATTCTTCTCAGGTGGTTTGGTGCAGTGTGAGGATTCACATCAGCTCCCACACAAACCACCCACCAAGTATTTGCTGGCTTGAGACCTGTATTTCCTCATTCACTTTGTCTGGAATTTCTTTGAGATACAGGCTCCACGTTTCTTTCATGAACTGAGGCTCAGTTGCAGCTGAGACACCCAGAAGTAGCCACTAGTGAGTCTCAAAAAGTCCGTTCAAAGTTCAGAGACCAAGAAAGACCTGTGCAAATGCAGTAAGACAGGCTGAGTTGCTTTAGATAGCTGAATACCTGGACTTCTTGTATGTCTACATTCATGGCATTAGAAAAATCAAGTGGTAAATCTATATGAATGGCCTCCTGATTTGCTCACCAAGGCTGCTTTATATCAGTCAGATCTGTGGGGGGGAAGCAGGGTGAGGACTAAATGCCACAAACTAAAACTCACAGTAAACTCAGGTGAATCTCATGGGCTAAAGCTACCATGAATACTAAATAAAACTGTATTTAGGGTTCTCACCTGCTGTCTGTTGAGTAAACTTGGAGACTGTGTGGAGATCATGTTTCCATCTTTCTCTGGAAGTGCGAAGGCTAAAAACCTCATGTCTTGCATGTAAATCTATATGACCTTTTTGATAAAGCAAAGATTTTGAAGACCAAGTGCATTAAAATCTATCCAGATATTATGAAGCTGATAATTGTACGAGTTGCAACAGTGCTGCTGCTCAGTGTAGAAGGCAGCCCTGTGAAAGGAGAGCTGTGTGTAGCCAGGGCTTCACCTGGCACAGAGGACACCACAATGATGTGGTGCACTGTTTAGAAAAAGGTGTTTGTGAGAGAACATCAAAGGTAAAGTAACCAGCTCCCTGGAAACCAGTTGTCTTCAATTAATATCTCTGCGTTAAAAACAGTTCTTCAGTACTTTCAGAAATGTAGTTTTAATAACGATTTTAGATCGTAACCAATTTGATAACCTAAAAAAAAAAAACCAGAAGTGAAAAGGGACAGTGGGATTTATTATTTTCTTATCTTTCTCTTCCCCCCCCCCGCCTTCTGTTCTTTCATGTTAAGACAAGTGTGACAGTGAGGAAAAAGAAAAGGGCAATTGGGGGACAGGAGGTTGTAGATCCAATATATCTTAGTTGATGAAGGCAGCTTTCTTTTTTTTTCAGATGAATTCATTCAAAGATAATATCTCCCACTCCCAAGGGGGAAAAAAAATCCCACACAACCAAAACCATAGCCCCGCACAAATGAAAAAGTTCAAACTTTCCCAAAAGTAACTTTTTTACTTGGAAGAGAGTTGTCCTTGTCACCTTTGCTGACAAGCAAACGTGGGGTTTAGCTTTGATTAAGGAGTAAACCTTACAGCTGGATGTAAATCTGGCTCCTTACAGGAGGAAATTTCTTGGAGCTGCTCTAGTTCCCTCCTCACAACAAGTAGGATTTTCTGAGGATATTTGTGCTTCCTGACTGTATGGACTAAATCCTTATGTGCACCAAATCTGCATCTGCCTCCCCCTTCCATCAGGAGAAAATCCTGTGCATCATTAGCTCCTGCACACCACCTCCCTTCAGTGCTTCTCGTTCCTAAACCCTCCCTTGCCTGCTGAGAGGGAGACAGGCAGGCATGGAGGTGCAGGATCCACCCACAAATCTGGAAGTAACCGCGTCTGTGATTTCAGCAGGGACCAAAACCTGAGCATGTACTGTGTGCAAAGCTTTCAAGATGTTTATAATGGGGGAAATTGAATTAATTTGAGGTGCTGATGAACTGAAGTTTCGTCTCCCTTGGGATGATACAGTCTTTGTGGAAAGGAAAGAGAAAGGCACAAATTCTTGTAGGAAGGTTAAAGAGAATGGAGGCTTTCTGTCGTTCTTAATAGCTTTGGAGTGGGGTTTATTTTACTACCTGGCTGAAGGGCAAGCTTGAGGCAAGGGCCATAGATGCTACTGGAAAGGTAGATGGACAACTGTTACAACATGAGGTCTCATAACATGATCATCTTCTGTTACTCAGTGTTGATAGCTTCTTGCTGATTAAAGGAATAGAGGAGATCTCATCATAACAACAAACTAAAATAGAACACAAAGCTCCAAATCTACACATTAATGGAAAAAATCAGAGAATGGAAAATGAAACAAAAGCCTGGGATAGTTAGAATGCAATCTTGCCACACTTCTGGCATAAGATGCTGTGGCTTTTTTAAACTCTGTTCCCTAAGCTAAAGTTGGAGTTGTCAGCCTCAACTTGAATTTTCTTGCTTTTAGCAGTTTGTGTTAAACATTAATGTTATTGAAAATAGCTTTTTATCCGTGTGTATAATGGTTTTGTTTGCCAAAGTCTGTGCTCCCGAATGCGTGCATTCCAGCAGCGAGCAAACATCAAAGCAAAGAAATATTTCATCTCAAAAAGTTAGCTTTAAACTGGAACATTAGTCTTTCACTGTATACTTTTTGTGGAATAATTATTAGAATCTATACTAAACTCTTAGTCTCTATTGTTTGGTCTATTATATTGGAAGAGGTGTGCCTTGATTGTATCATTTTAATTAACTCTTGCTGGTTTTACTGAAGTTCAAAACATTAAATATTGTTTATGTAAGCACCAGGACATTCAGGTTGCCTGAAAGAAGTAACTAAAACTGTAGGTCAAACTGTATTAATGTATCTTGCCAGCTATTATTGCATTCCCTTTTGAGTAGCATTTACTCTGTAATTGATGGCTGTCAGCCTGCAATTTCCATAGTTACATTCTGAACACTTCAAGTTTTCCCTAGTTATTGTAGTGTTTACACCATATATAGTTTAAGTAAAACAGAGAAATGAGTTAACCGATTTTTATTTGACCAGCTTAATATTTCTTTCTTCATGGGAATTACTCCAGTTATTTGCCAAGTTCATATATCTGTAATATTCTTTTAGATCCAATTTTCTGCCCTTTACTTTTCTTCATTTCATATTTACTTTATGCTTTGTGGTCATCCCATCTAATCTGTCTGTGTCCACCTAATCAGCCTAATATATCCATGTATCATTTCTTTAATGATTTTATTACTGAAATGACACTTAGCATTTGATACTTAAGCATACATTACAAAAGCTTAATTCTCCCATTAGTGGATCAAACTTCTATACTGCTCCCACATTCAGACTGCTTTATGAGTTAAACAATGTTGAATGTTGTCCAAGAGCTGTATTGTATTCTTTTTTAATCTGTACCACTGAGTGGAAGTCAGTGTACACATCTGGGTCACTTATCCTCCAGCACTGACTAGAGGGTCTCATCGGTGAAGATGTAAGGCTTACTTCTGCAAAGGAAACTTAGACATTAAACTTTTCAGCCACTTCTGGCACCCATAATGAACTGCAGATGTTTTGGAATCTTCTATGGATTTTCCCTATCCATTTAACGTCCAACTTGAGCAAATTAACTTCTGTTTCAGTTTTCTTCAAGAAAAGAATCGACTTCTGAGAAGTGCACAGCTAGCAAGAAAATCTCACTTCTCCTTTCTTGAGCTTTTCCAGGTATTTTAACATCTTTGTAACAGTGTGCCTGGCCTTTGACTTGGAACTTCTCTTACTCACATGCCCTCTGTTACTGTCTTCTGTCTAGACACCAGAAGCAGCAGCATTTTCCAGAACTTGGCTGCTTCATTCCCATTTCTCCTGAGTCCCTTGTTTCCCTCCTAGGATCCAGCAAAAGCTTCCACTCTTATTTTCTAGAACTTTTAAAAAAAATGTCTGCGAGATAGCACAGATTCGCTCCATTTCTTTTCCCGTTCCTCTGCGTTGGGTTTGTGTGGAGCCCTTTTTTGGCTGGGTAACACAGTGAGACGGCCGCAGGGCAAGCCCCTGTGAGGTGTTCTGGAACCTTCCCCCAGCCCTGAGGCGACGTGGCAGCTTTTGGTGGGAACAGGGAAAGGAAGGAGGTGGCACAAGATGGAGGCGACGCGGGACACAAGATGGAGGCGACGCGGGACACAAGATGGAGGCAGCCCTGAGGGACCCGCAGTCCGTGAGGAAGGAGGGGAGGAGGTGTGCTGGACCTGCAGCCCACAGTGAGATGGCAGCTGCCCCTACACCCACTGAAGCCCTGCGCGCTGCGGCGGAGCTGCAGGTACCGACCTGGGCGTGTGAGGGCGGGGAAAAGCGGTCTGAAAGGGCTGGTCCTGCGCCTCGTCATCGTCCAAGTTGGCTTTGCTTTGTTTTATTGTGCTTTTGGTTGATGGCAGGTCATCAATTTGTCTTCTTCCCCAAGTGAAGACTGTAACTTGTGAGGGACCCCTCCCTGTCCTCAGGGATCTCCTCAGTACATTTTCCCTTCCCCGTCTTGCCAGGGCAGTGTGAGCAAACGGCTGCACGATTCTTGTGCTTGGCTGGACCTAAACTCTCTACATTCTCCTCTTCACACAGTCATACATCTGACACTGTGTGATTGTTCCTTACTGTAGTGTGTGCAGTTTCTCTTGGGACAAGTAATGATGTGATGCTATGTCTATCTATTAGGCTACCTCAGCGTTTTCTCACATGATTTCTTATATTTCCACCTTACCTCTGTGTATCTTTGTTATTTTTAACTTTGTTTTTCCCTGAGAGATCTCTGAGTCTGTGAAGTGCCTGACAAATCTGCTGTTGCAAAATATTCTGGATTAGAAGACTAGTCGTGTGTTGTTGAGTGGTCTGTATGTAGAAATTGTTCTGTTTGGTTGTTTTCTTTCTTTTTATTAAACTTGTGGTTTACTTAAAAGAGCTTGTTAAAGATAATTCCATTGTGTTTCTCTAGTGAAGCATAGCTATCCAGTTAAATATGTTGTATGGGCACCGAACAGTACAACACTTAAGGGATGTTGAATTTTATTTTGGGCATGTTTTCAGATTTCTTTATTGTGGTAGAGGCTTTATGGCATTTGGATGACAGGGAACTAAAGAGTCCAGTTGCCTGCTGTGGTTAACAGTGTCCTGCAGTTAAGTTCTATGGCCTTNCTATCCTTTTCTCTACTTCTCTTCTTCCCTTCCCTTCACTTCCCTTCCTTTCCCTTCGCTTCCCTTCCCTTCCCTTCCCTTCCGTTCCCTTCCCTTCCCTTCCCTTCCCTTCCCTTCCCTTCCCTTCCCTTCCCTTCCCTTCCCTTCCCTTCCCTTCCCTTTTTTTTTTCCTTTTGCAAGCTTTATAGGCTGCAATTAAAGTTCACTAACTTGTCTTGCTTGTGGACAGAATTCAAGTACTAGGTCAAATTAGAAACTGACTTGATTATTACAGCTGTACTTTTGTAGTGCATTCCTCTTCTACAGAAAGCCTATTTTTGCATATTTTGGATTGCTGAAACCAAAGAAACAAAGCCAAAGAGAGAGAATTAGTGGTTCATAAATTAATGGATGCTGAATAGCAATTGTCATTATTGCTATACTCATCTGTGAAAAAAATGGAAATAGGTGAGCCTTCCTCCCTTTTTTTTTCTGTCTCTTATTTAAGAAAATAGCACGATCTCAAGAGAACAGCTTAACTAAGAAAGCATAAGTACACAGAATGACAGTTACAAATAATTTTATACAACAGAGACAAATTGTGCTGATTGTCTGTATTTAAAAAAAAAAAAAAAAGAAAGAAAAGGAAAAAAAAAAGCCTGGCCTAAAAGACTACAGTAAATCACGAAAGTGATCTCAAGTGAACAGAGATAGATTTCTGGAATACGGTGTGCAATGAAACCACTGACCTCTTATACAAGGGTTCATGTCTTTTTCTACAGAAACAGATGGGTAATAGCATAATGCTGAAATCATGCTCTACATAATATGGACCTAGTGATTGCAGACCTGATTGCTTGCCATATGGTTGCTGAAGGGTTGAAGAGAAAATGGGATGATATGCAAGCCCTTAAAAGCAACATTTTTATTGAATGGCCATTACATTAAAACCCAAACTCTGCAAATGAAGGGAAGAACCGTGGTGAATAATGATGAAATAACAAAACAATAAAAAGAAGAAACACAATAGCATGTATTTGTTTTCAATATGCAAAATAATACTCCTCATTTTTTTTTGTCATTTTGCCTTGTGTTACGAGCATTCGGTGGAAAGTTGGTGGGACACTGCTGCCTGCAGGGCACAAATACAGTATAGTGGAGCATTGCAGTATTCACTAGGTCAAACAGAAAAAGAAAATAATCACTTGTCTCAAAGGAAAAGCTTCTCAGTTAAACGCTAACTAAAATATGCAACTTGCATGCATGAGCCACGTTACTGAGAGGCTGCTGGAAAGCCTTCATTTGACTTGGTTTTTCAAGACAATCTTCTACAGCCTATTTACTCTCCTGAAAGAAGTTGCTTTTATCACCAGTTTGTGCTTTCTTGTTTTTTTTTTTCTTGGTACATCCTTGTTTCTAGTAACTAGACTATTTTTTTACATGGATGTCTGTCAGTAAGTTGCTCAGTGCAGTTAGAGGACATGCAAAGAGCTAGTGTGTAAGTCAGTCCTCCCTTACTAATGTGGACTTAGAAGGCAGCTTCATAGGAGGATTATGTGTAGCACTTAGCAGTGTGATGGCAACTTTGTGGCCGTGGCCACTTGCGTGCTGAGGATAAGTGTGTGAGAGAGAGTGACATGATGGGAACGATGGCGTGTCTTCTAAATGGTGAGAGACAGGAACGGGGTCTGAAAATCCTTGCTTCCTGGGCTTTTATTATATGACATTTGAATGGCAGGCACAGTATAGTCTTGTTTGAGGCATTAGTGGCTGTTTTGCCATCATGGATTGAGAACGGGAGGGTATCCAGTGGATGAAAGCTATAAACTCCCCTTAGTCTAGAGATTATGTAAGTTTGGAGTTAGACAGTATGATGCACCAGAATCTGTCTGGACTTTGCCTCCTCTAGAGGCTCAGTGGTGCAGGAACATACAGATCCCAAATGGCTTAGTGCAAGGATACTTTTGTTGGTAATATGAGACTAAAACCTCCCACTGTGATTTATCTTCCCTCTGTCAGAAGACACTCTTCATTCTGCAAGGCATGTCCAGTCTCTGCTTTCTAGTGCACAGGAATGTTTAGAAAGGGATGAGTAAGTGGTTACTAGTTTGTTTCAGCAAGTAGAATATTCCTTGTGTCATGCTGTGTGGCTATGCTACTTCCCGTGTGGGTGCCACAACAGTTAAGTCTCTGTACAGTCGCCCCCTCTACACCATGCTGCTTAAGAGCTTCCAAGATCAAGACAGGGTAATATAGCTATCTCTGATTAATCACTACTAAATATAAACTTCCTTAGCTTGACAGGCTTGTCTGATGCATCCCATAAATCACAATTTGTTTGATTGCAGGAATGAAAACTATTTGTTTGAAGAATTATTTTCAAAGAGAAATCTTCCATGTATGTGAACCTCAGGATCATCTTCAGGATTGTTAGGCTTTTCATCAGCTGCCCACCTCACTTCTATTTCATTTGGAGGCCTAAAGACATTTGACAAGCAGCATATTCCGGTATTTAAGACATTTTAAGTATGGCGAAACAGATTTTCATACGATGAGAAGAGATTTCTTCCAGCCTATAAAATTGATTCTCATACTTCTTGACTGGTGACATGCTGGCTGTGTGGCAGCAATAAGTTTTGCATAACTTTTAAGAGCCCATGCTGACCTACTTAACAGGCATCCACTACTACATAATGTATTTAGGTCAAGTATTGTGTTTGAGCTTATCATCAATCTTGTAATAGTCCAGCTCACTGTGAAAGCCACAGGTACATGATTGATGCAAACATTCTATAGGCTAGAAAATATTCCTGTCATTTTCTTAAAGCAGCACCTAACATTGTGGTGTTATTATTTGTTATTTTCATGGGAGAAGCATCAAGGACTGCCAGTCACAGCCTCTCCATCCTGTGCTGTCGCACCACTGGTTTGTCTCTCTATGTTACCTGACTAAAAGGATGTCCAAAACCATCTACAGAAAAGTGAATTTTATTGTTTTAAGTGGTTCATTTGGTCTAAACAGTACACATGGCAGTTTAAAATCTGTACTTTTACTGTGACAGGTTACTGGCTGTTTCTTACTCCCCAGATAAGAGAACTGCCAAGTTTTGCACCCTTGTACACTGTAAGCAAATATAGAAGAGGTCCCTTGTAAACAGTAAATCGCTGGGAATCGTCCTTTTGTTAACTGGTGGTGCTAGTGTTTAAAATAACTCATTTGCAGCAGTTACAGTGTGTACATTTAGGGAGAGCCTGTAGCTTTGTCTAGTCTGGCTGCATAACACTACAAAGTGGAAACCAGATCAGCGTACACAGATGCACACACCCTGTCCCCTGCACTTCAATTTCGGGTTGGTGGGAGAGAGACTGATTTTGGCATATGCCTAAAGAGACTGGACTAAGCAGTCATTTTTCAAAAGCAATAAGCTTCCTATCTTTTGTTCCTTCTGTAGTTGCAGTTGGTGTTTTAGCCCACACTTCGGGCAGACTGTTAGAGCATGTATTTTGTTAAAGTAATGCCAGCACACTTAGTCATCCATATAATATTAGCGAAGTGCTCATTGGTTTGGGCAGTAAATTGTTGCAAAGTTATATGACATCTTAATGCTCTGACAGGATGTGAAAGACAATAACACCACCGAAAAGACCAGAAAAGGCCCTTTATAGCTACTGAATAATATATTAGCTTTTAACACTGTATATATGAGGAAAATGGGATAAGGTATAAAATCAACAAAATAATTATTTATGCCAAATGTTATATATTTTATTGGGATCAGAACTGTACAACCCCACAACATGGTGAGAACTAGTTTGATATGGTATTCATTATGTCTAAGAGCTATAAATACCTGCAGTCCATGTTTGACTCTGCCCTTGGGGCTGATGAAATGCTATCTTGACTGTGTGTAATCTGAAAAAGAATCTGTAAGAAGCATCTTGATCTGTTCACAGAATCCAAGAATGGTAGGGATTGGAAGGTTGTGTGAATGGACCATTGTGGATCATTCCCAGCATCCAAAAGGTACAAATGTGGAGGCCTGTGATCAGCTGCTAAAATGTGCAGGTGAATACCTACATGAAAATGCCTCTAAAATTGATATTTATCATGCCATGGATCTGAAAATCTATACTGCACTTTTTAGCAGTATATTATAACATACAAACTGGGAAGGAAGAGTTACATGGCAATGAAATATGCGTGATAGAGAGTCCAATTTATACATGGATCTCAAGAGTTTGGCAACTTGTATCCTTTGCTTCCTTTTTAAAAGCTGTGCAAACATCATCAGTTAGTATGACAAATTAGCTTGTGCTGTCTACTTCTGTATTCCAAACAGAACTTTTGTCACATCATTTGCTTCTTCATTTAAATACTTTGGAGAAGAAAAAGTTAATTGTAGTAAAGTACCTTTTTTTGGAAGGTAAGAGTTCTGAGTCTTCACTCTCAACTCACTCACTTTGAGGGTTTGAAATCAATCTAATGTTACTTTAATATGGTTTAATTGGTGATGCAGCTGGGCTTTTTCAACAGACCCTATTTCCAGAATTTTGTCTTGTTGTATTGAAAGTTTTATTTTAAAATGATGGGATGTAATTCTGGCCAAGTGATTAAAAAAGAAATCCCTTTAATATAGGGTTCTGGTGATACTCAGAAATACCAGTTTTTCATTTTTCTACAGTAAATTATAAGATCTTAAAAATTCAGGAAGAATTTCTGTAGTATAATTTCATTTCAGTAAGAAGTTGTGAGTTATTTGCCTTGAGTCCATGGATACCAGAATGAGAATGAGTGGGCAGAGGTGAAATCCTTTCTGTCAAACACAAAGTTGATGGGGGGAAAATAGGGAGGCGGTTGTATGCAAAAGAGAGACACTTTAATGTCTGCTTACACTCTAATTTATTTATACATATGACAAGAGGAGTACTTCTTACTCAGGATAACATAAATAACCATAGCACAAAATGTTTTAGGAAGAGTACTTGAAATTACATTGTTGTCTTAGGTAAATTTAGGGATTATGCAAGTGAACAGTTGTTCTTTTCAGTTTTTTAAATGTAAACAAATAGATGATTTGTTTTGGGGACATAGTTGTATTTCCCAAGCTGTTACCACAGCCAACTGTCGCCTATTCTTGTGCTTTTCAAGGTATCTGTGCAGTTGAAAGGAACAGAGGTAAGAGAACAATGACGGAAGAATCTCATTCAGATATTATTCTATACTTGCTTGTTTCCCGCTGTATGGGAGTTAATATAGGTGAAGTCCACTGAGACAGCTAATGTAAAATGAAGTGTTCTGACATTAACACTCAGCTTCAAAATCTGGTCCTGAATGTTCAGATTCCCATTTCAGACGCCTTGGATTCCAAAATTTGAGGAAAAAAATGTAGTGAGAACATTCTGTAGTGTAGGATGGAGTGGGTGTGTCTGGGGGGCTTTTCTATATTTTTATTACAGCTTCTCTTTTAAATTTCTTAGAAAGTAGGAAGTGCCTTCTAATCTTTTAGCTGTCTTTTTCTTTTCTATTTAACTATTCAGCAGCATATTGATTGACCCCTTTCTCCAAACATGTTGAAGCACTTGAAGCCATTTCTTGCCACATTGTTATTTATAGTGATTCACTAAATTTAAAAAAAAAAAAAAAAAGCTACTTTTCCCTTGCAGGTATATGCATCATTTATAGTCTGGCTTCATTATATTCTGTACTGAATAAACTCCTGTAGGAGAGTGGTTATGTAATGCTCTTATGTCATTACATTTACATGCATTAAATTCCTGGCAGAATCATACTTGCTGTAACAAAAGGTTCATTAGCAGGACAAAAATGCTTAACTTGGGAAACTGCTAAAAGAAGTGAGACACATTTCCAGGCTGATATTGTTGATATGCAATTATATATTATGTACAGAGTTGATCTGGGATTAGCTAATCCCAAATGACAAGTAAAAATGTGATAGAAGTTGTTCATTCAAATATCTTTCTGTAGTCATAACTTTGAATAGAAGTTATCATCATTAAATCTAGAGTGTATGTAAGGGCGACTCACTGAAGTTAATAGAGCAATGCCATTTACACCACATGGGAGCTTTACATAATACTAGCACTTACTTTGCAAACTGCATATACAGGAAAAAAAGTTACTCTGCACACCTATTTACATGTGCAACTAGTGCGAAACGAATTTATAGCCTCAATTCTGTTATGCATTTAAATACGTTCTTTATCCTTCCACCTCCTCTTCTCTGTTGTTGAAACATAATGGTGGACCCTTTCAGAGGGAGTACCTGGGCACATTCTTTTGCAGAATGTCATGGCTCTGTCTGAACCAACTTTGGAAATTGATCATTTTAGTTTTGTTGAAATGGCAGTTAAATAGGAGGAATATATCAAGAGTTAAAACTTCATTACTGGAGAGCAATAAAAATGCATCAAGCCTGGAATATTGTCTAGAAGATCAGATTTCTTGGTTATGTTGACACTTTAAAGAAATATGTTTATTTAAGGAATAGAAATTCTATATAGTGGAATAGTACAGTGATAAATTGCATTCTAGTTAGGCTGTCTCTGATGTTCTCATTTTATCACCTGACAATGGACTCTTGCTATTCAGTTAGAAGTCAACTAAGAAAAGGAAAAAAAAAGAAAGCAAAAGGGAAAATCTGCTTTAACTTTTCTCTAGTATTTTAGTGGGACTAATGCTGAACAAGGTTTGAAGCCTAATAACATTTAATCGTACTTGTAGGCATGTTTCCATTGGAATCTAACACGGAATGATCAGGTATAGATATGCTAGCGACAGCACAGAGAAAATGAGTTGTTTGTACTTTCTGAGTGGATGAGAAGTATAGGACACTTGGAGTTTCATGAGAAGCTGGAAATAGGAACACTTACATATCTCCAGGCTTACATGTCTGACAACTTGCATAAATTTAGATGTTATGGCTGTTTTCATAACCTGAAAATTATTCTGTACAGGCACAGATTTTTAAAAAAGGCTACCTGAAATCCACTATGATAAATAAGTCCAGTTACTCTCAATGTTGTGAGGAAGGGATTTTTAACATATTTCACAAGAAATTGCTACTTGTTCTCAGTTTCGCAGATGGTTTCCCAGGTTTACTTGTTAGAATGATAAGGAAGGACAAAAGCTCACTTGGCAGAACAGGAACTCTGTCATTACTCACATTGAGAGCATCTGCCTTGCTCTTGCTCATCTGCTTCAGTGTTTGAGCACTGAATAGTCTATGGATAGATTCTTCTGGTTTCAGTTATGGGGGGCATTCTTGTGGGATGATGAGGTGTCTACAGCTTGAATTGCAAGTGCTGGATGATGCATACATGTTTATTGCCCTTGCAGTTGCTGCAAGAGAAACAGAGAGGTCTTGAGGGATGAAGTGTGAAGTCCCCAGTTAATTTCTAGCCTGGCCAATGTGACCACAAGTGCTTTCTGTGAAGAGCACAAAAACAGAAAGCTTGGCTTTATAGGAGAAAACCAGTATTTATTTATGTGTAGATACATATAGTAACTTGTATTTTGTCTACAAGTCGTTTATCACAATTTGATAAATCAGTGTGGAATTCTGCAGAAAGGAAAAAAAAAACAACCCTCTCCCTAATAGAGGCCATACTGTGCTTTTTAAATGGTCTCAACTAGGTGAAGCCTGTGTCTTGCATTTGCTTTCACTCTCAAGAATGCTTTGTGGATGGAAGATGTAGAAGTTTGATCTTCATCTATCGATATCTCTTTGAAACAGGTATCAAGGATGCTGGAGGTTTTGACATGTGCTATCATTTGTAACTTTTGAAAAACAAGGAGAGAGACTGAAAAAAAAGTGCTTGGTGCATCTTACTGCTTTAGTTCTGCTGAGCTGATTAAAAATGCCGTATTTGATGTAAATAAAATGCAGCAGTATTTACAGTCTGCACAAAGTAACTGACACAGGTCTGCAAAGCTTTGGAGCCGCACATGTTTACTCTTCCTCCTTTTCCTAAATTCTTTGTTGTCTTGCTCTAGTGACACTTCAGTATCGCTGTGTTAATGATGTACTTCTGCAGAGTAGATGGAAGTGATACAATATAATTTGCAAAAATGTGTACTTCAGGAATCCTAACAAAAAAAAAAAAGGTTGGGTGTTCACAGTTGGGTATTAAAAGTCTGCTTTTCTGTTCAAAGATGTGCATTTATATTTTTTAGTTTCAAGCACCTACTTGATTTTCTAGATTCATTATTTGTATTTGTGCAGATTACTAAGGTTCAGGCTTGCAGATTATGAGTCCCATATTTTGAGGAAAAATTGGCCTATTGCATTGTGGGAAAGCAGAGTGCTCTCTTCAAAGGTGTAGAAATTAATTCTTTTCATTAAAAGAACAGAGGGAGAAGATGTAAAAATCAAATAAATTCAAATGTGTTTAAAAAGGCTGATAAATGGCTAAAGAAATTACATGAAAGAGGCAGGAGAAACTTTAGAAGTACATAAGATACTATTAGCTTTTCACTTCTAGCTTTCAGTCTCCTGTACTGATGTTGCTGACTGTGTTGCAGTCCTGTGTTCAATCTGTGGGAGCCAAAAGGTCTGAAAGAGTAAGAGAAGCAAGTAACTGTGCTTAGACATACTGCAAGACAAGCCAGCAGCTTCATCTTAAAGGCTGGCAACAGGCACAAAGCATTAAATATGCGTAGTGGTGGTCCATATTGCCACTAGTATTCAAGAAAATAAGTCTACATCTCCAGGGTGGTTACTGACCTGCTGCAGAGGTTGTGAGGTAGCAAACCCTTCATGATTCCAGCTGGACTGCCCACAGAGGAAGAGCTCTCTTCTCTGTGTAGGGAGGCTTTCAGACCACAGATGCTTACATGCTGTCCCTGTCTTCTAGACTGCAATGGGAGCGTGATGGGCTGAAAGATGAGTGGAGCTGGAGATGTGGTTTGAAAATCTGTCTGTGCCATCTTTTTTCTTGATATGTTTAGGGATCCTAAAAGATGGTGGTATCCTCCAAGAAGGGGTTTTATTTTCATTCCCAGCATGGGCAGAGAAGGGCTATATTTGTAGATTTCCTGTGCAGATGTAAGGAATAAGTCCTGGGTTTGATTTCATCCATATTTAGCCTTAAACCGAGAAAAGCTTAATGTGCAGGAAGGCTGAAATTCAGTATACTAAAAGCATTCAGCGAAAAAAATGCCTTCTAGTTGAATTTATTCCTGAATGCCACCTTAAGCAGGTTTGCTGTTTTCTTCCACCTCTTTTCTTCTTCTATCAATAGAATCAGAAATTGGAAAAGAAAGAGACAAAGTTGTTAAATAAAAAAACCCAGAAGATAGAAGAAAAAACAGAAAAGAGAGGTTGATTTTAGGAACTTTGATTTACTTGATTTTGCTTAAAAAAAAAAAAGGTAAGCCTTCACATTAGAAATATCCTTTTGAAAAAGGTCTCTTAAAATCTTGAATGGGGAAGAAAATCAGGTTTGTGTATCAGGCTGAGCTTACAGATATTTTAGATGCGAGTTTAAAGTGCTCTGCTTAAAAAGAGATTTTGGGATTTCTTTCTTTGTAACTTGACAAGATGGTTTGCTCATGTCAATAGTCTTTTGATCACTCAAAAGGTACTGAAATAAAAAAATATCTGTACTTTTCAGCCTTTTGATCCAACTCCCTTAAGTATTGTTACTGCAGAAATAGATGAGATTATTATAACTTTCTCACCTGCCAATGTTTGTGGGTGTAATCCAGAGTGCTTTGGAGACTGGGGCCACTTCTGGCATGCTGTGGGCAGGACATGGAGGTGCTCTGAAGCACTGCCTTGCTGGGCTGCCCCAGTCTGCCAGTGCCATTCACTGCTCTGCTCTTTCCAACTTGGGGCAGACTTTAGAATCGGCACTTTCAGGGAGCAATCTGTCTGCTTTTAACAGCTGAACTCAGGAAGCCCCTCCAGAGCAGGCTGGGGGATACTTCTTGGACAGAGGTCCAGCCCTTGTGTCAGTGAATGATAATGGTGAGCTGCATCCTCACTGCTCCTGCGGATCAGAGATCTTCTCTGCATTTTATGTTTAGATTCTCTAAGGTTCATTGCATCAATGTAAGGAAAGTTTGCTGTCAGTTATTGACTTTCACACTACTGGAGAGGGTTTTATGCTAAACCTGCTACTTTCTCCTCTTACTGAATTAGTGGGGTTTTCCTGGGTGCATATCTGCATGTTAACAGTGTAATGTTTTTTCACGGCAGGAGAGTAATTTCCTAATTCATTTGTACTGCTGAACATTCTTCACTCTAGTTACAAAAGAAATACAATGGGGTTTAGGTTTTTGTTCTTAAATGCCCCGTAAATCTTGAATTAGAAAAATAAAGCTATAAATATATACAGGCTTATCCTCTCCTAAATATATCTGTAAGCCCTGATCACAGGAACTGCAGGGAATATTTTCTCTAGAATTGAAATTTAGCAGTGAAAGAAAGTGCATCATTAAAACCATATCCTGGTATTTGTTCAGAGTCTGACTCTGTGTATATAAGTGTATATATATGTGTATGTGTATATATATGTATAAACTAGTGATTCTAAATTTGTTTAAATGGATTACTTGTTTAACATGAATTATAATCTACATTTTGGAGCAAGCACTTTATGTGTGATTTGCTTTGTATATAATGATCAGAAGCAGCTTAAGCATTGAATCGAAAAGAATCAGGTGTAGAACTTAAAAACGGAAGGTTTCTCTAAGGAGTGGCATACCCAGGTTTGTTGTTTTCCCTATATGTATTTCAAGAGGAAAATAATGTCTGAAAACTCTAAAAGAAGTAGACGAGGAATAAGAGAGCCTCTGGAAACAGAGGTTGAAATTCCCATTGAAGCTAGTGGGAGTTTTGTTACCGTCTTCAGTGGATTTAGAATTTCACCATAATGATTTTTAGATTCTTTCTAAAATAAAAAAGTGACCTGTTCAAATCCTAACCCAAAGCATTCAATGCATAGCTTCTGTCCTGCTCAGATTTGCAAGTCTATAAACCAAAAGGAGAACTGTAGGAAATTAAAAGTATGTTTTTTAGTAAGAAAGTAACTTGAGATCTTTACACATCATCCTCTTGCTTGTTATTCTCGGTAGCAGAAGTGACTGAGCTGGAGTTGTTATGATCCATAGCAATTTGTAAGGAGGAGGGAATCAAGGAGAGAAACTAGTGCACTTAGAAAATGCCTTGAGAAGGGATGTGATACAAATGACTAAAATGAATTTGCAACACAGCATACACAGTGCTGCTGTTTCTCTTTAAAGGGAGGTTAAAAAAAATCCACTGTGGGATAGATTGAAGGCACTAATTCTTACTAGTGAGAAAGTAAACCCAGGATTTAAGCAAATTTCTACCACAGTCGCACCCAAGCAGATGACAATGAATATTTTCTTTTTGTTTTGCGCTGCTTATTTCTGGAAAAGAAGAAAACATAAAGAAGCGCATTAAGATCTAGAATTGCAAAACAGGGAAATGAAATCAGTTTGTCACAGAAGATTTTTTTTTTTATTGACATCTTTAGTTTGTTTTGATGTCTGTAATTAAATCACTAATTATGTGTTCTGTTGCAGTGGTCATGCTTTTATTACATAATTGCTACAAGTTTTTCTCTCACCACTAACAATATTTGTTTAACCTTGGTGCAGGCTAGTTACATACTTTATAACGTAAAAGCTTAGAAATAGGGTTATTGACTGTTGCGATTAACTAAATCAGAGGGGTTCAAAGTTCTTAGCCATAGATGAAATATGTTTTGTGGCAAAGGATCAAAGATAATTAAAGGATGAATCAACTGCAGTCATTAAACAATAAACACTATTTCATCACCGTTTGAAGAAAATAAAACAAAAAGAAAGCTGGGAAACTGATGGCTTTTTAAAGGAGGGGAAAAAAGTTTAGCCCAGGGTAATAAAATAATTTAGAAAAATAATTTGTACTTCGGTCCTTTAAGCTTGCTTCTGTGTTTCCTCAAAAAGCATTTGATTAGGTGAGATGCAATTCAGTCACCTTCCCTTTTATTTTTTTTCCCTTTTGAGTTTAGGCATAATTTTTGTCAGTATATTTCAATGTATTCATTAATTTTTCTCATTTGTTTATTTTATGCAAACCATAAGAGACATTTTTTCCTCAGTGAAGATTGCCTCTTTATTTTATTTTGAAATATTTGTATATTTATTTCATTAAATGAGATAATGCTTTTTCTTATTAACATAATTTCCAGTACATTAAACATATTTCTCCACAGACAGAAGAGAGGAATCAGATTAAATGACAGTTAAATCACTTGCAGCAATTTCAACTGTTAAAAGAAATAAGTGTCTCTGTTTTCTTTGTGATCACGAGATGTGCTGTAAAGGGAAATGAAATACTAAAGAAAGGAGGGAAAACATAAAGAAATAATGACTGACTTATTGCAGTAATACCACTGAGAGAAGAAAAACTCACTACAAATAAAAGGGAAAATAATATAGTGGTTTTGAGAGTTACCAAAATTCATTTCTTATTGATGAGATCAGTGCAAGCCTAATACTAAGTAAACTGCAGGAGAAAAAAAAGGCACACCAAAACCCAAACAATGCCATAAACTATGGATGATGGAAGAAGAAATAAATACTATGCATTTGGAAGGGTATGACTCTAAATGCCTTTAATTTTTAAATAATTCATTTTTTTTTATCATATTTAGAGAGGTGAGGGGAGAAGCAATTACCTCTTGGTAAACTAACCATGCTCCTCTGCTAATGTATTTGCTAAACTAGTTAGGGTTCTTCAAATGCCCATGTGTCCTTACTGCAGATTTGTCGTGTTTCCTTGAGCAGGCATGGGACTACATGAAGGGGAAGGTTATCTTTTCATTACCTCTTATTAACAGACATTCCAGAATGATGATAATAGCAAATGTATTTGTCTTAATTATATTTTTATTGTGTTTTAAATTTCCAGATCCTGACCCAGGTGCTCTGAAGAGATCTTTCTCACAAATGACTAAGCTGCGCATTTTGAAGGTAATGTTCACATTATTGTTTTGCCCTCAGTCAAGGTTTTCTCTGTGCTTTTGGCTGTAAACCAAATATTATTGACCAGGTTTTTATGTGCCGAATCTTGTCGTCCTAAAAAAGCACTGGTCCAGCATTTGCCATTTTCCTTGTATTTCTCCCTTTCTTATTAGTGTGCTGTGTCAAGTCCTGTGATTTTTCAGCTTTAAGATGAGGTTAGAGAAGGGGTTCTCGGAATGGGGGACCCATTTTTAGCTCCCTGCTCAATCTCAGGATTAAGTAAAAATATAATTTTTAAAGGATTTTAATTGCAGTCTTTTTGCTTTGAAATGCTTAAAGAGGAAAAGCGATGTCGCCATGGTAAGGCATTCTCTCTTATGTGAAATGGTGCAGGAAAATGAGGTGGAAAATGGCATGGTTGTAAGCTTTTACAGAATTGTTTTCTGGAGCTGGAGAGCAGACTCTGCCTTCCTGCTTGGTGCACTTGTCTACTGAAGCTGAGCAGGGTATGCTACAGGGTCATTACAAAAGGCTTTTGCACGCTGGGGTTGGTGTCCCTTGTGTCCTCTTTTGAAGTTATATTTGTTGTGCCAAGGGGAGCTGTCAGGGAATGGAGGTGGTAATGGAATTTAGCAGTTGAGGAGACTCTAAGAAATTACAGTGCATGTGAAACATAATTAAAGAAATAAAACCAGAAGCATCTGTCATCATCCTCTGCGGACGTCAACCAAGTGGGGATTGCTCCCGCCAAGCAGAATCACATCTGTGTTACTGTGAAGGTGCACCAGCTGAGCCCTTTCTCACAAATGCTCTAAAGGTTCTTGTGGGCATGGGTTGAGGGTCATTCCAAGTTGTGCCGCAAGATCACTGTGTAAGGAAGCTCTGCAAAACAGAGAAAGCTGGTAAGTGAAAATAAATGCGTAGAAATATTTCTAATGATGGTGCTTATACTTATAACCTTCATTAACATATTTTTAGAGGATATAATAATCATTAATGTGTTTATTGTGCCCTTGTGAGTTGGGGCAGTAATATTATCCTTTATTCGCACACATGGAATTGAAACATAGACAGCTCAAGTACTTTACTCCAACTTCCTTGGGAAGGCTGCCAGAGACCTGTTCCTGTTTGCTAGGTTCTCTTGCAGGATTTTGACCCATGTTCTTGGCTTTAGCTCCTTGTTCAGGGTGCCTATGATAGAACATTAGTTGTGCTGAGTTACCTCTGCAGTCTTTAAAGAGGTAGGGATCTCCTAAGAAAAATTCTGATCTCTCAGCATTTTCAGTCTTTCCTATTGGTTTTTGAAGGGGTTTGACAAACCCATGCTCCTCTCAAACTGTCTAGAGATATTTTTGTATCTCTCCACACTGGACCCTCACTAAAGCCATGATGTTAATTCAGTATTACCATGGACATAATAGAACATTTACATTTTTGTCTTTGATGAGGAAGCCCAGTGCAGCTGTAATTAAGTTTTGAAGGTGCTTCATCATGCTTGCAGAATGCCACGTGTGACCATAATGTAGCTCCATGGGCATCTGACAGTCGTAGCAGAAACAAGCAGATAGTCCCTTGATGAGGTGTGAGGTTAAGCGAACAGATGTCCTCCACTGGGTTTTGTTGTGATCCAGTCACCTTCTAAATAGCCATGACGTTCTTATCACTATGAACAATTGTCTTCTTTGGTCTCAGAGATGTACTGGCAGGACAACCCAAACCTTATCTGTGTCCTTTTCTCTAGGGCTCATTTAAATTGGTCTGTAACCCTGCAAAATAATTGAGCACATGTTTGTTTTTACTGATTGTCCATCTGCAATAAAAAGAACGAATATATGATATGTAATGGCACAAAAAATGACAGCAGGTTTCAGATTTAGATTTATAAGATTTAGATTTATAAAAGTGTATGTAAAGGGCTTATCTAGCTTCTTAAAAAAAATGTTTTTAAATGAAGTAGGTGATGATAAAAAATCTCAGAATTTAACAAGTTTCTAGTTTGCACATTGCATATTGAGACTGTTTTTCTTCTTGTGACATCGCAAGAAACTAAATCAGTCTTTGACCAAGAGGGTATGATGCTAAAGGTGTTCTTAGAATAACACGATTTAGGTTTTGGAGAACATTGAAGCATGACTACATTGGACTTTTTCTGTTATATAACAGCAGTTTTTCCAATCTGCACTAAATATTACTTTCAGATTTCTCATCTTGCATGATATTGCCTATTTCATGCCTCTGACAAACTGGCTGAAACAGGCTCTTTTTCCTAAATTTGAGATATTTGTGGATAAAGGATTAGTACCTGTGATATATCTGCAGGCTTGCAGATGCACACAAAGTGTTTGGTTCTTGTCAAACGCCCCAGCAAAGGTCTGAGAGTTCAGAAGGGGTTTCAAGAGCATTGGGTTCCTCTCTTTGTGCTTAGACCAGTAGGTTTAATATCTGAAGAGTTTTTTAATCTTGTTCCACTTTTTTCAATTAGTATTTTGTCTGTGTGCCCTGTTCTGTCTGTCATATAGCAATAATTTGAAATCAGTGAGCAAGTTTGCTTACTGATAGTTCTAAAATTCACATGTATCTTGCTGATGGGGAGAAGCCTGTGGTGGCTGTGTGTCATTCCACAATGTAGCTCCTCTTTCTGGAGAAAAGAGTGTGCACTAAGTTTGTGAGAACGTTTAAATGCTCAGTGGTAGCTTGGGAATTGGTGCTTCCCTTGGCAGTATTTGAAACTGAGTGAGACTTCATTCTTGGATTTGGTGGTTGGATTTTTCTTTGACACAAGAGGAATGGCAAAATGAGAGAGAAAAATCTGTTTGATTCCTTTGCTCTTCAGAGATGTTAAAAACCTGAATGTCTCTACTCCAGTCACTCTGGTATATGTCTGTCTTGATTATTCCCCTGTTGTTGAAACATGATGCAGCTGGACAGTTACTTCACTGAAATACACTGGAGAAGTACAGAAATGCAAACTCAAGTTTGTGAAAGTCAGACTCTGTATTCACTCTGTCTACATTTGTTGTTTCTTGTAACTGGTGCAGTTGGTTATGTTTAAATATGATTCTGTGTGCTGTATATGCATGGTGCAGGGTTGGTACTGTACCTTTCCCTAACTGATTTTATTCACCTCAGCTCTAAGTCATATCAAGGAGAGGATTTTTAACTTGTTCTTTTGTTTTGGTGTTTTTTGTTTTGTGGGTTTTTTCTATGATTATCAGGTTTCTCTAATTTTTCCCTCATTTCTGAAATAAATAAATAAAGTGGGGATGTTCTAAGCCTCCTCTGAAGGCATTCAGTTTACTCCTTTCCTGATTGTACTTCACATCTAGTCTAGTTCCCTAAGGAGGTGGAATTCAACCCATTGGGTCTATTTGTCTTCTCCCTGCAGTGACTTTGGCCTTTGTGAATGTTTCAAAGTAGATACATTTTATGAGTTGCATTAATTACTTGTCTCTGGATATGGGACAGATACCTCAGAAGAAGCTGAGGAAAAGCTGGACGGGACTCATTTGATATGTTTTCTCTCCTTTGGCAGCAGCCTGCTGCCTGGGCAATGTGTGTGTAGCTCTAGACAAACCACAGCATTTTGTTGCTGTCCTTTACATGATACAAAGGAATTGAGGTGGTATGGGAAGACAAAAAGTGATTGTGAAAAAACCAACTTCAATAGTTTTGTTGCTTTGTGGAATGGACTATTGTTTCTTTATATGGAAATCCAATTGGAAAAAGTGGCTTAGATGGGGGGGAAGAAAAATCTACTTCATGTTTCTCGTGGTATTTCCAGCAAATAAATGTGAATATAATAAAATGGTTGTGCTTCTTCAAAAATATTTGGTTAAATTTAGCTGTTTTCTACTTACAAAGGGGAGAGCGTGATAATAAATGTCATTTGAAAATAGAAGTGTCCTTGGTTTCCTGTTTTCAGTAGGATTAAGATAATTCATTTGTTCTACTTGTAGTTTGTCTATTGATGCATCATCTCTTTCAAAACTATCTGTGGGCCATCTTAGGCAGAGTTTCCTACAGTTATTTTTGCACTATTGTTAAATAGTATTATACAGTGTGTTGCTTTTTGCAGTTTATTGTCTGGGATCAGCAGATAGTTTTCCACTGTGGCATATTTGTGTGTTTGTCACTTTTATGGTTTGCATGCTAGCATATGGCCAGAAGGACACCCTTTTTTTCCTCAATTTTCTTCTGTAGTATTGTTTAGCACTCAGTGCTTTGACATCAACAATTTGTAGAAATCAAATTCCTGGAATATAATCAGTTGTCTTAAAAAAAATGAAGAAAAGTGTGGAGGATACAGTTCATGTGGATTAGCGAGTGTTCTGCAAATGGCTTTATTTTATTACCTAGGGCTATATAGAGGGGAAAAACCCCAAATGCCTATTTTTATTTCAACTTCTCAATTTAGTCATTTGGTCTCAAATACCTCAGCATGCCACTTGCACAGACACTAGTGCCTTTTCTGAAGCAAGCAGAGCTCTTTTCATAGGCAAAAATATGCCTGCATGGATATCATTGCATGACAAGGACCATATGTTTGCATTTGTTGTATATGTAACCCCAAACCAGGCAGTACCAGGACCACATGTTGTCTAACCACTACTTTATTGCAGCTGATATAAAATTGACAAGAGGTGTTTTTTTTTCCTACAGTGTTGACAGTGTCGTTATTGTTTTGTTTTGAGCTTTTAGAAAAAATAACTTTTTCTTAATTTCTATATGGTATCAGTTCTTAGATGACACTCAGATAAAGAAATTCTTTGTTTTCTCTGATAAAATAATCAATATAAACTAGGCCACTACCACAAAAAGGTCATCAGCTGTGTCCTTCAGTAGTTAGATTATTGCCACACGTGATTTGGCAGTAACTCAAGGGAAGAGCCTGGCTTGGACGGGCTTCTGTATAACAAGGAGTTAAAGTTTTAAGCAAGACAGTCAATGTTTTGGATAACTCTGCTTTCTTACCTGTCTAGTTACAAAGTAATGCATATTTTTAGCTCAACCAGTATGCAGTAACCAAAGACCAGTAACCAGTTTGAGATCTAAATCTGCTGTGTTGGCTTCTCCTGGATTTTCCATATCTTACAAGTTGCTGTGCACCGTGTGACCCTCTATGTAAAGCCTGCTGAAAACTAATTTTCTTTAGTTTCTTTGGTTAGTTAAGTACTTCCAAGAATACCAACTGTGATTTGAGGTAAAGGATCCCTGCAGCAATTAGGATTCATTTACTACTGGAGCATTTTATTAATTACAGGTTTGTAACCACATGGATAGTCACAAAACCAATCGCACATGTCTGTATTTAGAGATTTGTAGACAGAAGATTTAACGTAAACATAGAAATGTTAAACTACTCATCTGTAGCCTGCAAAGAAGATAACAAGAAGGATTCTGTTCTCTGTATGATTTGTGAACAATGCTAAGTAGATATTCATCATTAATATATAATAACTGTTGCTTTTGGCAGTTCACTTTTCATTTAATTTGATAATGTGTCCAGTAAATGAAGTGGTACAGGCTGCAGTGTTTTACCATCACAATTGCATATTTTCAATCATTGTTAAATGAAGGCAGCTCAAGGCAAAGCTTTAACCCCCACTAGTTTTGTATGTGATAAAAAGAGAAGGCGCTATCAATCTTTATTGTCTGTCTCGCTTACTGTAATTGCATTCAATAGTCCACTGATTCTGTTGTCTGTGCTAATGTCAGGAGCAGTGAAGAGCCAGATGCTCAGACTAGATCATATGCATCCAGTGGCCACTTTGATAAGTTGGCAGCAAGTCTCTGGGTTCGATGATAAATTGTTAACGCTATAGATTATGAGCAGCTGAACGCTGGGAGTGTATACAGAGAAACTTCTTACCTTGTTTTAAATCTGGCATTATGATGCTAGCTAAAGGGCATTGCCATGTATTATTCAAATGCATCTTGTGCTGGAAATGTGCCAATGAGTCATTGTATCCCCATGAACAATAAAACAACAACAACAAAAACACCAAAACAGTCTCAGAGTGATTTGAACATGACATTAATAGTCCTAAGAGTGTAAAAAAAAAAAAAAAGTATTTCAAAATAATCTCTAATAGTTAACAATTAGGGGGTTCAACAAGAGAGCTTTTGAATTACGGTGTTCCATCCTTGAATCCATCTTGTAAGTTGCTTTTTCTTTGAAGTTTGGTTTTTTTTTGATTAATTTGAAGAAGTAGCTGGAATGTTTTAGAGAGAGGGATATTTGTGAGGAAATAAAAAAGTAAATAAGGGGATGACAGAGTAAGTTATTTGCTTTCTACGTGTTCCTTAAACCTCTACTCTTTGTCCCATATTGAAGGTCCTTCACAGGTTGACATTTAAAGCTGTTTAGTGAGTGACATCCTTTGGACAAGTTGCCGTGAAAAGAGATGTAAAAAGACTCAGAAGCCTCATCTTCACCCAGATCATATCATTTGGTTGAAAAATGATCCCATTTTATTTTTCAGGATAGATTTAGACACCCTTGTGGATGGTAGTTCTATCAGGACATGTATGCCTGGCACCATGTCACTTGTGGCTTTTAGCTACAGTACTTCTGACAGTATGGACATGAGGTCTAGTGTTGTGTCGTACAGCATATCAACTTTATTGTGGTTCTTGGCTGTGTGTATTTCAGTGAATTATTAGCTCTAAGGTCATACCCATGTTATGTTGAGCACAGCTATGTCTGAAAGACAGAATAAAAATGCTTGATTCATGGGCACATCTGCAATATGTACCTGCCTGCTTGGCATCTTGTGCCTGGAGACCCCTTCTAGTACTTGGCATTTTAGTCTTTTTCAGTCTTTTTTTTAGAAGTGCCTGGCAGGGGGGCTGTGTTGTGCACTTTCTGTGTGCTATCCCCCTGCTCAGAGCATTCCTGCAGGCAGGGTGTGCAGGGTGTTTCTCATCTCTGCTGTGAAGGCTGGTTCAAGGGTGCTCAAGGTGAGAGCAAATGCCTTCCCACTGATAAGTCTTTGTGGAGAGCTCTTGGCATTTGAGCTTTTGGGACAAAGAAACATCACTGTTTTCTCTTAAACTTTAAATGAGCAATTAATATTAGCTTTCAAAAGGCCCAGTGAGATACTCTAGCTAAGAACTGGGCTCTGAATAGCTTCTAGTCCAGGCTGGAGACCTTCCTGCACCCTTGAATTGGATGCTGCATCTCCTGATAGGCACAGGAGTAAAGTTGTCCTTTTCTTCATGGCTTCTTTTGGACACTTTAGGCAGATATTTGACTGCTGCAAGTTCTATCTAGGTACATCAGCCTCCCCCTGTGCAGTGTAGCTGTGTGATAAATAACCTCTGGTAAAGCTGGCCTTGACTGAGGAGAGGAACAGAACACCGTAGAATATATGTGCAAATATTGGTTTTCATACATCAGGTGTATCTTATGAAATCAAATTGCATTGTATTTGGAAATGTGTAATGAACTTTGTGCTACTTAATGCTGCTATTTGCAATCTTATGTGTATGTAAAAGAGTCATTATTTGAGGGAGTTTGGGAAGAGCTGAAATTAGTTTGTTAAATTCATGATACCTACTGTTGCTTTTTTTCCTTTGCATTTTGTTCAAATTAATTAAAGTGCACAGATGTTCAATTAAAGTTTAAAAAATCCATGGCTACAGCTGTTTTGAGCAACATTGTTGAGATTTAACATCTAATAATGCTTCTGTCTTGGAAGAAATTCGATTAATGACTGCGAAATAATTTTACATTGATAAATGAAAGGAAATGTGGAGTAAACTAAAAGGAGATGTAGGCTGTCTGCTTCGTTTATTAATTAGAATAACAGAGTAGCCCATAAGATACCAAAATATAAGATCTGTTTTTCATTTTCTTACACTAACATTTGGTAGAACTCTACTTCCTAAGCAAAACATATTGATTTAGCTGGAAATTATTGATACCTCTCCTGCAATTCACAGAGAGGTAACTGGAAATAGCTGCCAAGGAAAAATTATCTAGTAACACCATACTGGGATTTTGAATTCTTTCAGTACTGCTTTGTAATGTGGAACAATAGCAGCATCTTGCATATGATCCATGGACACTGTTAATAGCATTGAGGACTCTAATATAGATTCTTAGATTCTAATATAAAGAAAGAGAGCTTAAGATAATATGGAAGAGGTAAGATAATAACAGCTACAGCAGAGATGTTGCTGGACCAGGTATCATTTGGGTGGTGGTTGTGTTTCTTAGAGAAGAACCTCAGATGCAGACTTTGAAAGTAAGTTATATGTGAGGACCAAAAGATGATTTTCTGTTGTGTTTACAGTCTGTGTGCATTCTGTGGGGCGCTTGCTAGTTTCTAGGCAGAATTTACTGAATCACATGAATTCATGTAGTGTGAAGAGTAAAATATAGAGGAGGAATTTAATACTTATTTGAATTATCACACTGTTTCTCTGGTAGGCCGGCTGGTATAATCCTGTGGGTCTGACGAAGGCCAAGTTTGCACCCCCACAATGAAATCAACAGTAATCCTTCTTTTCACTTCAGCACAGAGGATTTTACTCTTATTTTCTTGCTGATATTGATAGTACTAAGCATTAGTTAATGACACAGAAGTGATTAAGTGTACCATGACCTAGGTGCTCTCTCCAAAGATGTCCACTGCATGCTTCAAATACCTGGGCCGTGTGTTTAGTTCTTATCTGCTGCGCACAAATAAAGACATTTTATGATGAAGAAAGCTACTAGTGAGATCTTGTTCCCTGAAGTGAAACTGGACTTTGTGCTGATGTTTCCTGAGTTAGGCCAGAGCTTCAGCTGCTAAGTTAGAGCCTCTCCATTGGAGCTAGAGAAAGTGGGCTTGCTTGTGCCTTTTTTTGAGTTAAACAGCTCCTGTCTTCCTGATATTTTTGGCTCCAAGTGTCTAGAGAATTACTTAGGGATATTGCACAGAGTGTGAGTCTAAATTTGTCAGTTTATTTGAAGATTAAATATTCTGTTCAGTGCCTGTGGGTATGGATATGCACCGAGATACATGCACTAAAGACATGATAGCAGGTCCGAATATTTTATTGGAGCTGTTGCATATTTGGACCAGGTTCTTTGAACACTGGTAACATCTGCCTTTGTTCAGAGGCAAATTGGCTGGATGTAACAAGATCTGAAAGCCTTTATTTTTCTACTGTATTCTATAAGTATTCTACTTATTTTTCCTACATGTATTTTTGCATTTTCAGACTTACAAAAGGGTCACCTTTGCTGAAGGCAGCAGCAGCATGACCTCTGGCTCTGTACCTCCATCTCTGTAATGCCAACAGGAGGCCTGAGGAGAGGTTGAGCGCCCCATCCTAGAGGGATTAGGGACTGTAGAAGGATTTTACAGCTCTGACCAGACTTTACTAAATGCTGCACTTGGCCCTAAAGGAAAGGCTTATTACTTAAAAATAGGTCGTTCTTTAGAAATAGCATAACACTTTGGTGAGGATACCTGACAGTTATAAGCATACAAAAAAGGAACTACAGCAAGTGATTCTTTTGGGGCCACTGTTTTTATCCTGAACTTCTTGCCGTTAAAGCAAAACTAAGGATAGTTCATTGGAAGAATACACTTTAAAACTCACTCAAAAGTTTTGTACTGATTTGACATGTTATTTTGTGCTTCTGGTAGAGCTGTATTGTTTGTATCACAGTAGCATAAGCATCCCGTTACTTGTGCATGCAAGAGTGGGTTATTTCCTTATTTTCAGTTCTAAGATAACTTTTAGAGCAGTAATCACACCTGTGTCTTTCAAGTGATGTGGCTTCGTGGAGTAATTTTTGAATTAATGTTATTTCTGGATGGTCTACTAGACATCAGTTCAGTTAGAAGACTTCTACTATTATTTGTGGTTTCTGAAAGCTCTGTCAGAACAGTATATAAGAGATAGGAACTTATTTTTGTCTAGGGCCAAAAATGGAATTTTTATCTGAAAAATATTGTGTCTCTGTTTTTGCAGCTGCACGTAATTGGGAGTAAATTTAATGGCTAGAACTGTTGCTTCATTTGTGTTTGCAGATTCTTGTCTCACTGCTTTTTAAACCAATATGTAGTTTAAGCTCTCAAGTGAAGTTACTCATAGCTAAACAAATCGGGATCTATACCATCTCCCTGTTTTGGTGTCTCAGTTGGGACACAGAGGAACCTGAGAGCACAAAGAAAACCCCAGCCATGTTCTTAGATGGTGAATGATAAATAATATGACATTTTTCTGCTTGTTGAAAAAAAAAATGATATAGAATCAAAAACTACGTATCCAATATTGTGGTTGGGGGGTGTGTGTGTATGTGTAAGAATCAGGCTTAGAAATATTCCAATGCTCTTCTACAATGGTACAATATTCAGAAGTATGGCACTTAGATCTGAAACCATTGACTCTAAAGAAGGAAAGTCTGAACTGTGACTCATAAACCTCAGTTTCAGAAGCAAACATTCAAAATCAAAATTTCTTTGAGGTAAATTTTGAAGTAAATTATTTCCAATTGAGAAACCAAGCCCATTTTATTGGAAAAGACAAAGAAAAGCTCCTCAATGCAGCAATAGATGGTATCTGAAGTGTAATTTCCAAGCTAGGACCAGTTTGAGGAAGCTGAGAAGAATTTATGAAACATTTCAGAGGTATTAAATTTTAATTTCCTCCCAAAAAAGTTTTGGCATACAATTTGCCTCAGTTGGTGGTGTACCACTCTAGTTAAACTTCTGTTAATTGTGGGGCAGGAGCCCCAGCTCATTGCCTTTTGAAGTCAACAGCAGCTTTGCAGTTAAATCAGTAGATCTAGAATTATATCTAATGAAGTCTTAGTATTTTTTTTTTTTGTCTTTAATTAAAATAGTCTTTTCTTCAATGCCTTTAAAGCAACATAATAGCAGGGGGGATCAAGTTCTGTCATGGGAGCTCAGCACTGATTTCTTGCTTGTGTAGTAATTTCTGCTTGTGTTAAGCTGAACATAGTAGACTATGCTCTTCTGATTAGATGAAAATCTTCACCTTTGAAAGGAGACTACTGACTGTGCAAAATTAAAGTTATCAGAGAGAGAGAGACTTTAAACTTCTCCCTTCTTACTTCTCATATGGGTTATATTAGTAGTGATCTGGCCAGATATAAAAAAACCCTTGCTGATGCTTTTTATGTGGTTTTTTTTCAGTGTTTGTAGAATTGGTTTGAGTTCTGTATAGAGTATGGAGTGTAAAATTTCTTGGGTTTAGAGGATTTCTGTGTAATATTTTAAAATATTTGCATGCCAAGAAACCAGTCAGATTACTCCAGTAAATCTGGGAGAAAGCTCAGCATTTTTAACATATGTTGTAAATTCTTAATTTGGGTTGCCCCCGAATTCAAAAGGAGTGTTTGTGTGTTCCTAATAAGCCTTGCCAGCAAGTTGTTTAGTGAGAAGGATTTCAGTATGTATGTAAGGTTTGGGAAGAAAAGGTATATGAAAAGCAGTAGCAAATACTTCCCTGAGCATTTGTGAGGTGAAGCCTGCCATCATTGCTGGGTATCTGCACAGATGTTAAATGGCTGTCATAAAAGAAAAAAAAAAATTAGAAACGTTCAGGTGTAGAAAATTATTCAAATTATGTAAATATTCAGACGTTTGATATAAAAATAAGAAGATGCCACCTTGTGGTAAGAAAGATGTTTTAGTGTAGCCAGAAAACCTTTGGGTGAATAGGAGACACATCTGAAAGCTGGCAAATTGCCGTTTTAGATTACTTTTTAAGCATGTAAACTGAAGTTTTGGTTATATGACCAAATTTCCCCTTTCCCATGCGTTTTCTTCCTCCTTACAAATATAGTCTTGTACTCAGGGTATTTACAGGACTGTTGAAGAAAAAAGCTGCATATTTTCAAAGCTTCTTACTGCTGTGTATTTTCAAAGCTACTTGCTGTTATCCCAGAAAACTGGAGCTGGGAGGAGGGACACACCTTTAGCCTGGGCAGTGGTCTTGGAGCTGAGCCTTCTTTTTGTAGTTACTGCTTTGTGGTTAATGCTGTGTATATAGGCTGAGACAGCAGAGTAAAACATCTCTATTTTATGCTCAGCACTTAGACTGACTCTTGTTTGATCTGTAGCCAAGACTTATTTATGGAAAAATAAAGGTTTTAAAAGGCAACATCTCTAAATTTATCTTAGCAGACAGGCATGTCTGCTACCTGTTATGTTATGCCATTCTTTATAATGGATTGTAAAAAGTTCGTGTTTGCTTTTGCACCTATTCAAACTTAATTTGCAATTATAAGGTGAATTGTGTATCCTGACAACATCATCTTTCTCACCAGCATGCTGTTCTTTAAATGTTTGTTTAGCTTAAAAAAGAAAAACGAGAAAAAAAAAAACCAAAACCCTCCAAACCTTATGCTTTCTCTTTTTATTCTACGTTCTATTTTCTGTGATTTAAATAATCTGCTGTATCTGCGACATACTTAGTGAGACCACAGTATAACTGCTGTCATGTACATGACAACAAACTACTGTTGTCTCACTGTTTAGGTCTCTCTATTTTACACACTGATGGTTAGGAAAAAAACTACAGAAAAAAAAAAATAATTGGAAAATCTTCCAATCTTAAATTTTGCGTGTGCACACACACACATGCTCCTTCACAGCAGGGGATGTCTACCCTGTGCAGGCACTTCTGTGCATATTGATGCTGAATTTATATAATAATAATAATAAAAAAGGGGATAGCAATTTTTCCCCAATTTGAAGAAGTATTGTGCTTGTAATTAAAACATACTTTCTCTTAACATAATTTATTTCCTTGCATAATGTAATTTGACAGAGTATTATAAATGTATATCTCTATGCTTCGTGACCCCATTATGAGGACAATTTTTCCACAGTAATTCATTTGTGTTCTGTTTTTCTTCTTGCTTTCTGATTACACAATCAGTATTGAATTGTGCAACCAACATCCTGATTAAAATGAGACAAAAAAAACCTATACGGCTTAGCTCACTGAAAATCTCTTCTTGTTCCCCTAAAGACAATGGCAAAATTCTTATTTGTTGGAGAAGAAAAAGTTATTAAAATGGTTTGCAAATGGAAGAGTAGAAGGTGGAGCTTCAGCTTCCCCATGGGAGGAAGGCAGGGCAGGAAATATCAGCCACAAACACAATTTGGAGGGATATTTCAGGAAGAAAGGAGAACCACTGTAAAGTTGAGATTGACAAGACGGATTTGGGAAAAGGTTTCTCATTTTTCTCCAGTTTTTAGGGTTGCAGTAAGGTAACTTTTTCACAGCAACAAGTATTTATTTAGTTTTATTTTATTTTAGTTTATTTTATTTATTAGAAAAGAACTTAAAAAAACCAAGATATTTTGATGCAGGAGTCATAGTGCTACTGGGTGCCAAAAAAAATGGATTTTGATTTTTATCTCACCACCAGGCCTAGGAGTCTGAGCAGACTCACTAGTGAGGTGCTGCTGTGGGCTTTACCTACCCTAAGGAAACCTATTCAGTCACTTGAGCAGGGTATAATATGGAATAACTTTTGTGGTTAGAATTAAACACACAATCTGGTAAATGGTAGGATTAAATTGTCTACATTGTACATATTTTTGTTTGCCTTTTAAATTCCTTTGTTTATTTTTTGTTCATTCTACAGGTCGGTTTGTGACTAATGTGATATTTGGTTATTGATTGGCTACTAGTTGGAAAAGCAAAATATGATTAATTTATTGAGAATATTAACAAAATGAAAGCTGAATGCATACTCATTCATATTTGTAGTGTTCAGTTATCTTGGGAATAATCAGCTAAAGAATTAGATCTTAATGCTTGAGACTTGAACATGTGCAGAAAAATACTGAGAAACTGAGTTGCAGCTTTGCTTGCTGCACTCTGGCACCTTTACTTTATTGATTCATTTTGTCATTTGAGAACGTGGTTAGATGGATCATGGGTTGCTCACAAGCAACAACAGTAAATTAATCAAAAATATTAGAAAATGGTGTCCCACAAATCTTAGCAGTGGGCCATGTTCAGTAAAATGCTGATAAACAGAAATTCTTATTTGTTAAAAAAAATAATTAGAGGATAGTTTGGCCTCATGGCCCATGTTTAGAGTCTAGGAGTTGTGAGTTCCTAATTTTAATAACCTGGCTTTTTTTTTTACTATATTCTTTATCATAACACATATAGTTTTCTATTATCTCCTCTTACTTCCCATAGAAGTAATCTTTTTAACTACAGTGGGTACTACTCAAGATGTTAAAACTGGAAGTAGTTATAGCTAGTACTGGTTGGAAAATGGAACATTTCTGACCAATTCTAATTATTGCCATTAAAGTGTCACTGACAAATTTTAAACAGAATTTCTTTGCAAGGTATGACCTGCTCTTTGAAAGTGGGGGAAAATACTTAATTTTAATCACCTTCATCTCAAGAGCTGTAATTGAGGTTATGAAGTTATAGTGGATTAACAGGTTAGTGGTGTTTTTTTTCTTTTTTTTTTTTCAATATGGTAAAAAAAAAAAATCACCGAGTTTCTTATAAAAACTTTACTAAGTGCTCAACCTTTGAACACAAATGCAAAATCAAATGTTTTAAGTTAGGGCCATAAGCTTCACATTAGAAATTAATCATGAGATGTTTTGGTGATAAAATCTCTCTCATTTGAAAATGTAATTTATTAACCAGCACAATATCTATTTCAGGGCATTATTCAAGCTCCAATAAAGATTTTCATAATATTATAATAATGTGCCAATATTAAGCCTGTGTGAAAGGAAAGCATGCTTTTCTCTTGCCTCACGGTCTTACCTTCTTTTTGTCCCCTCTGGGATGCAAAACCAGAAAACCCAATGACATGACCAGATATTTGCTGGTGTAACAGAGAAGTCACAGTTGATCTTGAGGTTGACAGGGTTGTGGTGAGGCAGAGAGACTCCGATCCCTTGTAGCTGGCTGTTGGCCATGGCTACTTCTGTCTCTGCTGTGGGTGTGCAAGAGAGATAGGTCTCTGATGGGTGAGTAGTCATTCCCCAAAGACCTCCGTGCTATCCTATAGATGCTGCAAAGGTCTGTGCTTCATGTTGGGGATCTGTCTGAATAGTAAAAGGTCTAAGGAAGGGTTCATGATCAAGTGGATCCCATCTCTTACTGCTTCTCATCCATTTTGTCCAGCTTTGCACCACTCTTGTCTCTCCCTCACACATACAGTGGTGGAAAAGACTATACGTAGCCTGTCTGATCAAAATGGACTGAAACAGATGGAAGTCTTGAGATGGTACTATGTTTTCTCTTTCTGTGCTTGATAAAATAGTCAGTAAAATGCTAGCAAAGTATTAGTCTGGGGAAAAATACTTGCAATTCCCCTCGCATTTGCATCATTTTCTTTAGGTTGTAAAAATAATTTAATATGACTCTAACATGTTGATTCTGGGAAGCCTCATAGAAAGGCAAGAAGTATGTGACAGCGCTTGAACTGTGCTATTTTGTCTGTGCTGTAATTATTTTCATTTATGAAATTCTAAATTCTGAATTCTGTTTTAAATATTGAATATTTCTGGTGAAATGACAGCTTGTGCTAGCTTTAGGATATGCCTGCTTGGTAATTATTCATGAGAAGAACAGCTGAAAACAAAACTAGTTATACACCTTGGCAAGTCACAGTGATTTTAATTCTGTGAAATTTCCCTATGGCCATGTGACTTTATTCTAAAGTACTCTAACAGTGCAGATGTCCAGAATGCTGTAGCTGTTACAAATGTTATTCCTGTATTGAAAGTTTTGAATCATCAGTGCTTCAGGAAAAGGAAGGGGGAGGGAAAAAAACACACCAAAAAAAAAGAGAGAGAAGAAGAAAAAAAGACTGATGATACTGTGTGTGTTTTGGGTATTTGTCATATACTTCATTATATGCAGCTATCATACATTACTGGAACACAGATATATCATGAGGAATATATCTCAATGCATGTTCAGAGCATATAATGGAATGTACAATGCCTGGAAGAATGCATTACTTCAAATGTCCTAAGCATTTTAAAATATCTTGTTTAAGCTGTGATACAATAGGCAGCATCAGCTCTGACATTTCTGGAAGTTTGAAAGTAAGATAATTTCTGTGTAACATTGGATGAAGTATTGAAGTGTTTCAGATTTAGCTAAAAATAAAACATTTCTCTACTTTCGCCTTTTCTTTTTCTTCTCCATATGGCTCCTGAAACATTCCTTCATTTAAATAGGTTTTAGAGCTCTTTCCTTATAGTTCCTAAAGCATTCATTGCTTGTGAGAAAAAAACCCCACATTTTAGCATGTGCTATTTTTGTTATTCTAATTAGAAAAAAACAGCTGGTCCTGCACAGCTCTGAGTGTAGTCTTTTTCAACACATTGTTCAGATTTTTTTCCTCTTTTTTTCTGTCAAGCTACAGGCTACCACCTCTTCTCATCCCACATGAGCCAGCCCCCGAAACACCTGCATGTGCAGCCATAAGTGTCACATCTGCCAGGGAACAAAAACAAAATACTTTATTGGTCGCAGGACATTTACATCAAATTATTTGTATTAGGAATATATACATTCACAAGTAACTGGAAGTGACACCGGCCTAATGGCCAGTAGCTTCATTTTCCATCCAGAGGTATTTTTTAGTGTCTTTAGTGTGCTTTCTTTCTCATACATATAAACCAACTTAACTGCTTTCATTTAAAAAAAAAAAAAAAAAGAGATAATCAGCCTTCACTTAGGATTTTGATATCTGTAAACGTGTGTGCCTACAAATAACCATTGAAGCTGATCAAAGTCACACTCTCAGTTGCTATGGTAATGAATCCCCATTTTGTTTACGGATGGGTATGCGCCACATGACAAGAAATGATGTCAGGTGGAAAGCTGAGATAAATGAAATTTGTGGTCTGAAGTTATTAACATATGTTTTGTGTGAGTGTGTGCATGTGTATTAACTAAGAAAGGGAAGATCCAGAAAATTCTGTTCTTTTAAAATGACATGGAAACACAGTGCTTACAACATAAATCACGATGTAGTTTATTCCAGTTAGATGAAAGAGCCACGGAGCGGTTGGGGCAATGACGTTCCTGTGGTACATCCAAATCGGTGGAGCTGTTCTTTTATAGTCCTACTCGTTACTTCATTTCTTGTCCATTTAATCCTCCTGTCTGCAGTTCCGTTGGTTGATTAGATTGCTTTCACAACTATCCCTAACTTTACAGATGTGTGTCTTGTCTGAATGGAAAGTCAGAATTTGGTTCTAGCTGAAAGTGAAAAAAAAAAGTGATTACATTTATTTACAAATGATTATACAAATATTATTCTTTTCAGAAAGCAGAAGGATTAATACAATAACTATCAACTGCATTTCAAAACAGATGCTATAATACACTGGTAATTTTGAAACACATTTTGAAGTCCTAAAAGCATGCAATTAAAGATGAAAATCCATGTATCTGTCAATTAGAGTTTACTTCTGTTTACGCAGAGTCTCCCCTAATGCCAGCATTCTCTGCTGGATGTTGCAGGAGACTGGCCTTTATGGGTCAGGATCAAATGCAGGTGGGTGTTGCGGAAAAATCAAAAGCCTCTAGTCAAAGTAATCATTAAAGGGAAATTGTTTCTATACAAATTTGGGATATGACAGCCTTCTCTTTTTAAGTTTTATATGTATGTGTATGCATGTACATATGTTTTTAGAGAAAGCCATTGAATGCATTTTCCTAAAAGAGGCTGTACTAGCTATTTCACAAACTGTGGATGAGAAGCTGTTTTTATCAACAGTAGTTTTCTCTTTTTGGTCACAAGTTTACAGAAAAAGAATAAGAGAAATGACTCTAGGCAGCTGAGATTTCAGTTTCTCTGACTTCCAGTTCCCCTTCTTGTAGCACCTGTCAGAGTTCCTGAATGAAATCCCACTTGAGTCAGTGAAGAAACTCAACACATTCAGCAAGTGTGGGATTACAGGATGGTGACCATAAAACAAAAAGCAGAAACCAGGAATTGTGCTTCTGATTCCTGGGGGCATGGAGACTTCATCATGAATTAAGTGACTTGCACATCTTGATCATTTTTCATTTCTTTACAAATTGTGAGCATTATTTAAGAGGGTCAACAGAAACGAGCATTTGCAGAAGTTCTCGTACCGTGATCCTGTCGGAGGGACAGGGCAGAGATGGGGAGTTACAGATAAACTTCACCAATGCTTTGGTGTTCAAGCAGACTCAAACAATGCCAATTTTTTCTTTCCCAGAGTTTGGCTTGTGGAGCAAACTCCTATGCAGAATATTAGACTAGAAACACATTAGAAACACAAAGTGTAAGACCAGAGACAGGGACTGCGGTGGTTCTCTTGCTGCAACTATAGCAAAAAAAAAAGATCCATTGATATTGTCGTACATTTATATGTTGTTATTTAATACAGGATCAACACTGAATTTGTTACTTTGAAGGCCACAGACCATTTTTCTGTTTCTTTAGAAATATAATAATCTCTCTAATTCACGTGCCATGTGGTGGTGTACCACCTAGCAATAGGTGCGTAATTGAGGGCAGAATTTGACCCTTTGATTCTGTAAATCACATATGATCATTACAGAAGAGCTCAGATCTTTAGACGTTGTGTGATTGCCAGCTCACCAGCCACCCTTCCTTTGTCACATTATTTTTTTAGAGTCTGACACTCTAATGAAAGCAATACAAAAGGCTGCCAGAGCCCAGCTCAGAATGCCCAATTTGCTTTGACTGCCATTTTAGAGAGCAAAAGTGTGTTCCATTATTTGTATCGATATTAGGATGAACTTAGAATGGCAGATCTTCTGGACACCTTTAGTTTCCTTTGAAGGGCCGTGCACATTTGTGCACGTTGATGTCATCACGTAAAGAATAATTAAATAGTAGGAAAATTAACGCATTGCTGAAGATGGACTAATAGACTTCTGTTGGCTCTGTGGAGCACTAGGATTTGAGCATTACTCAATTTTCAGCCCATACACCTAAGCGATAAGATTTCAGAAGGTTTTGTGTATGTCTTTGTGTATAAAAGCTGAGCAAACCCCATTTTCTTTGGCCCAGGCTTCTAGAATAATCCACAGTACATGCAGTTGTACTCATTACCCGGTGTCTGCAGCAAGGAGAGAAAGTGTGCTTTTTGGCACGCTGTTTTGAAAATCTTGAATTTCTTTTCCTTCTGTCTTCCTCTGCCGCAAACTTTTTCTGTCCTCCTCATCTGAGATACTGGGGCAGAATGGGAGCATTAAAGCAAGCTTGTCAAATGTTAACCTGATAAAGAAAAAGCTTGGAAAATCATTTTGTTCCCTGGAGAGAGGCTGTATTATTCTGAGGTGCCCTCTGCTATGTCAAGAGCTAAAGATGCTTCACGAACCACACCTAGGCAAAGATGAGTAAGACCCTCCCTTCAAAAAGCTTAGACTTGTTGAGCATCCTTTTCATCATTACGACATACAGTACATTGGAGCATCTCGGATTAATCATCTCTTCCCACAAGTACAATTTCCTTTTGTTAAGACCTCAGGGAAGCTAAATTTTTCAAAATACACACTGGATGGGACTGAAGGGTTTTTTTTAATAAAATTTCCTTTGGAACCCCATTCACAGGAGCAAACCTCCATGTTTAAACTTAAAAACCAGGCAGCAATGGTTTCAATTCAGAGAAAGAAAGATGCCTTGGTTGTGAGAGTCTATGAAGATCCTGCATTCTCCTGAGTGCTGGAGAAATTTGTGAAACTCATTATCTTCCAGTCCAGCTTTTTAAAAGAAATCCCTGACTGTATCAAACTTAGCTCTGTCGTAAATGTGTGTAACTAATATTAGAACTCTAAAAATGATCTCATTAATCATCATTTCAAAACAATACTTAGATATTCTTAGAGGTGGAGTTTCACTTTTTTTTTTTTTCCCCTTTCTGATGAAGTCAATCGAGGCTTCATTTTCTATGTGGGTATGACATGCACAGATCTTGAGCCCCAAGGGATTTCTTCTGAGACGTGACAGTGAGAACATATTGCTGCATGTGAAAAATACTTCTACCATTGTTGCTCAACAGAGATCTTTTTTCTGACTTCAGAACACGTTAAAGAAATACAAAAAGCAATCCCCTGCAAAAAAATCCCCCAACCTGTTACTTTTCATTCCCAGAGTTAGCGTGGTACAACAGAATCTAAAATTTCAGTTTTGAAAAGGAACTCAGAAAACCAGGTGTGTAGAGCTTATAAAGAAGTTGGATGCACAGAGTAGATTCATAGATTCAATACAAAGTTAGGCTTCCATATGATTTATTGGGTTCATTTGCTTCCCTTTTCTACTTTCATTCTGGATCTTCCTATTGTTATTCTTCCAAGAGGAATACAGTGCAGCAGATTCATCAGAGGCCATTATTTACTGATTCTGTATATTGTTTTTGTAATGGTTGAACTCAGCAATTCATGAACTGATTATTGAGTTTTAGCAAGTGGCTAATGAATCATTGATGCTGGCTCAGGGAGAAACAGATTCCTCATGTTTCTGCAATTTCACAGGTTTCCTCCAGATTTCACAACTAGTTTCATTCATTTATTTCTTCCCTATCTTCCTCTTCTTAGAGTGTTACCATCAACAAACCCAGTGACCACTGGGTCAGGTGTTTTTCACCAGTAGGTTGGGTACAACTTATTGACCAAAACTAGATTTAAGAAAGAATCAACAAGATTTGCAAATGTTATGAAGTCTCAAGTGAGTGAAAACCTATCAATAAGCTTTAAATCCTTATAAATGAGCTACAAGATGTCACTAAAATAATATGCCATTTCAAATGAACGATTTTAATAAGTTAGCAAACCAGAATTGTTGATTAATATGGTGTAACATATTCCTTGCTTATTATGGAGTAGTAATGATTTATTGTTAAAGATACCATATTGTAGTTGCAATGTAGTGATGTGAAAACTTTATTAGCGGCCCGTGGAAAAAAAAAAAAAGCTCTTTTCATTCTCATTTTTATCTTTCAGCTTTTTGAAATGCATGTCCCTGCAGAATTGTTACAAGGTAATAGAACTTGGAGATTTATTTCTGATAAAAGGTTTAAATTGCAACAGCAAAATATAATAGCCCAATAACAAGACTGAATAGATATTAAAATAAAAATGAAAGAAAAAGGCATACACTTACTGCTTACCTGTCTGTTGGTGAAAATGGACCCATCGTATTGCAACTTGTTAGTAGCTCTCTGTGACCACTATGTTGGAATTCAGAAGAAGGATAGACTCTGGGGTTTATTCACCGGTTACTTTGCAATCTGTGTGTTTGAACAGAAGATTTTCCTGAAAGCCATTTCTCTGTGGATTAAGCCTTCCTTGTCACCTTTGCCTTTCTTGTAGAGGAAAATTACATTTGTCTCAATCTGCCAAATTTGGTCTGTTTTCATTTCTACAACGCTATGACTGAGAACGATAGATTTTTGTTGTTGTTGTTGTTCTTTCTGTGATGAAGTTGAATAACATTTGTGAAATAAGAAGTTCCAGAAGTACACGTTAAAGGTTGCTCACAAGTTTTGAGGTCTTGTTTGTAGTGATACTGGATTGGAAATCAGATTTCTGTGGTCACCCACACCATTGTTAGAGCAGTGGAACTATTGTTTGGGTATCTGGTTAGGGCAGCATCCTCTATTTTACCTTGTGAATAGATGTAGTCAGAAGGTGAGGTTTGGATACTCCATGTAGCAGATTGTGAGATAATTATATCTTTTATAAAAAAAATTGTTTTAGGACAAAATGAAAATGCTTCTGATAATGTCACTCATTATATTACCAAGAGGGTTACACAGAGTTGCAGAGGAGCAGCCTCACGGTGGGAGATTGATTCTTACCACAGCTTTTATATAAAACAGAGAAATTGGCAGACTAGAATATTTATGTTTTTGATAATACTTTTATTCAGTCTTGCTCATAAAACTTATTCATCATCAAAAACTTGACTTCAAAAAGTCAATTTTCTATAGTTTCTGTTGAAACTTTCCAAGCAGCTCATCTTACAGGTCCTTAGTAAACACGTGGTTTTGTGGTTCATCTCATAGTTCAGCACCAGACATCATTTTGATCTTTATGGAACATGAAGATTGCCAGGGGCTGACGCGAAAAAATTTTCTGCCTCCTGTAACCCTCCTCTCTGAAAAGAATGCAGTGGTATCATTTAAAACCCCAAATAACAAAGCCCCTGGTTTTCTGAAGTCTGGTCTTATTTCATAGTATAGGCAGTAACAGGCCTTCCATAGGTAGGCTGAACGATTTCATCTTTTTTTGTCTCTTCCAATTCCTATTCACAGAGACTGTCTGCCATGTTTGGGACTTAACTGCAATTGATAAGATCCTTTTGGAATTTTCATAAGCAGTATCTGTGTCAGATTTATTCAAAATAAGTGAGAGAAGACATATTTTATATATTCTTTTTCAACAGGTTAAAAATTAAGGAGAAAAGCCCCTTTAAAATTAGGACATAAACAAACATTTTGCAGCGTTAAAGTCATTGTCGTTTTTTGCAATAAGTGTATACATTTTCCAGGACAAAGGCAGTGAAAACTTAGGGGAACTTTATTGTGAGTGCAGATGCAGATAGAATACCTGGGTATGTTTTTGCATCTATTTAATGCTGCTGAGGAGTTAAGTTGAAGCGTTTGACCAATTATATTTAAGTGAAATAGTCTTTCACTTTTTTGTACTGCAGACTTGTAGAGAATATTGTATTCCGACTCCTGGCAAACCACAGGAGCAGACCACCTAACAGGCATAGAACAAAGCAACAAAAGAGAAATGCCCCAAACTCTGACCAGAGACTACTAGATTTAAGCTGGATAGAGGTAATGCTAGGAGCCTTGGGGGCAGATCCCTCAGCTGGTGTAAACAGCCCATTTGAGTTTGGTGTTGTAAATCGGACTGTTTACACCACTTGAGGATCCACCCCTTAGTGCTGCTAAGGGCTGAGAGAAGTTTGCTTCAAAGCAGACTTGCTCTGTTTTTTGAATAAATAAAAGCCAGTCTTTTCAGGGATTTAATACTTTTGCATCCTAAACTCTTCAAGCTTCCTCTATCTGTGGGTCGAATTTGATAAACAAGGCAGACAGACAATTCACAGTTTCTGTGCTTGTCGACTTTCTCCTTTTTTTCCTTTTTGAAAAGTGCCGTTTGCACATGAAACTCTTGACTCCGTGGAAGTTATGATAATGCAAATAAGCCACACAGTCTGCGTGCCAGCACTCCCTTCTTTCTACTTTTGTCCAGACTGGTCTGTGTACTGAGAGAGGTGAGCTATTAATATTGCCTTTTACAGCTAAATTATCTGACTCCAGAATTGTTCACAGATTCTATTAAAGACCCCTATGGAGGATTGCTTCTACAAATAGGCATTTTAATTCATCCGGGTACACTAAGGTGTTACTTTCCTTTCATTAATAAAATGGAAACTCATAAAGAAAACCAGATTATCCTGAATTTATGATCAAGTAATTTTGTTTCTCTTAGCTCTGGTAATAATTGTGAAACATTATTTCCGTGTTTCTTTTCCTTTCTCCTTCATATGCCTAGACAATCTTAATTTCTCATGTTTATTTATCTTTTTTTCCGCTTTTAATTTGACAGCAAAAGCTATCTAGGACCCCAGGAGGCAAACACTGAGAGTTACGAATTGGTCCTTCCCATCTCCACTTTAATGAAATAATAAGTAATTGGTTCATATTTACCAATGCCTTAGAAATTCTAGGTTATGCTTTGTGTTCCATCTTAAAAACTCTTAAAATAGGAGTTTCTGACTTTATTTTTAATACACATTTTGTATTTTTTTTCTGGCATTTTGTCGTGCTCACTGTAAAGTGGTTTATCTCTGTCATCATCGCTCTGAATATTCAACTTTTTACTTGCATTTTTCTATTTTTGCCCCTGAAATGAAGCTGTCAGCTCAAGGTGAGAGTGTTAACAGACTGATGGAATGAAATTTCAATACATTTAGGGTCCTCAGTAGGGAAAAATCACCACAGTTTTACCGACACCAGCCTCTCTGCCACTTCACATCAATGGCAAGCCTGCCTCTTTATTGATAAACTCCTTTTGGGGGGAAAAATCCTGAATCCAGTTCTTCAGAAGGCAGATCATGCTATGGATCACTTCTTTTACTGCAGAGCACTTTTGAAGCACCTCTGCAGAGACCACTTCAGTTGAATGACTACTTCATGGACTTAAAATGAAGTATGCAAATTATCTCTGTAGATGCTTTGGCTAAACTTCTGGTAGTAGCCTATGCTGCTGAGCTCTCTTAAGAGACAACTACAGAAAAACATCCAGTGTGTTTTCTGACCAGCTGAAGGGCTGTGATCAGGCTGTGTGCAGTACAGTAACATGACACAAAGGTAATGGCATTACTCACTAGCTAAATTTCATAGGAACTAAGATACCAGTAAAATTGAAAGCATCTTTATTATTGTGCATTTTCATTCCGAAGTTGTTGATCCCTTTTCAAAGAAGTGAGGTTTCAAACTGAAATTAAAAAAACCCTCACACATTTCAATTGAAATGAATTAATCACATTTTAATCATGGTCTATGAAAACAGGGAATAAAAGGGAGAGAAATGTGTCTCCATTCCTTTCACAGAGCAAAACTCTTCCTCAAACTACATGATTGGAATTTTTCTAAACCCTTTGGATATTATTTTCTTACTTGTCTACAAGATCCTAATTTGTTCCTTAAAACATTTAAAATTGTTCTTGAGTAGTTGCTTGGGTGTGTGACTCATCTCAAATCCTGTGTGATTCTCACCATTTTCTGAGAATCCTTACTAATGCCTATTAAGGCAACAACCACACTGTAGTTCAGCGAGAACTTCCAAGGTTTTGTGAGCCAAATTTTGAGTATCTGTTCAGTGGGGTGTTTCTTTCCAAATTCATGACAGTTATGCTATTTGTAGAGTGGGACCTGTGGGCCATCTACTCTAAAGCGAGCATTGGGCAGTGCCTATTTTGATACAACAGTGTACAAACTGTTTTGCTAGTTACCACACAATCTTATATCCATAAGCTATTACTGAGTTAAAAATGAATTTTCTTTATTTCAAAAATTGTTTCCTTTAATTAGTGGCATTCATTATTTTTGATAATCTAGTAGCTGAAAAGTAGTTTATGAAGATGGCCTAATCTCTCTTAATGTCTCTGTTGGTATCATGGACATATCACTTCTCTTTCTAAATTAAGTCTTTCTTGCTTACACATTCTTAACCTGCTCAAGCATTGAAAGCCAATAAACTACACATTCTCTTAATTTAGAGTTGCTGAAGTTGCTGAACAGAAATATTTTCAATTTGATATTACTTTCATGATACAGGGAGCAATAACATGAAAACCCAGACAAAGCATTCCTGGAATATGGACTGAAGATTTGATTTCTTTTTTTTTTTCCTCCTTTAATAAAAGTTTGTGGAAGAGTTAGGAATGATACCCTAACATGCCAAATTCTGGAGCAAAAAATAAAGTGAATTGAGTTTTTGCATTTCATCTATATTTATTTCAAGAGCAGGCTTAGAAAACCTGTCTGCCTGGTCTAAGGCCATAAACCTGACTCTTCTCCAAATGGAGTTAGTGAGAAAGTTCTAACTTACTAGGCAATTAGAGTAGGACCAGTAGCATCTAAATATCATCCTAAATACTACATGTTGAAGTATTTGGCAAAGGAGGACAGTATATTTCCTCTGTCTTACAGCTGGAGCAGACAAGGCATACAGGTGGCAAATTGAGTATCCTCCACAATAACACCTGCCAGTATCTTACCCATCCTTACCCTCTTCTGACTGGTTTCCTTGGGTGTACATGAATGGAGGTGAATATCACACACTGTTCCTTTGGCATCGAGTAATCCCACAGCAGATTTTCTTAAAATCAAAATAAAGTGAGGTAAAAAGAGAACACACTTTTCAAAAAGGCAATAAAAATTTAAGACTTGACTCAAGATCCCTTACAGGAATTGGCTTGTTTTACCCTAGCTCTGTCTTCTGTTGGTAGTTATTTTACTCTAAGCATGTGCTGTACACCGATACCCTCTGTAAGTAATTTTAACTAGAGTAAATTTGGCTTGGCATATTTAATAAAAATTAAATTGTTGGCAATTGAAAACCACGAGACTAGAGAAATTCAGGCAGTGTTTAGGATTTTCTGATAAAGTATTATTGCTTTCAGACTGCATTGAGTTCTGAAATCAGACTGGAAAAAAAATTACAAGTACAAAATGCAAAGTAAATATTCCATTAATTTTCCTAATGTGTTGCAAAACAGGAAGATGCACATAAAGCAGTTCTTTTTACTCCAGTATGTATGTGTGTTGCACAAAGTGCACTCCCTGCAAAATGACTTTAACCTGCACAGAGCGTAGGATTTTTGCTGTATGTACCATGAACTTCATGCCACAGAAGCAAAAGTAATTTCCCTAATGAGTGGCTGAAAATCTTGAGACCTGCAGTGCATCCACTTTTTATCTCTAGCAAAGCATACACAATCTCTATCTGCCTATTTATGACACTGCAGTGCATGACAAAGACTACTGCATCATGCAGTGTTGAAACAAAAAGCACATGTCAAAACTCAAGTAGGAATCTTTGAAAGGTCTCCCGAGGAAGAATTGTTCTGTTTTGTAACACGGCCTTGCCCTGAGAATGTCTCTGTAAAATGTGTCCAGAGGACTCATAACACTTCATGGAGTCTAAATGCCCTCAAATACATTCAAGTGCATGGGAGCTTTTGAAATGCAGGTATGAGTAAGTGTAGCTGCTAAAATCTTACATTTTAAAATCCCTTACAATGCAGTTTAATTATCACAACTGCTTCACTGTCACGTGTCCTGTTGGGCTTTCCCTACCGTGCGTCTCTTGTCCCTCTGCCACTGCATTTTGCACGGGTAAAGGGCTGGTGTGCATGCTGAGGGCTTTGCCAAGACAGATGGGGTTCCAAAGCCGACAGCTCTCTAGTTTGGTGGAAAGAATTTCTGTGCTGTCTTATAGGATGTGAAATGGCAGCACTTTGTCAAGGGGGCAGCAAGCTAGGGCTAGTCCCCTTTCTGCCAGCCCTATGGTGAGTTTTATGTTCCAGTTCCTATTGATGTCAGTGCAAAAGTTTCCTTTCATTTACTTGAGGTAGGGTTAAACTGTTAATGGATTGGTGCTTGAGTGTGTTTAGAAAGTGTGCAGTCAGTAACCAGATCTTGAAGGAGCACCTATGTTTGTCTGCAATATTCTTTAATCCATCTTTGTATTAATAAGAAGGTCATAAGAATCACAGTGCTTCAAAAGTTTCTCTTTCCTTTGTTGTTAGAAGACCAGGTTTAAAAGGTTTGTAAACAGTGTTACATTTTCTGCATTGAGTTGTTTATTCTCTCTTTTTTATACTTACATACAAATCTAAACCAATAGTGGTTATTTCTAGGGAGTGTAGAACACAATAACTGCCTGTGTTTACTCTCATTTGACATGACTCTGTATTGTCATGCTTCTGCGAATCACAAGGTAGTTACTTCAAAGTTTAAAATCTGTTCTCCTAGAAACTATTGCTCTTTTATTTCCAGAAATATAACATCGTCATAGTTTATCAACAGCATTGTCATTGCTGATCTATCTGTGCTTCTTTAGATATGGATAGCCTTAAACACGTGTCACATTCTGTGTGCGTGGAGTCACAAGTACTCAGACGCATACTTAGTGTGAGCGGTAAATGTAAATCAATAGGAAGTACTCTGGGTGATAAAATAGGAACTTCAAGTTCACGTGACCAGCCAGTGCTAATGCAAATGGTTCTAATGTATTTCACATGAGACATTAGACTGGTATTTTTGCTGTTTATCTCTAGTCCCGTCAACTGGAAAGCTCCAAACGGATGGACTGTTTCTGAAAGCATATGTACAGCTCTTGTACTGTGGCCAGTATTTCTCCCATTGATAATACTGTAACTAATGTCCATGTCTCTGTGCACGTAGGGGCTGAGAGCATAGCTGACTTCCTACAAAATTTCACTGTATTATCAGTGTTTCACCTCTTTAGTTTATAGAGCACTGTGGAAAACCTTGTGTACAAAGAGAGCAGAGGAGCAGGAATTCAATTCTCTCTACTGCTTACACACACACACACAATTCATCAGTCCTATTTGATACTTCTCTAAAATATTTGTAAATGTTATTTGAAATAAACGTTTAGCTGGTTCATTATTAAATCTTTATATAAATTTCATCTTCTGGAAGATGTTAAAAATCTTTAGAATTCGTCAGCATGTCTTACTACTTGTGCTTGGCTAATGTTTTACATTTATAGGAGTTTTAAAAGGCAGGTGCAATGTGACATATCACAAGAAGCAAATTAAACTCTTGTACAGCACAGCTGGAATGCTAAAAATGTGTATTTGTAATTTAAATATGTGACACCATCACACTGTAAAATCAGTTCATAATTAGAAAACATCTGTTTTTTTCCAATATGATGTCTAATAGTATATTTAAATAATTTAGAATGCAATAAGGAGGGAGAAGTCAACCTATAGGAAGTGGTTCAGGACATTTCTTTTGTTTAAATGTCCTCTTCCAGATCTTTAAGTAACCCATCATTTTGAAGCTAATTCTTGGTTCACATTATAATCACCATTGATGAAATACATATGCCAAACATATGTGCTGTTATGACCTTATTGTCAGTCAAGAAACAGGTTCTGTAGATGCCATTGTTAAGAAGGATTTACACACTGTCATGTTGCTGGTTTTTTTCTTTTTTGATTAGCGGAGAACTGTGAGTCAAATAAAAGTTGATTATTTTAACAGGGAAATTTACATGAATATATATATATATATAGTAAACACAATGGTGTCTGAAGAGTTTATGATATCTGGAAACATACTTAAACTAGATTAAATACTGACTTAAAATGTATTGGGATCAATTCAAGTTTAACTAATAAAGTTTGAACAAAACCACAACTTCTCAAATGAAGTTAACATGGTAGATTAGCCACACATCTGTCATCGGTGTTCACGTAGGAGGGTATTTATATTGGTGTGATGAAAATCCTAATGGATGTTTTTATCCTGCCTGAAGTGTGCAAGCAGAGCATTCCCTATGTTTATTGGCAGTAAACTGTATAACCTTTCTCTTGCCATTACCTAACCATCTATTTAAAATAAATAGAGGCCGTACATTTCTGAACAGGTTGTGTTCTTTTTTCATGGGCATACATGTATAACTGCTCAAAAGTCTGCACACATACTTGATAATGGCTAAAAAGCACCCTAGGCACGGTAGTACTGTTAAGAGAGATTTTTCGGCTTGGGAGCTGGGCAGTGTTGTTGGTAAATACTGTGAGGTCCATCTATCGACTCTTCTCTGGATGTGCATGTTCTGGAGGAAAAAAATGTTTTGAGTTTATGTGCTTTCCATTTTAAACAAGGCTGGTTTTTGCCCTAGAAATGAGCTAGAAAATCGAAAACTAACTTTTTGAGAGCTAGAGTACATAAAGTTAATGTGCTGCAGTTCACATGCATCTATGTCTCAATCGTCTTTTATCAACCTTTGCTGCTGCAGCCCACCACAAGCTTTTCATCAGTTTATGCATTGTGCGCCAGGGCAAATAATGACAGAATATCTAGCTAAAGAAGGGGTACTTAATCAGCAATCAAGATTCAATTTGTTTTAATTTTAGCAGGTGTTTGTGAGGTACATTGATGGGAGAGATAATATGTACTGCTTTCATTAGCTCTCTTGTTTTTGTGCTTGAACATTTAAGAGCCAGATGTTCGGAGGTGAGCTGATCAGAATATTAAGTCTCCAGAGGTTGGTTTCCATAGTGTTTTACATTCCTTTCTTTATCTCCCTCAGTTCACCCTGAGCTATGAGGTGCAAGTGCTTGCAATGACAGACTACATCTCTGCTTCCTAGTCAACTAAAGCTTTAAATTAATCTAATTCTCTTAAAAAAAAAACCAACAAAACAACACCAAAACCCCCCAAGACAAAGCTTACAAAAAGATAAACCCACAGAAGAAAAAATATTCCAATAATCTGCAAGGAATTCTCAGTTCTTGGGTCACAATAATTTCTCATTTAGAACTAGTTTAGTTGATAAAGCTCTTAGAGAAATTACTTTTTTAGTAATTAGTGTCTCGTCAGGGTGTAAAAACATGGAACTACCATCAGTTTATAAGCTACTGATTCCATCACCTTCTTAAGTATCTGATCTGGTTCATTTCTCTGTTTGAGAGAAAAAATAGAAGCAGCTGCAATATCAGAATGCCTAAACATAAGAGAGGACTGCAAAATGGACATTGAGAGGGGCTTCAGTCAATAGGCTTTCTTTACAAGCAGACATACGGGTGATACTTCAATATCACAGGATTTTGGTGACATAAGATCACTGAAATAATGCATTTCAGTAGACAGCAGGATTGCAAAACGAAAGGCGATTGAACCTTTTGGTTTACCTTTTTAGCCCCTTAGGTAACATCCAGCAGCCCTGGCTCGGTAGCTGCTGCAGTAATATGTCCGTGTTCTCCTCTATAATAAACTCCCCCAATGTTGTGATTATGATTTCTTTTAGTAGAGTAAAACAAACCCAGAAATGAAGAGTTAAATAGAATTGCCATTGCCAAATGCCATAATGTTTTCCCTCACTATTAATTGTTCTCTGTTTACTTTGATGCTCAAAGATTGCCCTGTTTTACAAGCATATTTTCTTAATTGTGTCACCTTGTACTGTAAGTATGTCAGAGGGGAAACATTTGCAAGTGATTAGATATGGACCTCTGTGTCACCAAATGTATGAGGTACATACCCTTATAGGATATAATTGTGATCTTTTAATATGCGGCCATTGACCCGGACTTGTTATTATCTATTATAGTTTATAATAATGTATCTCTTTATGATTAAATGATGATGCCTGGCAGAACACTATGATTAGCATTTCAGTTATTTATAGATTATGTCAGAGCAGTAATAAACATAAAATGCTGTTAATGTGTGGCTAATGAAATCTGGACATGAACAAGTTTATGAATTGATATAATTCATTTGAGTGTTCTAACTGAGCTGCTGGTTCTCGTCATAATTCAAAAGCTTAGCAGGGTTCACCGATTAGGTGGTAGACTAATTTGCTACAAAAAGTCAATGGGTTTTCATCGTCTTGGGCTATCATACACAGCATGGCTGATTGCATAAGGACTATACAAAGTAATTCTCATAAATATATTTATTAAGCTTAATATGGTTTGTGAGGTTAGGATGGAATCAGCTAGCGCACAACATATGTGGAACAAAATCACAGTGTGTTAGATACTAAAAAGATATGTTCAGTAAAATCATTCAGGACTGGATCGATGAAGGAGTTATTTGAATTTTAAAAAGTGAGCAATTCAATATCAAATATAAATGAGAGCCATAAAGAATGACACAGGTGATTGACTGAGTGTGCTCGACGTTTATTTTACTTTGGCATCATAATTTCATTTCATGCTACAAATACAGTTTTAAACTTAGGTTACTTAGTGCTGAAATAGCTGAGTGTTTGCAGAGCAAATGGCAGTACTGCTTTCTTGTGGCTAGGAAGAACTGAGTCACATCTCACTAGAATGTGTGTTTCTAGTTTCTTCAATAGAACAGTCTATTTTCTGCTACCTGTCCTTTTTTAGCACTGTCTTTTGATACCAGCATATACTGAGTCTTGATCACAAAAAAAGATTTTCCTGGCCTTGATAGGATATCATTTTGAGTTTTTTTAAACAATGGCCAAGTAGTGAATTGGATGTGATTTCCTCTTCAGGATCCTTATTTTTCATCACAATCTGGTTCCTTGGTTCCTTCCTTTCCCTGTGACAGCATCCTTTACTCTCTCCCTTTCTATACTTTCTTGCCTCAAATCCACCATTGGTTTGATCAGATGAAATTTATGTTCAGAATCCTTTATGCTACTCAGAAATGCTATTTTCTGGAAGTACTACTCTAACTTATATTCCTTGTGTAATTCTGGGTTTTTCAGCATCTTTATCTCCTCCACTGTTTTAGAACCTTTTGTTTGAATATCTGTGCATAAACTGACTGGGCTCCTTATGAAGATAGGAAATGTGTTATGGGTTTACATAGAACCTGAAATATATTGGAAGAACACTGAGGGTAAGTAGCTGAACCTGTGTGTTTAATTATGTTTCTTGCTAAAATACATAGTAAAATTTAACAAAAAGTATGAATAGATGTTGAAATTCTGTGAAGAAGCAAACCCAAACAATCAGAAATTATTTAGTTGTTCTACTTCTTATTTAAGAAATTAACAGGATTAGTTACAAGATTATGACCCTGCAACAGTCTTGTTAATAACTCACAAAATTTTCAAGTTTTTCCTTTTCCATTTTAAAAAAACCTGAGTAGTTATTAAGGGAAGAGAGGAGGAGCTGCTTAAGAACATGCTTATGCAGTTGTATAATCATTTCTTATTATAACAAGAGTCCAAACAGAGCACTTTTATATTCTCCTCTCACATTTGTATCCTGACCCACCATGTGATCCGTATGAGGCCCTGCACTTTAATCTTCACTATCAGGTTTTTCTCTGTTGCTTCCCAATATCATTCACATTACACGCATTCCTTCCTTGCGTTACATAAATCTTTGTCTTGTCCCTACAAAAAAATGACTTATGTAATCATAAACCACACACCCCACTCGCTCCTCATCCCAAGTCGTTGCTTTAGAGCTCCTCGGGAGATTTAGAAACAGATTCGTACATTTTTCTAAAGATGTTTTAAAAGCGAAGATTAAAGATGCAATTTTAACGCTCCCATCTATGTTATCTCCTCTAGAACGTGGTGTGGGAACTAAAGTGGAATTCAAATGCTGTAACAGCACCAGTGGCCCAAAGTCTGCTCGTATGCTTCATGCTTGGGGTGGGTCGTTGGATGTGAACCCCTGTGTACGCTGACACTTGGGAACACTGCACTGGTGATGCAGGAGATTACTGGTCTCATACTGAGTTAGGAGAATTCCCCAATTTCTGATGAAAACATTCTGTTGTTTGTATCAGCATTTAGGTTAATTGTAGCATTGAGACTCTGAGGACTTCTAAACTTTGAGCACAGCATCTATGGTTGGGACTGGGAGCTGTCGGGTGGTGACTGTATGTGTGTGTGTGTCTACCTGTCATGCAGGGAAGATATTTGACTGTGTTTTCTTCATGGCTTCCTGCAACTTTCCCAAGACTTAGGTGAAAGAGAAGAAAGGCTTCGTGGAGGTAGTGAGCTGAAAACCATCAGAAAAATTTCTAAGTCAAAATAGTCTTTCCCCTTAGCAAAATGTCCTTCATGTAAGATCTAAACAGAAAGCCTGTATCACATCTGTTTGCTCTCTGGAATATCATATTTTCTATGATTTTTTTCCCCCCCTGCTATTTATTTAAAATTTCTTTTTAGTTAATTAAAAATGCAGTTGATTTTTTTTTCCCTGTGTCACAAATGAGAATGCTAACATTTCATTTATAAAGTGATATGTAGTTCAGCTTCTGCTCTTGATATTTTCAAGAGGCCAGTGATTAAAAAACCTATGTGGAATATGCTCTGTTATTGCCCTCTCTAGGCATTGTCGCATAAAACCTTAAAGGTTCTGGTGCTAAATCCCCAAGGCAGCATTTTGATACATGCCAGATGTTCACTCGTGGGAGAGATAAATGTTTAATAATTTTTGCTATTGTTACTGTTTTTACAATGTGTTATACTACCATAGCTTGCTAAGGCTAAAGCTCTGTTTTGCTGAAGGAACAAACCTATATTAAGTAAGATGTTTACGTTTCCATCATCTTGGTTTTGCTTAACAACATGGGAGATTTCAACCTGAAGCACAAGTAGCCCAACTCTCTTCAGAGTTGACAAAAGGGTTTAACTCTGCAATCTGAAATCCCATATCAGGGAAGAAAGGCTGCTAAACCCTCCAGTTGGTTTTAAAAGTCTCAAGCTTTGTTTGGGTCCAAGTAACAACTTATAACCTATTTACACAGATTCCAGTGTAAAACAACATTAAAAAATAAGACATGACCTGCTATATTTCTTTATCCAAGATAAATAGTGTTAATCCCATTTGGCTCTGGTATTTGCACCTTCTACATTCAGTGTAATGCAAAAATACTCATCTTTTAAAATTAGACAAGGGCCAAATTTTAAAAATATTTGCTTGAGTGACATTGATCACTGTCAGAACAATGGTAATGTCAAAAAAATTACACTGTTTTTTTGGAACTACTGGGAGCATACAAGAAATGAGATTTATTTTCCCCCCAAAAATGGAAATTGGCTGGATAGAAAACTCAAAACCTGAGGCAGCAGATTGTGACAGGTTTGGATAAAGTCTGGATTTCAGATGTCTTCTGTACATCTTTAAGGAGCACCATTGATAAAAGCTGTTCCTTCTCTGATGCTTCAGCAGTCCATACAGTACTTGATAGAGCAGTGCTGCAATGTCTTTTTCTATGAAGAAGTTTGAGATCTTCCTGGATAAATTAGTAGTTAGGGTAACTGGAGTGCCGGTTACTAGTAACTGATTTTATTTCCTCCTCTACAAATGCCTTCAGTTCTCAGTCAACTTTCCTCTCTCCTTGTAGTTTTGTTCCTTGTGACTGAGTGATACCTCAAATAGTGGCTAGTGCATTTTTCCTTGCAGGTCCAATATCAAGCAGGAGGAGGGGAAAAGCAAAGGAAAATTTGTGAGTCTTAAGTGATGAGACATGAGTATATCCTAGTTATATTGTATATGATCACTACTCATCTCAAAGAACAGTTACTGAGAAACGACCTTCCTATACTAACCATGAGCATCCTCAAAAGAACAACTTTAAAAAAAAAACCCACAAAAACCTCCTTTGCCTCTCTGCTTGTCCTGAAGGGCAAACAAGGTAACACAAAACTGAGGATCTATCTAATTTAAGACGGATGTTTGCTGAGCTCTTTCTCTCATGCACATGCACTCTTTCACTTATTCACCTTTCCCACTGCATTATCTTAATGAAATGAAGTAAGCACCCCCCATCTTTCCAGTTCACCCTTGCCTAGAACTCATTATTGCTTATTGCAGATTTTCTTAGGCTCTAGATCTTCATTCTTCCGGCACTGCAGACCTAATTCTCCTGTCCTGAATAAGGATGGCAGAGTTGGATTCACATCCAAATCAGAAAAGAGCGTAAGAATATAAATCTGTGTCACATGTTTCTTCAGGTCAAGCTGATAAAAAGTTATCTTAGTCTGTGAAAGGACATTATCCTCAAGGAATAAAAATCTCAAAAAGCCAGGTCAGGCTACTTTCAGAATTCAAGGCTTGTTTTTAAAATGAAGGAGAAGGGTGGCAATCTGTAAATTCTTGAGTTTGGCATTCTGTGTCATACACAAAGTAGCCCTTGAGAAGATGAAGAAATACGTGGTTTTGAAGATCTGATTAAACAATGGGGCAGTTGTTTATGAGCCGTGATGGTGCAGTGTAGCCATGTCCATTTGAACAGGGTGCATCCAAATCCACAGTCTGAGCTAAACAGTTAAATCTGGTTTTCCATTTTGCATATGTGATGACACGGAATACCAACCTTAAAAAAAAATGAAATAAAATTGTGCTGTTTCTTGCAAGCTGGTAAAATGTTGATGAAATGCACATAGAAGTTGTTTATCAGCTTCAGAAAATACAAAAGCTTAGCTTCAGTTGAGTGGCAAAAAACATCCATGGATACGTTTCTGGTTCATCATTCTAACAAACTTCAGATTATTTGTATAGATTCTGTATGAAGGAACTTCAGGTATTTCCATTAATAGAAGCTAACTGAATAATTTCCTGGCATGTTTTCCCGTATTTTCTTCTATCTTACTCCATGCTGAGTGTTAGTATTGTTCTTGGCATGATGCTTTACCTTGGAAAACATTTCTAATAGCTTCTAGGATTTGGCTAGCTGTTGTTTCCAAAATGCTCAACTGCAATGTGACAGGAAAAAAAAAGTCTTAGACCATGCAAAAGAATTTATACAAACCGAATAATTCACTTAGTACCTTTACATTTTTCTTTCATTTCTCTTGGTGTAAAGTACTACAAATCTAAAAAGCAGTTCATAGTGAAGTCTAAACTCAGGATACTAAACAATAGAACAAATTTCCAAGCTAGAGTCACCATGTGATATAAGTTTCTGTAGGTCTTCTGTAGATCTGTTATCATGATAGTTAAGTCAGGAAATGTTACTGTTATATTTGGAGTTAATGCAAGCAAAATCCAGGGATTCTGAAACTTAGCCCCACACCAGGCTGTTGAGAGGTGGATATTGTTCATGCTATGTCTGACCTTGACAAAATGTAGTTGTGAATTTCTTAACTTTTCTGAACTAGTAGCTGGTCTTGAAATGGCATCCAGGATCCTCCTGTCACATCTCCTGGAAGGACTTTCTCGTAGACGTGCTGAGAAACTAAGGGGCTGCAAGATGACTGCCAAAGAGGAGGGGAAAAGAGGCTAACAAATGGGGAAGCTACTTGCCTTTGGGTGGTTATCTCTGGAGAGCATTTGAAATGCAAAACTACTGAACTTCTCTCTGCCATTTAATTTTATATTTCTTTGTTGGCTGAACTCTGAAGTCTTTATGGATTCAAATGTAAAGACAGCGTGGCTATTTAGGATCCCCAAATCATGAGAAATGATGGTTAGTTCAAGCATCTGGTAGCTTCATCTTCAGATTGATGATCATCTCAGAATTATATATAAACGTGGTACCTCTCCTTCCCATTTATTCCAGTTCCTCAAATCTTTTTTTCCTTTGCACTTACACAGTGGTCATGAGGTTGAGTCTCTTGCAGTAGCAAAGAATGATGTAAGGGACATCTAAAAGAGAGAGAGGGTGAGAAATAAAATGTATAGAGAATTAGGTGATGGAAAGTAATAGTAAAGTGAATCTGGCATGGCTTGAATTTTATGATAAAGAATATACTGTCATAGCAGAAGTAATGTAAATGATTAAAATGAAAGGTTAGCACAGGCAAGCCAACAGTCACTTTTTAAAATTCAGGATTTTTAATTCAATGTCAGTGTTTGGATATAGTGAAAGCTATAGAAATTGATGTCAAATATTTGGGTTGTCAATAAGTGTGTTACGGCTTTTACAGTTTGCACCTATCATAATGTTGTCTTTTGTTTCTGTCAGCCCTAATATAGGAATCACTTTTGTTATCTGCAGTGGATGTATTTTTTTGTAATCCACTGAAGATGAGAGCCTACAGAATCCAATAGCTTTGGTGTGCTGGCTAGAACCAACAAACTCCCAAACATTTAGGAGCTGATATACAACAGGGACAGTATGTGGCAAGTGGAAATTAGTTCACATTCTTAAAGAATGGTTTAATAATCGCTCTTTTTGTAATTCCTTTCTCCTGTTTCTTTTGGTTGTGGGAAGACAGGATTTTATATGTATTAAACATGTTATTGGCCAATTACCTTTGTTTCAGCCAAGCCTGAGTTGATAATTGTGCTGTAATGTATTACAGCATACAGAGTCCCGAAACTAGCTTTTCCTTTCTATATTGAGATCTTTATAATTATCTTAATTAATAAATAATAACTTCTGATAGAGAGCAAGAATAACAGTGAGGTTGCAGGCAGTAGGTACCAGGGGGCTATTTCAGCTGGGAGATGCCTATATTTGGAACATTAAATTTATTTTAACATAACATTTTGTGTGTTTGTTATAACTTAGATATTTCTTCCTGGTGTGCAAAGAAGCATGTATATATAATAAAAAGCTATGCATTTACACACTCATTATATACAGGAACAGGCAGGAAAGAGCTGCAATAGATTGTGTGCTGTAGACCTACATAAATGGGTTGTGGTCTTAACATAGCTTCTCCTGATTACTGGTAAAAAACTAATTAGGTTTTGTCATTTATTCACTTGGAGTTTTGTCTCGTTGAAACCTTGCTACTCTATTTAACCTACTTCTAGTCTGCAAATATCTGCTGCCATGTTATGTTATGCTTTTTTGCTTAAATTAACTCCTGAATAATACAGCATAGCACATACAGGAGAATGAAAAGTTTTCACATTTTTAATACAAGAGTGATTTTATTATATTACTAGAGAAATAAGTTAGATTGCTCTTGCAGTCTCAATAAATCACACATGAAGTCTTCTTTTTTTCTAAATTAAATTTTTATTTAAATAAAAGTGTTATGTTTGTATTTGAACTGACAGCTAAATCTGATAATTAGAGTGCATGAAGTTGGCTTTGATTGGCATTGTAATTGGATTGTCATTGGGCTGAAAACCTATTATCTTTGGATCATGCCCCATGAAATCTGTTGAAGAAACTTTGCTGCCAGTCATTAAAGCCACCATCTTGGCTTACAAATTAGGTTTGAAAGGCTTTTTACCACTGGGAATGTAATTTAAACCACTGCAATTGCACTCCCATTAATTAAAATTATATTAAAATTATGGTTCATTTTCTAAATATTTTTTCATATTTTATTAGACATACTTATTACTAAATGCTTAACAAATTACATAGCAGAGCTAGTAAAATTATATTTTCAGATAATCCATCATTTCAGCACATGCTACTCAGCACTAGTGGAATTAGTCAGTGTGTTGATCATTAAAGGATACACTAGTTATGTTTTTAATTACTAGCTTTCTTAAAAAAGAAAATACAATTATAAACCACTTTTTTAAAAAAAAAAAGAAAAATTCTACTGAATATTACACTTAATGCTAAAAAAATTACAAGCTGTTTTAAAGTGAACTTAGTTTGTTGGACTGTTGTTTTTCGTATATGTATTTTCTCTATAAGTCGCAGCTAAATACATTAAGCTGTACCAGAGCATGAACAGGACAAATAGGGTTTTTTTCTGTGTAACACAAAATGACAGTTCCACTGTGATCAAAAGTGATAATAAAGAATATCAGGTTGTAATCTGTATGGGCTTTGCCTTGAGAATTCAGCAATGATTACTTTTAAATTGCTACAACTTTTCCCTGCAATATTAAACATCTAAGCAGAAAAAGTCACAGAAGGAACTTGAGCAGTCCTTCACGTAGCCATCAGAAGATGGTTGCTGCCTGCATCCCAGGCACATCCATGACATGGAGACATGGAGTCTTTTCATGGAGATTTTGCTCTGAAGGGGGTGTCTTGTACAATATTTGTTGACTATTATCTAATTGTAGTTTTAATATAAAGCCACGATAATAGTTGAGAATGGATTTATTAAGCAGAAGGTTGATTCTTTTAGTAGAGCAACATTTCTAAAGACATTCCGTAAAGGATACCCACAGGTAAAGATGAGAATATGCCTTCCCAGAGGGAAATACTGGAAAATCAAACTAGTGCATGAGGGCTAAGAGGATTTTATTCCATGATGACTGAAGCGTCTGAAATATGTATTTCCAAAAATTTTCTTTCTGGGTACTATGCTGACTGTGTTATATAACTTCCAGTGTAATGGCATTTTTTTGAGTAATAAGGAGGCATACATTGATCAGTGCTTTTAGGACACTGTATTCCTATTTTCCGTGAGGTGCTATCAGAGAAGGTGGATCTCCAGCCTAGTTGCAAGCCTGCCTGAGCTTTGCAGTGGTCTTGCAGCACTACTTGGAGTTCTCTTGTGTGTTTCTTTTTCTTTTTTCCTCCCTACATGAGGAACTTCATCCGAAGAGGTACCTCATTGCTCAGCAAGTCAAGGCCTAGAAATTCACTTCTTTTAAGGTTATGATTCCCCACTTGATAAACCACAGTGGGATTCCATCTCAAATCCCTGGAGTGCTTTAGACTCCCCATGCTACCTCTTTAGTCTGCAAAACCACTGAACTCCTTTAAACGTACCATTTTCAAATGAAGCATATATATTTAGACTTGACTTGAGCTGTTCCCATGTGTGAATTTGCTTACTCTGTACTGCTTAAACATTGTTCTGTGCGTTAAGAAATTCTGTATTTTTCTTCCTAGGAGGATCTTAGTTATTTTGATTTATGTGGATCTAAAGCAAACTTTTATCGTACAAACTAAACATCAGAGCTGGAAGAAGCTTGAAATATACCTAGCCTGAAAAAAAAGTAAATCCCAAACAGGGTTTGGAATACTTCTGTCTGGCTTTTACATCAGTGAGGACTGGGATGATGTTCTGTGAAGTGAATAGTTAGTAATTTTGAAGTCATTAAATAAATAGTTGTTCGCCTGACCTCTCTGTGCTTTGACTGACCTCTGTCATTAGGTCTTCTTACTTCACATGACCATATGTATACTGGTAATGCAGCTCTGTAGAATATTCCCTTGCATTCAACTGATATTTAAAACACAGGAAACTTAATTAGTTAGGGGTTTAATATCAAAATATCAATGTTTGGGGAGACCAGGCTGTACTTTTGTTAGGGCAGATCTGAAGAAAATGTAGTCATATGCTCTCAGAAAAAAAGAAGAGGATGAAGTGTTAATGACTTGAATAAAATGTGTATGTCTTGCTGGGTTGAGGAACTAATCTACAGGTCTTCTTTGCCCTATGAATATTTATTCTTTTCTGAAAAGTCTCACTGCCTCTATTTCAGTGACCGAGATAGTCCCATGGTGTTGAATCTCCCCAGTTTGAGGAGAGCATTGAATCAAGATTTTTTTCCTTCTATTTTGTTTTTTTTTCTGATGTGTTTCCCCCCCACCCCATGTATTAGAGGTTATTGAGGTGAGTTACAGCTGTATTTGAACTAGAATGAAACGGGTTGAACTGGTTGATCTTGTGATCAGATTCAGCCCTGTAAAAGATTTGGACTGAAGGAGACAGAGTAAGCAGTTATTTGAAATGGAACTGTATTGTATATGGACAGCAAGAGAACTCTTCATATGGGAGCAGCATTAGGAGAGAGAAGACATGGGGCTTGCAAATGTCTGCATAAGATTCTTGTGGTTGTTATTTTTTAACACAGACGTCTAAATTGCACTGAACTCTTAATATCAGGTCAGTTTTTCCCAGTTTTGTGTCCTTCTACACCTAACACATTTAATGTAAGGTATAATGCAGTCTACAAATTCTGTCACAGAATATGAAATAACCAAAAAATGCAAATCCCTGTTGTCCTCAGCATCAGTTTGCATGTTTACAGAGACCTGTGTTATTGTGGCTGATGCACATGAATTTCTGGTTTCAGCAGAAACAGTTAAATATATTTATTTTTCTGCGTTATTATTTGGGAATAGAGGTCTGTTAAATACTTGTAGATTATTCCAGTAGTTAATCAATTAATAAAGGAGAGTTGGCAGAATCAAAATGATTGGCAGATCTTCCTGGAATGAAGAGTATAAAATGCAAAAATGGCAGGTTTCTGAACAAAAAGGAAAAAAAAAACCCAAACCTTAGGAAGTGGTTTACCAATGTGGATTTGAATGACAGTGAATCTAGCATTTCTTCTAAATTAAAAGTGCTTTTTTTTCCCCACTATTGTTAAAATGGGGAGAAGTCATGCTGATTCTGAGTACTGCTGAACCAACTCCTCTGTTGGGTACTGGGAATAGATCAAACCACTGAAAGTGGTTTAAGCCCATGCAAATCTACTGAAGTTACTGCCACTTTCATCTGGTTATTCACTAGCTGGGTTTGGTCCACTGAATCTCAAAATAAAAAAGAGAAGTTATTTCTTTGCTTTTCAAGTTAAATTCAGCCTTTTGATGCAGGTTTCATTTCAGTACATCACAACTAATTCTCCCAGCTAACTTTCTGGTAACTTTCTGGTAAGATACTACCTTGTCATTTCCATTTTTCCCGTGTTTTAGTTTTTCCATTCTGTTATCTTGGGGAAATCTTATCGCTGTAGTCTGCTGCCATAAACTATTAGTCTGTAATAAGCTTGGTGCCAGCCAGAACTAAAAAACATAAGTTGTTAACCCACAAAAAAGAAAGGTAATGGCAATCAGCAATGCTTTGGAAACCAGTCTCCCTGGTTTATCGGTTCAACTGCTCAATTCACCTTAGAAAAACCCAAACCCCCTCCAGCCCTGCTCTTCTCCCTTTGCATCCATCACAGAAGATAAGTGACTCTCTCAGTGGAGAACTGGCTGTGTGCCTACTCCCCACAAACTGGAGATTGAACTTCCTTGCTTGCATACCTGAGTGACAGCTTGTGTAGTTTGCAGGAAGGCGCTGAGGCACTGTTAGTTGTTAAAGCTGAAAGGGAGCGCTCAGAATTAAGAGTTCTAAGGCTGAATGTGGCCATAAATGCCTATATGTAGAAAATGCACTGGGTCAGGAGGTTGGAGGTCACTTTCCAGCTCTTCCATAGCTATTTGTGGGAGCAGTAGGCAAGGTATGCAATCCGTCCATGCCTGTGTTAAGAATGAGCAAGCATCTATAAAAATGACATAGCATTAGTGCCTTTATCCTGTATTTTGTCAGTCTCTCATGAAGAAGGTTGTTTTATGCTTAATACCGACACTATTCCTGCTTGGAACTGGATACAACTGCATAATAAGCAAAAATTATTAATAATCAAATGAAATGACTTGATCTGAGTTAAAGGCACATTTTATTACCTTCTCTCCTGCTACTTTTTTTTTTCTTCCATTCAGCATTACTTAGATTTTTCTACATTAAGCTAATATTTACTCTTCTTGCCACAGAAGAGGAGCTGAGCAAATAGAATTCTGTATAAGGAAGCTGGTGGAGTTAAACAAGAAAGTGGCCAGTTCTAACCTTTCCTATGTGAGCCTCAGCATCCCCCAAAGACCCAAAGCCCATTTCTCAAGCCCACTCCAGTGATCCTGTCTGTACTTGCTTGCATGAAGCCAGGGCAGAGCCCTTTTCTGATGCACACAATGAGCCATATCCTCTGCTGTGTAAATTGGTCATAGTTTCACCAAGCCCATGGGAACTACAGCTATTTAAGCAAGCTGCAGATCTACCCCATGAATTGCTTCAGCATGTCTGAACTCTCTGAGCAGGGCTGTATTAAACTCACCTCAGTGTAGAGAACCGTGTGGATTTTTGACACGGTGTGCTGTCTCTTTCAGGACAAAATGGTGGGTCAAAGTCACTCTCTTGTTTCTGTACTGAAAGTGGTAGAATTATGCAACATGACTTTGACCTAGAAATCAATACTGGCTGCTTAACTGAAGAAACAAATTGTGGCTCTGATGGCCAATAACAAACTGATGGTTATTTCTTTGTTCTGATTCTTCTTCTGTTACACTAACTGTTAAAAGGCAAGAAAAAAATGACAGACTTGTAAGCCATAAAGAACTTTTTACTCTCCTTTATAGGAGCTCATCTTTTCATAGCCCTGTGCCAAAGCGTGTAGGTAGCTTCCACACTAAATACAAAGAAATTAATACTTGCAAAAGATAGATACAGGCTTCAAGCAAGGAGAATGAAATGAACTTCTGACAAAAGTCAGACCAAAAGGGAATAATGCATTGCATCATGTGCTTATTGTCCACTTGGAACCATTTATAATGAAAGCTTGGGAAATCAGTCCTCACCAGATGCTTTTTTAATCAGACACATTCGGCACAGAAGTAGTGTTATCTGTAATTAAATATGCTCCATCAGACCTCAAATTGACTGTTGTCACAACTATACTTGCAGTTGACACTGCTGCAGGTGATGGGTGAATGTTTACAGTGTTCCTGGAGCAGGGCAAGGTCATTTGCTGATTGCCTCAGTAAGGTGGCTCTGGTTTAGGTGCTTTTTGAAGAAGATACCACAAATGATGTTATCAATACTTCTGATATTGTAAAATGTATCTGAGCTGCAGAACAGATCTGAGAGATGTCTGAGCCATGCAGAGGAATGAAAGTGCCTGGTCCTTGCTTGCCGGCTGGTCTTGCCCAGAGGATTGTTATTGCTAAATCTCATCCATACCTGTGTTTCCATGTGCAAGTTCACAGTCTCACATCAGCTGATCTGGAAACTGGTTTCCAGATTTGTGCAGTAGCAGTACGTAGCACATGTGTGCCACATGTTAATTTGTTTACTTGAAGGTCAGGAAGAAAACAGGAAGGAGAAGAAGTTTACAACCCAATTAAAACTTATTATCAAAAAGTGACAATGACCTTGCGTGGTAAAAATGAGCCCTCATTTCTGGCTGTACCTCGGTGTCCTGATTTGTTCAGCGCTTAAAGATCAACGTGGCTTCCTGGAAATGTGAAAATCTGCAAGGAGGTTGCACCATAATTTTCACCTGAGGCAGGAAGATGGTAACTTTAATAAACAGAGCTGCAGGTCATATCTTCCTACTTTTACCTCCCAGCCCAATTAAAACATCAGCCTTTAATTCCCATTTAGGTTTTCCCTGTCTTTCTGTCTGTATTTATTTACTCCAACTGCCAATTATGCAGAATACTAATGAACAAGACTGCCCAAAATATTTTAATGTTTTGTTTTTCTCCAGTTAAAAAGTTGCAGTTTTCTTCAGTGAATGTCCAGAAATGAAAGATTTAAAATTGGCCCACCAACTCCTTTGTCTGCAATTGCACATGTTAAAAAAAGGAAAGAGGGAAGACAGTCCTCAGCAATCTCAAGATCTACAGAGTTAAGCACAGGACTGGGAGCCAGAAGATCTTGAATTACATCCCAGTGTCTGCCGCACATAGGATTAGTAATACTTTGCACTTACATTAGCACTTTGCCACTAAATAAAGTTTGGAAGTGACATTACAAACGGGGAAGGAGCGGCTTGGAGAAATGAAGTGACAAATCCAAATTGGCACAGCTAGTTAGTGTCAGAATCAGGATTACAGTAATTCTTGACAAGCCGTTTAACCTTCACGAGGTTCAATTTTTACACCTTTAAAATGAAGTAGATGATTTCCACAAAAAGCAAAATGTGACAATGATACCCACTGGCATAATTAAGTAAATACATTGTTCAGAAATTACCACTCCTCTTCCACAGCTGTGGAGATTAAGCTGGGTGTCTGTGCGAAGTAGTGCTGCTCCAGGGAGGCACATCTCTTAAGGCTTTTTAAGAAGCAATGGTGATGAACCAGCTCCCTCAGTGAGATTGCTTAGTGCTCTCAAGAAAAAGCTGCCAACTTTCATTCACTTCCATTGGCAAAACTTTAGACGAGATGAATGTGAAGGGAGAAGCAAGCACTGAGCTGGCCATCAGCAAACCAAAACTGATCAGTTGGTACACCTTGGACTTACTAGACTCAAAGCTTCAAGAAGTTTATCCTGATTATTTCAGCACAGGAACTGCAGGATGAAGTCGTCATTGGCTTCTTTGCCTGTCAGCAAATCAGCCCGGAGTTTTGGCTAACACACAAATATCTGGCCACTCCAGTTGCTCCAATTTAGTAATGAGTTCCTGGAATAGAGATACACATCAAAGCCTGCTATTTGCATCATCTTGTATTCTTGCTTTTTAAAATAGCAAGTTAATTTAAACATTAACTCGAATCTCATCTTCTACCTTGCAACTGAACATACTTGGAGTGTTAGGTGCAAGAGATAAATATATCCTCTTTGTATTCTTTTAAACACAGAAGTGACCTGCAGTCCAAAAAAAAAAACCATTTGGACAATCATTTTAATATTAGCAAACCAGTATTTATCCTTGTTCATTAAAACACTTTCCCATATGCTTAAAAGCAAACATCTTCTTTAATATGTAGTGATTTTAGAGGAAATTGGTACATACAGAATGTCTACGTACTCCTCTGTTTATAATCAATGAGTTGTATGTTTTTGTGATCGGGAGCAGAATTTGATCAATACTAGCTATCAGTTTGAAGTTAAAGCCAGAAGCCTCTTCTGTTTGGAGGAAGCTGTTCATCAAATGGTCTTGCTTTCTTTCAGCTTCCTTTACAGTCAGGTTACAGTTTGATACAGAATAATAATAAAAAAAGGAGAATTATTAGTATTTTTCAGAGAATTGCATTTCAATGCACATATCCTAAAATACAGTAAATCTTACTCTTGATTACAAATTCTAAGTGGTTTTGCTAGTGGAGAGTTCTGTATTGTTACAAAATGCATCAGTGTGCAGCAGGGTATTTGTTATATTGTTCAGGATGGATTCCTAACTTAACAGGAAAAAAAAAAAAAGATTGTACCTGTCATGTTTAGGAGAGTTATGCTTTGGTTTTATTAACCTGGATTAGTTTGGTGGGATGTTTCTTTTCTTCCCTGTATTTTTCCTGTGACTCTGAAGTGCATGTTTTGTTCTCCCTGCCCTGGCTGTATGGCGTCTGCACTGAGCATGGAACAACCCTGACAAGATCTCTACAAGTGAGGTGAAATCTCCATATCCTTTTCACATGAGAGACTCTAACTTTCAGCAGCTTCCTCTTAGACTGGGGATGGGATCAGCAGAGATGTCTTACAGCAAACATCTGAAGTTCAAAGCAGACAACTGCTCTTCTTTCTTTTTGTGGCGGTTACTCTAGATTGAGTTAGTGCTGTACAGATGAGCCCTTCCCCTCTGATCAGCAGCTTTGTTTTCTTGGAAGGAGATCTGGAAGAAATTAGATATGCTAATTAAAGGAACAGGGTGATGGCACCGAATTGTCACTTCATGTAATATTGGCTTTGTAGAGATGATCAGCTGAAAGTACAGTTAAAACGCTTCCAGGATAGTGGTTTGTGTGTTAAGATCTTAAAATACTATAGAGATTTAGCATAATGGTTAACATCAGAAAGAGAGTATTTTTTAAGAGATTCCATGGTATCTAAAATGCTGATGGTTTGCTTAATTAGATTTCCTAGCACTAGCCTAAAACATGGGGGTTTGGCAAACTGGAAGTGCTGCTGGTGAACTCTATACGCTTCTTCCAAAGTAAGGAAGGGGTAGATAGGATAAGCCTCAAGGAAAATCAGTCCTGTTTCCTTTTTGAGAAGAAGATTCAGGTTGTGCTAGAGGGCAAGGCCCTGAATCTACCATTCTAGTTTTTATCAATTGAATTGCAACAACTTAAATTTGTTCATGATTCTCATTTTTGTACAGAGCTCTGGAGTCTCTATGTGTCATCAGCCTGAGTTTAGGAAAGTGGAGATTTGTTTGAAGATTCCCACTGTAGTTTCCTGGAGATGTTCCAAACCCAATTCCTGTATCGATACACAATATTTCAACTCGTGCACCTCTCTAGTTATCACCTTGATTTTAATTCAGGCAAACAGCAATGAACATGCAATAACTCTGTGTTTTCTTTCCTTATAATGATGCTCAGGTGCAACACCCAGTAGCTCGGGGTGACTAAGGAAAGTATTTTGGAAGGGGTTTTATGCAGAATACTGTGTAGTTTTTAAATGTGGTACACAGTTGTCTTTTGGCAACATTTGAGCCTTTAGAGGAACACCGTGCTGCTTTAGCTATGCTTGCAGACCCCTTGTGCTTTCTTCTCTTTTAAAATGCCTTTTAAAAAAATCTCTGTGAGCCTGATAGTGTTTTTCAGCTGACATAGCTGGTAGTTATGGGGCACTGCACACAGCACATGTAGCAAAGGTGAACCACACCACAACATCTGTTCTTACTTCTCTCCCCCTCGCCTCCCGCCACCCTGTATGAACTGAATATCTTTTGGGTAACTCTGTTTCTAGTACCGTGGGTTAAGACTGATTTACACAGGCCACTGTAACTGTAGTATATCTTGAAATCTGAAACTACCTCAGGAGTGCTGGCACAGCATACTTTGTTTATCAGCACTGGATTGGGGAGAAAAAAGAAAGAAAACTCCTGTGTTGCATTTTAACATGATTTGCTCCAGCATAAGCAGTAATTTAAAAACTGCAATAATTGCACCTCCTTTCGTAGCCATAGTGAGAAACTCTAGAAAACAGTTCGCAGGAATGGTAACAATCACCAAACATATCCTGGTGAAAATTAGTCCAATGCCATGGAAGGAAACACTTTAGCGCTTTAGTTCTGTCTGATCATGTATCTTGTACCTTCTTATTTTAATATGTTCCCAATATATTGGATGAAACTTTCATCATGAGTATGGTAGAGAATTGTGATACACATAACTGGGGTGCACGTTAGGTCTCCTGCTAGACAGAGCTGCTCTAAATCTTTCCTCTACTAGGTAGAGCTGCCTGCATTTGAATCAGTGAGATTTTCAGTCCCTAAAGCAGTGACCACCCTATGCATGTGGAACATTTTGTTGGAAATTAGTAGCAGTCTTCTTCTAGGAAAAGCAGCCTTTTAGGGAGACAGTGCTGGGGCCACCCTGAATCTTTTGAGGAATGGCATCTTGCTCCAAGTGCCATGGCATTGAGAGATGTAGTATGGTCACTCCTACCTGCATGGACTGCCTGGGAACATTAACAAACAGCCTGAAACATCTGGGAGATGCAACTAAGAAATTTTCACTGGGCTCATGTAAACAGGACGTGCCCTAGATAAGCATATTTGGTTAAAAACAAAAGTTTCAACCTGAGAAAAAAGCTGTTAGAAAAGGCTAGTCGATCCATTTGCTGGGAAACACGACTGTATGAAATGGGATTTTGGAGTATATTTCATATAGAAATTGCTATTACACTGTACTTGCGAAATAACGATGTTAGTGACAATTTCAAATCTATCTCCTGATGTACATTTTGAACATCATGGTATCCTCTTGTTTCCCATTTTTTACTGTTCAGACCCTCCACAGAATATTATTGTCACTGCAGACCTTTTATCCAAGGACTGTTGATCACAGCACAAGAACTGTCATCCTATTTGCATTCTGTGGATGCATCATTATTCACAACATTTGATGTCCATAAAACACATTAAAACTATTTCCTTGAGCAAAAATAATCAGCTCTCGGCTGTACATATCATTTGTATACTCAAATTGTAAAATGTAAATTGATATATAAGAAAATGGCCCATTAACTTTTTCATTAATGACAATAATACATTTTGTGCATCAGCAGTAGGAGGACCCTACATTCATTCTAAGGAACCTGAAGGATAAATGGAGACTTCTTTGTATTTCATAAAAATGAAAGCTGTCATCAAGCATGTTTCAGAATTGGTTGGGGCTCGGGGTGGGGGTAGAGATTATTTTCTATGGCCTTACTTGTTTTTTAAACTATTCACATACTTGGAATCATTCTTAAAGTTAAAATACTCTAATGAACGTGATCCTTCTGCCTTTGAGGAGAAAATTGCACTGAAAGCCAACTGGCATTTTGCCTGAATAGAGGCTAAGAGTTACCTGAGGTATATGTTAAATATTCTTTGTTAAAAGCAGTATATGTGCACTGAATATATAAATTGGCCACAGCTCCCATCCATCTGGTAATTAATCGCCTCGAAACACTGATGACATTTTTTTAATCCCATCCCAGTTTTTGTTTTCACAATTCCTGTTTTAATTCTGGTGAATTCTATAGGTGCCTTAATGGCTGCTGTGTTTTCAGTTGCTAGATAACTTTTGGGAGAGTAAATCTATTCATGCAAAAAAAAAAAAAAAGAAAATGAAATGTAAATGACAAGTATTGCTGGGTTTTTTTGAAATATAATAGATAGCTGGATTACTGTTTCTTTAGGATTTACGCTGACTTACCTGGAACTTACTGTGTTTTTTATGTGTGTGATTTAATCACTCTGTGTCTTTTAAGATAATAGCAAGTGCTATTACAGTAATTCATGTGAATTAAGACATCCTAATATGTATACCACTAGCTGTCAAATCACTATATATTTGCCATTTGATTAAACCATAGATTAATAATTTTTCTATAACTGATAGATCATGCAGTAACAGATAAAGAGCATCTGATATTAAGTAAGTGAGAAATAAAATCTGCTTTCAGTAAATTGCTTAGAAAAATTACACAGTACATTTAAATTACCATTTGCTTAGCAACATGCCCTTGTAGACATTCCAGTGGGGCTATAAAATGATCGATTTACTTTAATTTTCTACTGAATCCTGAAAAAATGGCTATCAGTAACCTATCCCTTCATCATGGCATGCTGATTCACTCTGTGTATTAAATTTACTGGCAAGGAGCAAGACGTTAACAAAAAGTAACAGATAATGTGAACATTTCATGCATAATCTGTAATATGAGATATGTATTAATAGGGAAATTATGATGCATTCAATTATTCTGAAATGCCTTCCAGAGATGTTTTGATTTGGCTGCGCTCTGATAGTAGCAGCACAGCAGGGAGCATCTCAAGTGATGAATAACCTAATCTCCTAATCTCAAAATGGGCACTATTCACAGCTAGCCTAGGATAGACTGGTGGAAGAAACTACACTTTACAGACGCTGTTCTGACAAACAACAGCAGAAAATCAGCAAAAATCCTCCTCCTTTTAATACAATTCGTCTTGCCAATTGATAATTTTTTGGCACGGTGCTTCTACAAGTTTTAGGCGCTGGGCTGGAACAGAAACCTCTGCTCACCTCTAAAATAAACTTGGGAGACAAAAGGCTATAAAAATAATTGTGTGTGCATTTATGCTGTTAGCATTAAAGGTTGCTTTGTGGCATTATACAAAGGAGCTCTTTCTGACTTCCCTCAGTTTAATATATACTTGAAATGATCTTTACTATGTATACAATTCCAGCGCCCCCCCCCCCCCCCCCCCCCCCCCAAGAAACCCACCAGAACAAGAAACTGCTTATTTCTGTATCGTAAGCCCGATGTACTGGAGCGCTTGCTTGTGTGTAATTAAGCAGCCGTGTTTACTACTTCTCCTGGTGAACAATAGTCTGGTTTCCTGAGGAGGTCAAGCAGGATTTATTTTATTGTGTACAGTCTCAGAGTAGGCAAGGTGGCTGTTATTCCTTGTCCTGGCTCGGACGCTTTTCATTCACCACCGCGCATTGACTGCTTTGCTCTCATTTACTCACCTTTTTCCTTGGCATTTCTGCAACCAAACCAAAACAAAACAACAACCCGGGAATTAAAAATGCGGTGGCACAGCAAACAATCCTGGGAAGAAATGCTATGCAAATATGCCCAATTTTTTTTTTTTTTTTACACTTAATTACTTGATTGCAGTGGGCTCACTTTTTGATTAATGCAATTTGGCAAAAGGTAATATTACACCAGTGTATTACAATTTTTAGTAATTATTCAATGTTAATATGACAATGTTCCTGAAGAAAAATGAGAAGGAAATTGTATCTCTCTTTTGTCTTCAATTCACAGCCCTGCTCAGGAGGAGAATCCTACAAATACTTGTGTAAATAAATATGTTTTATCTTTGGGAGAAATCTTACTAAAAATTACTGATTGGTCCGCTCCTGCCTTCCTGTTCTTAATGCCGTACTTTAAAAATTATTGGCATTACAAGGGTGGAGAAATGATTTTATGTTCTTTTTTTTTATGCCGTAGTTTATTTGATTTACAAAGTGATTTGTTATAACAAGTACCTTTGCAGTTTAATCATAATGCCACATTGTGTGTGCTATTTTACAAGAATTGCGCTTTACCTTGCCTAATGTCTTTGGCAGCCCGGCTTCTGAGCTGTCTCTCTAATATAAAGCAGAGAAGTGTAAGACTACTTGGATTTCCTTTGCTTAAGCAATTTGATTTCCTCCGTGTTCTGTTTCATGTGAGCATTGTGTTAAAGTACAGCAAGACGTGGTGCTTTTTAAGTAGCCTTTACTCTAGCGGTCCCACGCCTGCTATTATATACCCTTCCTGCAGCACGCACTTTGCGCTGCGTTGCAGTCACTAATCATGGTTTAGCAAACAAGGAAGAAGTGGGCCCCATTTTATGAAACTTTCAGATGAGGGATGTTGGGTTTATTTCGGTCTTTAGTATACGAGAATGTACAATTGCTCTGAAGATAAATAAAAGATTCAGCTGGATGCCACTGGAGAGCAGAGCAGCATGTCTTTGGCATTGCTTGAGTCTTATCTGATTTGGATTTGTATACCTCATGGGGAATGGCAAAATATTGGAACAGACGGCTTGATATTTCCGAAGAATATAGTGGGCTTTATTAGCACCGGTTTCACTCCCTGACTGACGGCTTTTTCAAATTTTTTATCTTATTAATCTGTGCTACTGTATGTAAATGTTATTCCTCTCTGCATAAGGGAGGCAACCAGCGATTTGTAATAAATGCTTATGAGTGCCTGAGGCTGCACTTAAACTTTAAAACATCTATTATTAAGTTGCAAAAAAACACTGTAATGGCCAATAGTGACCTCATAGGAATTTTAAACTGTGGTCTGCTCTTCTGCATTAAAAACAAAAAAATTGCCTGAAGTTAGAATTATGAGCAATGCTATTTTAACAGCTGCATTTTGATTATTAAAGTGTGTTTTACAACTGAATTACAATGCTTTTATGGACTCTAGGTATAAGATTTAAAAAGGTCATTAAACATAGTCGGTTTTGTCACAGTAGGTGTCATTGTATACAATGGACACTATACAATCTATTTTATGTCATACTACTTAGGATTTAAAATAACATGGAGAAGCATTTTACTTCGCTTAAGCATGTAGATTACCGTAGAGCTTTTCAGGTATTTTGACAGTTTGCAGTCCAAAATGACTACTTTCATTATTATTTTATTAATTTGATGAGAAGCCCTACAGATTTTTCTGTGTATGAATGATCCATTTGTCTCAGAAATAATTAAAAATGCCAGCCTAGAGCAACAAGACAACAGAAACACTTCTGGCAAATCAATGTTGAGAAATGCATTGCTTGTATGGTAGCCAACTGTTTAGTCCTGAGCCATTTTTACATTTTCTCAGGCTGATAGAATATGGGCTCATTGACAGTAAGTATTGACCTGCAGCATAGGCTAGGAAAATGCAGGACCTATAAATGGATTTATCGAGTATGTCATGGGCTGGCTACTATATGCAATGTTTACATCTTTTGGAGCAGAGATGCAGGCTGAAGCGCTGCATTTTCTCCATCAGTTAGGAGCAATCCCAGTTGCAAATGCGAACTTCAGTGTTGCTGCCCTTCGACTCATCCGTTAGACTTCGAAACACTTAAATCTTTAATTTCCCTTTCATTAATTTGTCATGGTGTTATCCTTGCTCAGAACTGAAGTACAAACAATTGGTGACTCGGGTTTCTGGGTGGCTGTATGTTAATGAGCGCAAGGGGAAAAAACGATAAGTATAGAAACCTCAAAATATTTGACAAAATGTCACAAAGGATTGTATTTGCATGTAGTACTCTGGGTAGGACATAATGATTAGTGTGCAGTGCGTTTCTGGCAGTACCTACTCTAGCTTATCCTGATAACATGTCGGCTGCACAGCTTTGAATATTGTATATGTTCTTTGAACATATCTATGACTAGCGTAGCTGTCATTCTATTGAAAAATGTGGCTGCACGAATGCCAATGCTGCTTTAATTTTTTTTTTTTTTTTTAAAGAGGACGACTTCTAAATAATTATTATCATGCTAATAACATTTGTATTCTTTGGTGTATAATTAAGATCTGCCTGTCTAAGCATGAAATAGGGTTGAAATCTTGAATAAGTATGCTATCCTTAACCTATTTAGTAAATCAATTTTAATTTAGTATTCTTTAGGTTAAATCATAACAATAGAATGGCTGTATATAGAAAAATCCACAATTTATGGCTGTAAACCTTCTCGGAAATGCTTAATAATAAGCAAAGCTTCTGTGAAATCTAAAAATCAACCATTATAAATGTAAGTGCTGAATTTAAAAAAAAAAAAATGATTCAGCAATTACTAAAGTCATGTGGCTTTTAATTACCGTTAACTCTTTATTACTTAACATGAAATCGTACATGCGATTTTATCTACAAGCCCCTGTAGGTTTGGAATGCTTTTTTGAAAGACTTTTTCTTTGAGCCCTACCCATTTCTTTAAAAATGTAAGGCCGTAGTGAAACTGAATTCATGCTCTATAGGTACATTACCGTATTTGTATTTCTTACTTAAATACCTAGTGAACCAGCTGGAAGGTCGTTGGGGAAAAAAACAAGATGTCTTTTCAAAGAGGGACTATGTTAGTGGTGAAGGGATAGTTGCCTCAAAACTTAATACACACCTCTGCAAGTGAGTGATAGAAACCATTTGCATAGCCACTGGATGGGGGCGATGGGGAGCGTACCAGTCCCTGCATGTAGCAATGATGACAGTGCATGAGCTGCTCATGTGCACATCTAGCAACGTCTGCTAGGAAAAATCAAAACAACTCGTATAAAGAAATGCCTTGGTGCAGAGAAGCCTGTTACTGCCAGAGCTCAGGTACTGTGGTCACATGCTTAGGCTTACGTTCTTACTTCAGAATTTCAGTTTTGCTAGGTAGACACATGCCTAACGAAGGACTGATTCCTGGTTGGAAAGGGAAAAGTAGGAGGAGCAGGACAGAAAAATATCCTTAGATATGATATGGAACTGTGTGCTTGCTTTGGTATGCGAAGTTTGCATCCCAGGGCTGTGCAGATTCCCTGCTTCCCAAACTTGGTATGTGGTCTGTATTGGTTGTGCTGCGTGTGAGATCATCTGTAGCCGTAGTAGAGGTAACAGAGATTTCCCCAGCTCTGCCTGTGATATTTCCAGGCTTTATTTGTTCGGATCGATGAGACTGGGTCCTCCCAACAGAGTTCAGAATACAATGACAGTGTACAGCCTGTATGTTCCCTGCAGAGCCCCACAGCTTCCCAGGTGCCACGTTGCAGAAGCAATATACCTGAACACTAGATCAGATTCTTGAGCTTTTTCCATGTACCAATTTTTTATTTGATATTATTTATGCTTCCTCCTACATCAGTTGGCTTTTTTAATGTTTTCTTCCTATGGCTTTTCTGTGTAACAGTTGCATAAAACCAATAGTGATAAACCAGCTCTCGTTAAAGACTCATTGACCGATCCTTATCTGTTTTAAATTGGTGATCACTGCGGAACTACAGTGATTTACAGTAGTTGAGTATTAGATTCATGATGCCTTGAGAAAACACCAGAGAAGCACAGATTGTAAGTGTGGTTTTATTATGGGGGAATATTCATTGGGGACAGTCTGTCATTGTTGCTGTCTCATTGTTGCTATTGCCAGTCATTTCCATGGTGCTAAAATATACTTTACAATATTTGGTAGTCTTGGATAGATGACCAGTTAAGCAGAAACAGCAGAAGTGAGGAACGTAATTTGAACACCTCACTTCTTTATGTTCCTTTATGAACCTTAGACACAGCTATTATCTTATAATGGCACATTTTCCTTTAAAAGGCCTCTAACAAAAGTACAGAATTGGTATTTTTGAACAGACATAGTTTGCCTACCATTTGCCCCAGTGTTTTTGTCAAATAACATCTTACGAAAAGCCTGTGTTAATGTAGGCGTCAGGTGACTTTATTGGTTATGACAAATGGTCTGTATGCTTCCTTTGATCTCAGGCAGTGGTGCTACAATCTGGAGTGGCATACGCTTGCAGCTCACAGAATCACAGAACTCACTGCAAAACGAAGACGTGGCTTTAGATACAGAAGTTCTTCAAAACACAGGTTCCATTACTGAATACAGAACAAATGTGAAACCTGGATGAAGTTTTCATTAAGGTGAAGCAAGGGGTACTTTGTGTGCCAAAGAGAAACCTGGAAGCCTAGCGTTTCCACTGGGAAGGAGCTGTCAGAGAACATGGCTGTGAATTAAGGGGAGAGAGAGGAGGACACCTTTTAAGGAAAACAGCATCTGGGAAGGAACATTACAATCTATAATTCAACAAACCATTCTTCCATGAGACTTTCAAAAGTTAGGTCATTTCAGCAAAGATGAATTCAGCCCGTGGTTCTGTAAGGCCCAGGAGGCTCTGGCCCCAGTAAATTTATTTTTTCTTCTGTCTATATTTTATGAAGTGAATGTTTGCGCTCAAAGTTTGGGAAGACTTCTAGTAGAAGAACCTAAGCAGTTTTTCCCCGTGATCAGGGATAAAACTACAAGGAATATATCCTAGCAAGTGAAAAATCTATCTTTCCCCATACAATTTGCTTTGTTTATCTGTTCATATAATAATAAGATAACTTTAAGGACAGCGCCAAGCCACAGTCAGTATTCTTTATGGTGCCAGTCCCTGCCTTTACCTTCTGTTAACACACTGCTGTTTGCTTTGATTCATTCAATATGTAAAAGAGGGCTATCCTATTTTCTGAGCACCTTTATGTAACAATACTAGAAGTAGGCATCATCAAGCACTATCAAATAAATAATACTATTTCAAAATAATCATAGCAATAATAACCCAAACCCTTTGCCCTTCAGCTGCCTACTTCTGGAATTGCTTAATTAGAATAGATAGTCTTGGCCATAACCCCAGAAGGTTAATAAAGTGGGTCTTTGAATCAGAAAGGATGAAATTCCAAAATTGAGGATTGTCTGTGTTGAATACAAATCTAAACCAATTCCTGTTGTTTATATGAGAGGGATTCCAACTCTAGCAGTTTTGCTGATCTTTGTTGATATACAGTAGGAAGGGAAGAGATTTCCGAAGCAGCCGGGTCTTAAGCCACTTAGGATCTAATCATGTCCCCTGATTTGCAGTTAGAAATAGCTGGTCAGATCATCTCAGAAGCATTATCCAGCCAGAGTGTTACAAAGAATCGTGATGTCTTAAAAATTGTAATGAAAGGGTTTTATATTTGAAACCTTTTATCTTTTTATAGAAAAATAATTTAAACCACTCCCAGTGTTTGTTTCAGGCAAAAAAACCCCCACAACAATCTAGATTCATTCACCTCACTTCAAACAACAGTATGATTCCTTTTTAGTTCCATTAACTTGATTTTTTTTGAGTGACCTGAAATTCTTTTTAGGTGCAGATGAAGAAAATGCGTTTGGCTCTGGCAGCTAGGCAAACACCACAAAGCAGCTGATGATGTCTTTGATGGTACTGCTAACAGCCCAAACTCAGTTAGGTGTCAAGCTGTCTTAAACTGGCCTGATGTCATTAAAGTCAGTGGAGCTACACTGATTTATACCCAAGGCACCGCATATCTTTGACAGAGATTCTGACTGCTTGTCCGTACTGCATTTATTTATTTATTCATTTGTTTATTTCTGGTGAATTGTGTCCACTTTGCCATTTCTATCCTCTGAAGCTTATCTACCATGCAGGGAATTTTGGGACTGATTTACTGATTTGAGATTTGGTTTATGTAGCACCAGGTGTCTGATTTTGAAACCATTTAGAAATATTTAATTAAAAATAATTTAAAACCTTGAGTGAAGCAAAATGTAGCCCAGCTTGGAAAGAAGCCACACAATCTGTAAGATAAGTCTTCTATCCTAGTGAAGTAGCTTCAGGTTGGTACATGGGAAGTTTTCTCATTGCTTTGTCTTGAGGAATTATTTGTTCTTTGGAAAACTTTGCTTCCGTAAGGAGAAAGCAATTTCCTGTTCAACCCAACAATTCTGTGTTTCTGTGCATTGTAAAATATATTTTAACTAAAGGAGCTGCTACTGATCTCTCAGCTTTGGCAGAAGAGACTTGTGGCCTTGCGTTTTCTTGTGATCTGTATACACATCGAAGTTTGCTTCTTATCAAACTAGTTAGCAGCTGCTGACCTAAGATGGCTGAGAACAAGACAACAGCAGTCACTATGTCAATGGCAGTCGGTATTATTCAGAGAAAAGCCAGAAACACGGTAGCATTTATTGTCCCTTGACACTAGCAGCTTTACTCACCTTCTCAGTCAAACGGGGAGTGAGTGGCATCCTCCAACCAAGATATTTAAGAGCTGACTGATCAGAGGTGAAAAGACAAAGACTAGTCTGTGAAAGCTGATGAACATCTTTCTGTTGGCCTCTGGCCTCAGACACTAGCAGAAACACCAATGCTCAAGTGCCTGATAGACCGAGACACGAGCAGCCTTATGGACAGACCAGTGCCAGTCCTCGCGTGCTCCAGGGAGGCAGCTTAATTGGAAGTGGTAGAGGCTTGCTACAGCTCCTGGGAGGCAAGGTTCACTTTAACAGGGACAGACAAAATGGCTCATAGCAAAATAAATACTGTGTCCCAGAGGCTTGAGGATGAGGGTGTGAGTGTTGGTTAACTTCATTGAGAAACTTACTTGAAGTTTTTCACCAGAAATCCTTCACAGAGGTATAATTTGAACCTGTATTTACAGTTTTTGTCCTGTAAAACAAAGACATGGAAAAGGAAAAGGGCATCTTTTTTAGTGGCTGAAGCTTCTTATCAGAAGAATAATGCAGTCGGGTATATGTTAGCTACCAACAGCAGTCTAAATACCTCAGTGTAAACTCTGATGAGTGCTGAGTCTGCTTAATTTTAAGCACTAAATTCAAATATCTAAATTAGGGATATGGACCTATTAATCAAGAAATATGTAATGGACAGAGAGACAGAGGACAGTTCAGATTTGTCTACATTAAACCCCACCTCTGAATTGCTCAGTGTCTAAAATTAGAATCCACTCTGCCAGTGATGAGTAAGAATCAAAACTGTATATTGGGTGAACAGCCATACAGAAAGGGAAAATGGAAAGGGTGACTTTACCCTTGAAAATGATTCTGAATTTTTAAACGATGTGTTTAAGTAAAGAAACTGTGTCCCAGCTATGGGAAGTCACCTTCTTAATTCTGAGACCTGAGCATTGAATCTTTTATGGGAATCTTGGCTATGCATATAGTTACAGACATATCTACCTGTACATAAGTATGTAATCCTCTTCATTTCTGGAACCTTTAGACATTTGGGCTACCTCTGTACTGTTGTAAATTGCCAAGTAGAAATTATATCTACCCTATGTTAAGTCCTGAAATGCACCCAGGAATTGTTTGGGAGAGTAGTAGTTGACCCTGATCCAAGCTGGGCTAGAGGGATTGCTGATAACTTAAGTGTAGACAATCTTGTCTCAGTGCCCAGAAATACTCCCCAGCACTACTCAATTTATTGCTGCAGATGTAGTCGAAGCATTGCAGAGGTCCTGTATGCATAATAAGAGTGGTCAGTATTGCTTCCAGTGTAACAGTGTAGACAGTGTTTTAGATGTCAGGAGGGTTCTGCTGCCATCTTTCTAATCCCCCTGTGAAACTTTTTCCTCAATCTGCTATGATAGTGCTGATCTACTTAGCCATTGGCTGAGTTCACCAGCATGTGCCTTCTCAAGTGCTTGAATGTAGAATGAGCACAATGAAACAGCTGATACATGGATCCCCACACAGCCTGTCACTTTCTAGAAACCACTGGCAAGGAAACGTGCATTGGAGACATTTTCTTGTTGCTGGTAAGCATGGTCTCATCTGGTGCTGCTCTCCAGCTGGATCTTCAACATGTCAAACTAGTCAAATACAGTTCTTTAAATGAGAAAAAAAAAAAGTGTTTCATGCCCAGAAATAAATGCAAACACTAAATTCATTTCCCTGTGCTCCCCTCTCCCCAGTTCCTAACTGCTGTACATTTTCATGAAGCTCTGAGCACATCTTTGTCTACTGAGTTGACTATATTCTGCTGTTGAAACATAGCTGTTGTTAAATATTTTAACCTGCACGCAGAGGTGTAAAGTACAGTACCTGAGAAGGGTTTGGAATAAAGGAAAGCTTGGGAAGTAACTGCTGAATGACAACTCTCTCTGAGAAATTGGTTTGTTTTTACAAAGTGCTGTGGAGGTATCAGACTGAAATATGTATTCCTCTTTCCTTTATCTTCACAAGAAAATAGATTAGCTTGTGATTCCAGGGAAATAAAAAAATCTTTCTTCCACTGCTTTCGAGTTCATGCTCAGGCAAGGTGTTTGTACCAGTGAGGGCTGGAAATAGGGTATTAAATTGTAAACTTCCCCTGTCTCTCCTTACCCTTGTTACTGGTCAGCTGATGGTGCTCACCCTGTGCACTTCTATCAACAAGCCTGAAGGGGACACTGGAAAATCTGGCACTTCATTCAGTACAATACATCTGTTACTTATTGCATGCATCTGATGGAGTGTAGCTTGGCTCACAGGTAAAATTAATCCCAAAGTGGTAGTGTGAGGTCAGAACCAGAAGCAAACTACCAGATTAGCCATTAAAAGGAAGGAGGCATCCTACATGGACAAAGCTGGTGATATGAAGGTGGAGGTTAGAATCCAATTTGTAAGAGATTAAGAAAACCATGAAAGAGTAACAAAAGGATTGCTTTGAAAAGTAGAAGAGAAGCAGCTAATACTTGACAATACACTGACTTAACATCTCCTTCACCAGCAGCTCAGCCCTTGCATATCTCTTGCTGGAGAAGAGCTCCATTCTTCCATTACCAATAGGATTCCTCTAGTCTTTACTCGTATTTTTTTGAAGAGCATGTGCCTTTTCAAGTAGGCTGTAATGGACACAGAGCAACACGGCTGTGGCTGCAGTGGGCAAAGTGAACAAAAAGTCAACTTGGAGGTTTTCACACTTGGAGGTTACCACTATAGCAAGGCTAACAAACTGTGCTCTTTCTTCAGCTTAGCTGGGGATAATGACTAAGTGACTAGATGCCCTCCTTCCAAAAATAAAGCTTATTTAACTATAGAATAAAAACATTTATGAGAAAATATACATCTTTAAGCAGTAAATAGAGAGGACACAAATTTTGTGTGTCAAATCTATAGCTGTCTTCTGTGAGAACCTTGTTAAGTCCTAATTCCTGTATATTTCTGCAGAGAGCCTATGTTTCGGCTTATCTCTCAAGACAGCTGATCTCCCCTTTTCTCCTCTGACAGCTTTTAACTATATGATATTCTTTAGATCTGTAATATCTCACCCTGTGTCTTCACTGGAGACTGAATATAGGATCCTTGAAGTCAAGAGCTTCTCTGCTGTGTTTCAAGTGTGTCCTGGGACATTGTGTATGACTTTCCAGCACATGCCACTATCCTCATAATAATGGGAGGATAATAGGAGTTATACTGTGTGTCTGAATAACTAGGTTGTATATGTTTTCTTTGATTGTTGTCTGGCATCTCTGTGTCTGTCACATCTACATTTTCCCTTTGTTGTTTATGGTGATTTCTCCTTCCATGGGCTTGACTTGTACATTTCTTAGTAGAGAACCACAGTTTTCAGCACACTTATTTCCTCATTGTCTGTTCCTGTTTGTTTCCAATGTAAGAATTTAGACAACCTCCTGCTCTCTTTCTGTCACCCTCTTCTCAAATCAGAATGCCACGAATGATCTGAAGGGCATGGGGAAAAAAGACTTTTGTTACTTAATAATTTCTTCTTAACTCTCTTTCCTGCTTTTTAACTTTGATATTTATGTAAAGCTATATCTTGTTTTTGTTCTTTGACTATGATATGATATTTTGCCTTTGATAATCACTGTCGTTCTGATTTTCTTTAATTGTCCTATATAGACAAAGTATCTGGAGAAAGGCAAGCTGTTATGATAGAGAACTTTGTGCTTTCAGCAGAACATTTTGGCAAGGAAACGAGGGGAGTGAGAAGCTGTAAGGATGAATATTAATAATGTCTCAATTATTTTACAGCAGAAGTCTATTTACTTGATTTTCAAAATGTATTTGAGAGGAGCACTCTTGCTAAGAGGACTTGAAACTGAAATAAATAAGACGAGCAGAAGGAAAGCATCATCTGAGCAAAATATAAAGACTATATGTCATACTAACTGCTTTTAAAAGAATCTCCGAACTGTTTCCTTTCCCTATGGCCAAGAGAGCATATTGCAAACAATATGCTGTGGTATTACTTCCCATATTTGCTTATGTGAAATCATATAAAAAAGAAAGAAGGAAGAAGTTCTTTTTCCATTGTATTGTCTGCTCCATCCATCCCCGTAGAGGAGAAGCTGCAGCATCTGCAGGGTGGCACCGCTGACCAGCTCCATCCATGCCTTTGGTGTTTGCCCAGTGCCTAGCAAGTAGAGATGCTGAAAGATAGCATCTCAAAATCAAGTCTAGCATTTAAACTTCAAGAGAGATGCAAGTGATGCCACACGGTGCACAGGATGGCTGTTGTGCAGAGTAAGAGCATGTCTAGCCAGGGGAAGAAAGGGAGTTCAGCCTTCTTAACCTAATACATGCAGTGCACTTAGTCAGGGAACTGCAGTGTCTCCATAGGCAGTGGCAATGTCTTTGTTGTCTTAGGAAGAAAGTAAAATGCCAAGATGTTGCTTTGCTGGCCAGTATATTTAAATATACTAAAAGGCACTTATATCTCTGAGGAGTCTGTAAAGTATATTTGATCTATTACTTTACGTGCGCTGTGAAATAATAAATAACCCAACAGATAGAATGCTGCATGACAAATTTGAAAGTGTTTTCACTTAATCTCTGCCTTGATGGGACACTAATCTATCTTTTAAAACATTTTCAAAGGTGTCCTCACAGACCTATCAGAATTAATGGCGTATTCCATTGCACTCTGGATTGTTGAAAACAGAATAGCACATTATCACCTAGTACTATAGATACTATCACCGAGGACTATAGACACTTAGCAGGTAAATACAGTGGGCAGCAAGCAGTGAGAAAAATATATCTCTTGCCTCACAGAAATAGTCTCTCAGAAGTCAGTGGAATAAGACAAGTGTACTTGATTTCATATAGCAATAGTACAACTCTTGGAAAAGTAAAGCATAGCTATCCATTTACTAGCTGTAAATAACACTCAAAAAGGTAATGTCTATACAGTGTTTTAGAAATGTAAAACTACTGCTTTTTCATGTGACACTCTTCAAGATGTACTATTTATTACCTCACTCATCAGCAACTATTAGCCTTATGAAGCAGTGAAGAACTAGACTAGGTTACAAGCAGGTTTGGAAGGGCCAAGACAAAAAAAAGGCATAGTGTAAAAGGCTGCCTAAATTTTGTGGATAATTTTTCTGTACAGTCCTAGCCCAATTTGTGCCCAATCTTTACCCAATTTGCACAGAAGCAACAAGTGCTAAATGCCTCTGGACATTAGGACCTGAATGCCATTCTCAAAATACGTATTGGTAGAGCTGTGGGGAAAATTGTTGACAACAACAGGCCATTTCAGAGATGTTGTCTTATTCCCTGCTCTCAGATTAATACTGTATCAAACCCCACCTTCTATTCCCCGTTTGTGTCTCAAAATTTGGACCTCTGGTTTCGATTGATAAATTGAGAGATATCAATCACAAAGAAAAGATTTGTGTTGATTCTGCTTTTATCACATTCCCGTTGTTCACCTAGCATGGACCTTTTCCAGATGTTCAGTTCTGGTCAGATCCTTCAAGTGAGTTTCCAAGTGTCAAGTCTCATGAGCATCTTCAGTGGGGAGTTTCAGCTGACAATCTGCTTACCTAAGCAAACGCCAAAATCTTGCAAATCATCTTTGAATGTATCATACTCAGGCTTTACTTTTTCAATGGATGAAAAAAACAGAAAGTTTCTATAAATGTTTGTAGCTGACGCTACCCAAAGTGTACCTTATGTACTGTACATCAGCTCTCAACAGAAGCTGGAATTTGAATTTGAAAAGAATTTGAAAATTATGTTGACAATTTGCATTCCCCAAAAGTACTTCAGCTGTATTTCTACATTTTCACGGCTTTCTAGGGGTTCTAGAAGGAAAATTCTTTCTTCCACCTCAAATCTTTTTGCTGAATGCTCAGACATATTTAGGTATTTAGTCCTTCCAATCCAATTTATTAACTGTACAGTGTCTCCTTTCATCATTTTGCCAGTAAAAGTACTGACATAGGGCCGAGGTTAGAGCTACAACAGGAATGAGAGAAAAAGGGCCTCGAGACATTATTCTCTTCCACTAAGTAGCTCTGCGGATTCTATTACAAGGATTTAGTATATTGGTGAGCTTTAGGTTTAAGTATAGTTCTTCTGCATAATCATTTGGGGATGATTCAGAAGGCTAAATCTCTTCTAAATATTAGAATGATAATTTTCACTTTTCAGCTTTTTGTCCCAAACCCTTTGGAACCAATACCTTAATGGCAAAGAAGGGCTGTGCAAAAAGAAAGGAACCAAGCTATTTCTTGCAATGCATTTGTGATGGTGCAGCAAAAAGTGTTGTGTATTAAAGGTTGGTGCGTCTCTGGAGGCAGGTCCTTCTATTCTTGCATTATAGCAGTGCAGGTGAAAGAACTTTACTTTCTCTTGCTAATTATGTGGAGACATTTTTCATCGGTGGAGCAGGAGGTGGGAAACGCTGTACTGCAGGTGGGATGGTGCCACTGCTCCCGGGTTGTCATTAATGTAAAGCAGGTGGCATGATTATAGCTAGTGAGAGCTTCTTTCTGGCAGGTGGCATTTAGGCTCTTGGACTGTTCTATTTTCTTCCTTCTTTATTTTTTTTAGAGCAATGAAATGTGGAAGATGTACAACCTGTAGGATAAGGGGAAAGGTGGGTCTGTATTTAGTAATACATGGAAGGCTCTCTGTAGCACGATCACCAACAAAGTCACGCAGACATGACAGAGTGGTGCTTGGATACAGGTGTGAAAATAGTCCAGCAGATATGAGCACCCACTCTTTTAAGCCTGATTGTAGGACCATTCCTCCTTCAGAGGAGCGATGAGAAGAATCATTACTACATCAGTTAGGTTTTTGTTCATATCTTGAGCTGAAGCCAACTTCCCTCAGGCTTAATTCAACATTAAGTAGTGCTGAAAACACCAAAGAGGGGTGTATGTGGGGGGAGAAGTAGCATATTCTTTGCCTTAAGTGATGCAGATCCTGGTGTACTCTGTGTAAGAAGAGGTGCAATATGCTTTCTCTAGTTCTGTTTTTATGGTGTACTGCTGATAATAACAAGAAAAGAAGACTGTATGAGTCTGAAATGGTATATGTTTTTGCTTTTGACTCTGCTCCTTCCCATCATAGTTTTCCCATTTCTTTCACATAGATGTTGAAAGTAGGAAATAAGCCCAATTTTGGTTTGTTTGTTTAATTCTAAATGAGAATTAGAAAGGCAAAGTATTTCTGCAGTCCTTAGAATATATCCTTCAGTTTCTTCACCTAGTGCCAAAAGCTAAGAGCAGTATCTTATAAAAGCTGGCCCCAACTTAGTCTCTTTGCTAAATGAGGGGAAAAAAAGACAGTTTATTTAAACAAAAGATAAGATGAATGTATAATAATAATGAGACATGAAAAAAATCCTAAAGCTGGTAATGTTCTTTGTTTTCCTAGGCAATCATTTGATTTAAAGTAATTTTAGCCAAATATTTTTATTCTTGTTCACTGTTGTTTTTGTAAGCTGTAATTCAAGTGTTATGAAATCTAATTATACAAGAAAGATTTGTCTAAATTCAAAGCAAAATCCCAAACATAATAATAAAATTGCTATACATCCCCAGCTCAGCTCCTGTGAATATTAGTTCTCTGTTCAAAGACTCTCAATAGGATTCAATTTTGACCTAGAAGAAGGTGGCAAAATGTATCATCTTGTAGTGATAAAACAATATGAGTACAAATGGACTCAATCCAGTTCTGATGTAAGTTGTAAACAATTAAAAGTACATGAGCTACAATGCCCAGAGCTGATAGCTGAAGACATTACTACACGCTTGGGGTAACTCTGGGAACCAGAAAAACAATTGTTTCACAATAGGACATAAAAGCACCAGAAAATATTTGTCTCCACAGAGTACTGCACAGTCTTGCAGGGCCGTGTCACGCGGAGGATTTTTCAGCAGGCTGGCATGAGTGTGAGTGATGCATAATGGCAGCGCTGAATGGATTTCTGAATAGATTAGTAGGTGACGTCATGAAAAAAAGGACTATTTATCACCATAATTTAACACAAGATGCAACACAATGGCTTGATGGATGCATTTTATGGTTTCCAGCCAATCATAATAATGGATCTATTGACTAAAGTTTTAGATGCCCTTTATACACCCTTCACGGATAAAAAAAGAACAACAAAAACAGAGAATGAAGAGGCTGAGAATATGTCAGAAAATGCTGGCCAGGAATCTTTTCAAAATTCAGGCTTTCTGTGTGACAGCCTTTTGACCCAAAGCTTCCCCAATTATTTTTATAAATGTCTAACGGGCTAATTATGCTCAACAAAGAGATTTCAGTTGAATATTGGAGTAATAGTCACTAACTCAGGAAACAAATAGGATTTTTCTTGTTGTTGTTGTCGGCCTTCCTTGTCAGTTTTGATGCCGAGATTCTTATTGTTGTCCTGCTAGGCCGGTAGCTTCAGCAGTGCCAGCTGGGTGTTTGAGTAGAAGATATGCCTGTCTTGTGACACTGAGGTAGAGGCAGGGAAGAAGGGAGATTCTCTGGCCTGTGCTGTTATGCCTTTAATATTAGACAGTTGATAGACAAGAATAAAAAGCCCAAAAAGTGGACACCCAGACCCTGGCCCTCTCATGGGAATATCTTAACCACTCAGTAACTGACTCTTTGGTCTCTCTTGCTAACTTTTCTTCCAGGGGATCTTTTTACTTCTCAGTTACTGAGTTGCTGAATAGGAAGAAAGTGGTTGTCCCTTCTCGGCTTGATGGTTACAGCAGTTTCCTGGGAGCTGGGAGATGAAAGTCGAAATGCATTTAGGACGAAGAGGGCTTAGCAGATTCTCAAAGGGAATAGAATATCTAATGAGCAGAAGATGTCTCCTCAGGGAGGTACTTTGATTCAGGAGAGAAGGGAGCTAAACAGAGGATCACGCTCCTTGGACCAAAAGCTTAATTTCTATATGCTGGAAAGCCTCCTGGATTTTACCTCTCAACACGGGCATGTTTGTATCCCTTTCAGGCAAAACACTGAAACTGGAGTTGAATTGCTGAGATCCTATTTGAACGTTTTGCCTAACATGGATAGTGTGCAAAACCAAGACACATGTGGGCAGTGCTTTCAAGCAAAGATAGAAACCACTTTTGGGATTTCACGTAAAGTAAGAAAATGCTTCTGGATAACTCTGGGAATTGGTTTAAAATTTCAAATGTCAGCCCATCTCTGATGTATGCCTACAGCGTGAAAATCCACCAGGTTCTCTATCTCCAGATACTGTGCTTCCACAGAGGGATGATCAAAGAAACAAGTAGGCTCACAGCTCCATAACTGCTTCCAAATTGGACTGGGTGGAAGAGGTTTTCTGAACATTGTTGTTGTTATCACTGGGCTCTGTGACTTACGTGTGGTCATTTAATTGAGCTTCCTGATGCTGACACGTTCTGTCTTCTTGCATGTTTTAAGTGCTTGGACTCCATGGAAAGATCTAAAATGCCTAAAACTCTGTATCCTAAACCCGTGCTTTTTGCTTCCTAACTTTTTCTACACTAAAAGCAAAAATCTTTAGCAAATATGTTTTGGAGATACGTGTAAAAGGGCTAACAGAGCAACAAAGAGAGAGGGCTGCGTTGTGAGATTGAAGGTGTAAACTTAGTAAAGACTAGTTACTTTGAACAACTTTTTCTCTATTCTGCTGAGAATCTGTGGCCAGGAGGACTGGGGAAGAACCCAGAAGTTTTGTTACTCTCCATTCATAGAACCTAGGAAGCAGGCTGAGAAGAATTGCCCACAGGGAGAAACGTAGTTTTTTCTCACATGGCAGAACAGTACAAACCACTTGTTCAGCTGAACCTTAAAAAGCTCTCCACTAAGCTGGTGGAACACTGGAAGACTGAACTTCCTATTTAATTTTATATGAACTAGCCTAAAAAATGACTTCAAGCTGACTAGGATTTAATTTTCAGTGCTAACCTTCAATTAATTTGTAACTTTTTTGGCACCCGGTTTGCTGGAAATGGCTGTAATTATGTTGTTTTCTGAACGGTGCATTCATTCAGACCATACCTTCTAAGACTATTTATACAGCTGAGAAAAAATAATGGTATTTAGGGGGATGGGGAGATGCTAAAAGGAAACTTATTGAAAAATTCTAAATTATTGATTTTGGACAAGTGTCTCATTAACTCTCATGTGATACTTTAAACTGAATGTTTAGCTCTTAATTTTAAGAGAATTTGGGGCAATGTCATTGTCTTTAATAAGAAATGCATGGTCAGCTTCCCCACGGTTGCCTTTTATGCATCTTTGAGGCTAGTGCAATTATATACTTGCTGCAGAACCCCACGTTGCTCTTCTGTGTGGGGTTTTATAATGATAGTGTTGTTTCTTAATTGATCTGCATAGCAGGGTCCAATTGCTGTTAGAGGAGAATTATTCAGAAATCTGAGAGGATGAGAACATACAGAGCAAATACATTACCTTTTTTTGGTAATAGAATATTGTGCTGTTTTAAGGCACAATAAACTGTATGTTTGCCTATATTGTAAAATGCCACTTGTTTTCAAAGGAAACATTTACTTTTGGTTTTTCCCTTCTCATTTTCTGTAAGTTTAGAAGCCACTGAGGTTTTTTGAGCATTCTTTTTGTGTGTTTGGCATTAAAGGTGTTTGTATGTGTTGGTCTCCTCTTGTCTTTAAACCCAGAGGATGCTCCCTGCTGGTATTCATAATCTCTTGTTTGAGTGTTTTTCTAGCTGAAGGCACACTTTATGAAGATGCCAATTTGATTGGATTTCCAGCCATATATTTGACATGGCTTTAAGGGCAGTCATATTTGTATATAGCCTTAGCAACCATAGTTTAGAACCAGAACTAATATGAAAGCTTGAAACTGTCATGAGGTTTTGAATTTGTAACTGTTTCTGAATATTTAAGAAAGAGCTCTTCTTTTTAGCTCTTGAAGTGGCTGCTTTAATGTTTCTGTGTGTCCTCATTTCAGAAGGGCCAGGTAGTGATAACCTCAAATCCTTCATGGTCCCTCTGGGCTCCTCCTCACCTGGGGACTCTTGCTGGAATAGGTGGCCTCTACAGGCTTCTGACTCATCTTCACATCATTTGACAGAAGCTCCCAAAGGGACTTTTCAAGGTACATTTCTAATTCATTCTGGTTTATCTAGACAGGTGTAGTGGACTGACACATAGCTGCATCAGAGACCAAGTTCCACCGATTTCCAAGGCCACAGCAGTGTGCACACACACTGCAACTGTACAGATGTGTTCAGGTTATTAGATACAGGGCATGATTTCTTTGGGTGAATAGCAGTAAAAACTTGTTGCCATAAAGGAGAGGCTGAGTCTGACGGAATCTAAATGACTCATTTTCAGAATAGCCTCCTCTGTTGAGGTAGGAAGGCACCTCTGGACATGGTCTAGTCCAACCCTTTCCTGAGAGCTGGGCCACCTGGAATAGCTCAGGGCCTTATTCAGTTGGGTTTTGAATATCTCCAAGAATGGAGCCTCCCCTATGGACAACCTGGTCTAGTGTGAGGTCATCTTTACAGTCAGAAAGATTTTCCTCTGTTTGAACAGAATTTCTTCTATTTCAGTTTCTGCCTGTTGCCTCTTGTACTGTCACTGGACACCTCTGAGAGGAGCCTGACTCCATCTTTTTGACTGACTTCTGTTAAGTATTTCTACACACCCATGCTATTCCTGCCAGAGCTTTCTTTTGTCCGGGCCATATGTTCCCAACTCCATCAGCCTCTCCTTGTATAGGAGGTGGTGCTCTAGTCCTCTCATCATCTCAGTGGCTCTCCCCTGGACTTGCTCTGGTATGCCTGTACCTTTTTTTGCACTGAGGAGCCCAAAACAGAGCACAGCCACCAGATGCATCTCACCAGTGTTGAGCCTTGCTGGTGATACTCTTGCTAAAGCAGCTGGGGATAGTGTTGTGTGTTAGTCAATACTCAAATGCCAGCTGATAGACGGTAAATGAATTCAGGAGAATATTGGATTCCATTGTTTCTTATTTTGTGTTTAGTTTACTGTAGCATCAGAAGTTATTAATGTGTACCTGAGCGAGCTGATCTCTTGAAGAGCACTTCAACCTCTTCTTAATCCTTTAAAACATTTCATTTTGGCTTTCTCAAGTAGCTGTGTAAGTGGTGGAAAGGAAGAGTAAACAGTGTTTCCTTTTTTTGGTGAGTTTTCTACCTGTAGATTTATGGGAGAAGTATTACTTCCCTTGAACATAACATTTTTTACTCTCCCTCCGTCTGAAGTTTTGTGGATTTTTGTGGGCTCACATATTTTTGTGCAAGGCTAGAACTGGAATACAGTGAGCTTGCTTCATGCTGCTGATGTTCACGTTACTTCTTAAAATTGCTGTTTGACTTATTCATGTCATTTGTCCTCAGAAAGGAATTTTATTGTTTCTTAAACTACGGTAGTTGGAATTGAAAAGTCTGATATTGGTCTGACAGATACCTTTTTATGTGGGGAACATAATTACTTCTGAAAGAAACAGAAACATTTTAAGATGTTCCTGCTACTTGGGTTTGAAATTGTAGAGGTGTTAAATTTATTATCTGCTTTCCCGATTGGGGAAACTTGGTTTTGAAGAGAAACTGCACCACTTGAATAAATATTTGTCACACAGGAGAGTCACTGTAGCTAAAAATGGCTTTTGAGCTGTGGGTTGTACAGATTCCTTCTCTTCTTTTTCCTGTACTGCAGACTACTTGTCGCATTATACCAGCGGAAAGGTGAAGCTGTGGGCCATTGAGCACCGATTTCTCTCAGTACCACAATTAGAGAGACACCTGTGCTAAATAACATTGTGCTGTTCCACTTTGTAAATTACAGGGCTTGGTCTCACTCTAAGATGCACAGATGTACGTCGCCTCCCTCCATCAGCACCCCTCTTACCTGAGCACACGCACTCCCTCCCAGCTCCTCCCCAAGTTAGCTCACCCCCTTTCTGAGAGATGCTGCAGACCTTGTTGCTCAGCGTCCGTAACAGCCCTTGATTAATGTGATGTAAATTCCTTCAAGTACTTCTGTTCTTCACGGCAAGTGTGTTTTTGGCTTGAAGAAAGGGGCAAAAAATGCACACCTCCTCTTTTTCTGCTCAGGTCTCAGGGTTTGACTGCTTTCCTTTGCAGTTTGTCTGCTTTTGCACTGCTCGATTCTGCCTGTTGTTTCAGGCTGCTACTCAAATTACACATATTCTAGTTATTATTTCCATCATTTAGTATGAATTTTACAGTGATGTTGTTTTTATGCTTCCATACCCTGCCACATGTGTTAACTATACAGAAACAGTTCTTCTTGTGGAAGAAATTATATACCAAAACTACCCAGTAAAAAGCTTGTTTTATGGCACTTATAAAATTAATGCCAAAAATGTATGGTAAAGCTTGATTTTTTGACATTAATGGCTAGTTATTTAACATGTTATGCTTTTGTAGTGCCTGGAAAACAGCACTTAGATGTTCGGATATGGTCTCAAATTCCCACCCAAGGATTCAAAAGTTTAAGAGACTATTAAGGGAAGAGTAGGCGAACAAAGCATACAGGTAATAACACCTGAAATGAATGGGAAGTGGAATAAATACCTGGGGGGGTTGATTTGTGGTTTTTTTTTTTTTAATGAGACAAATCCACTATATAATGCACTGCTTAGATGATCCTTTTACATAGCTGGGATCTGGCAGCAAAGACATTTGTTAATGCTGTACAAGGTGTCCTTCAGGAAGAAGTCAGCTCCACAGAGTTCCTGCAGCACCTCTCCACTCACTCTCTTTCAGCCCTGCCTGCACACATGAGATGGACTGATCCTCAGCTTTTCCTTTGCCATGTGTATGAACATTTTCTTTGCTCTGCCCTCTCTTCCTGTGGCGGTAAAACAAGACAGAGCTCACGTGCTGATAGTCATGGTCCATCCTAGCAACTCAAATGCCTTTTGATAGTGGAGACAGTCTTACAGAAAGGAAGGTAAAGAAATCCAGAGGCCATATAGACATAAATCAACAGGAACCATGAAAACAAAAATGTTTCAGTGAATGAGTTAAAAATAAGTATTTTGTGAGCCTGTAAGAAAAGGTGACAAGTCAAACACATACATCTTTATAAATTGGTAGACTCCAAAACCACATCATCTTATGCAATTTATGATGTGACATTTAGAATTAATTCTGTTTATGAACGTCTCAGTTAACCGTAGTTGTGAATATTTCTGTCCCTCAGGTGTGGCTTAGGGCTCTGTGGTGTGCTCTAAGAGGCTTCTTAGTGTGAAGTCTGGAAAATCACAGCCTCCAGAAGAAGCACAATGGTTTGTTAACTGTATCATACCTAAGAAGTTAACATTTTAAGGGGACTATTTTGGATAGAAAAGTTTTATCAGTACTGTTACCATATTCTTGAACCTTTAACTCCTCAGTCCAAAGGAACTGACTAGCCTCAGAGGGAGAGATACAGAACTTATAAGGAATGGATTAGAAAAATTTCTGAGAGACCTTGACATAGCTTGCAGAGATATATATGAGAATGTCTCACTGGAAATAGAGGGAAAGGGTTTTTATAGAGGTCAGAAACCCTATGTCTGGCTTTGCTGGATGATACAGTATTCATTTTTACTTCTGTTGTTGTTCCAGGACTAAATATTTCTTGTCTTAAGCCTCAGATCAGCTAATTGAGGAATTAAAAAAAAAGCAAGAATCTGTTTGAAGGGGTTCATTTGTGTGAAACTGAATATAAAGCCAACTGAACTAAATCAGAGGACAAGTGGAGTCATCGAGGTAGCTTCGTAAATGCAATTTAATATGGGAAAGTCATGTGTACGTAGCGTGCCTGCATTGTCTGCCCATGTGTATACAAGTAGAGGTTTTGTTCTGTAGATACAACATATCAATCGTTTCAGTTCACTTAGGATCAAGGACTGTTCTCTGATTCCCAGACCAAATGGTGCAAAGTGACTTATGTCCCCACTGATCATGGTTTTTTTTCCTGCAGATTGTTCATGGCCACATTACAGAACATCTGACCCTCCGTGGCTGTACGGCGTGGCTACAGCCAGTGTTCTCAGTTAAAACACTGTGAAATAATGTGTTTGAACTCACTAAAGCAGCATTTTTATAGCCAGACCCTGAAGATAGGTGGTTACATGTTTTGAGGCATAAAATGAGGCCGTGTGAACTGATGCTGCAAAGATTATTGAGATAGCTTTGAGGACTCCTTTAGCTTAAAAAGGCCAAACAGGTCTTGGGTCACCTAATGTGTCTAATGACAGCAGTCCTGCACTGAACTATAACCCAAACATGGAAGGTTTGGACTGAAGAGAGCACTCCTTAAAAAACAACCAAAGGAACCTAGGAGTGAACTGGCATGTCTACAGTACAAGACAAGCCCAGGAGTGGTTTTGAGTCAGAGAATTAAGGTAATTAACATTTTGAAAGTCTTTTTGGGAAAAGAAGTTATGTTAAATCTCTGCTGTGGGTGGACCTACCATACAGAAAGTACTTTAACCCTTCTATTTTTAGTGGGTTTTTGGGTGCTTAGAGGGGTTCTCTCTCATTCACAGAGAATCAATGTGTCTCTTTCTTTTCCCTGCGATGTGGTAGTTTTCTGAGAAACATGCATTTTAAACAAAAGAAAGCATAAATACAGGCAAAAGTGTCATCAGTTTAAAGTATTGCAAAAGTGGGTAAATTTACTCAAAAAGAGACAAACCAGCTAGTGGGTTTAGTGGAATTTATAAAATCCTACAAAATACAAAAGTGAAATGCTGTTATAGAGTCTCAATCAGTTAAAGGAAGCAGCAAACCTCCTTTTTCCCCCCTGAATAAATTCTAACCAGTCCTTAGAAAATGCATTGCCAGTCTGCAAATCAGGGTGACTTATCTTTCAGCTATAAAACTAAAACGACTTTCAGACCACTTAGCTAAAAAAAAGGGGGAAAAAAAAAAAGAGAAGACAGCAACTTTGTTGTTACTGTGTTACTGTCAATAGTATTGGATGCTTGGTTGTGGCTTCATTTTAGCAGTTTGACCTTGTTTAGATCAACCTGAATCAAATCGACAGACCTCCCTTACAATTTCCCCACCCCGTCGTAGAAAGCGCATACCCTGCATGAGTGTATCCAGCTGGAGATGTGCCAATAGAAGTAATTACGTGATGAAACTATTTAACTTTGACTAAAATACTCTCACCAGGTTCTTTCAAACCGTGTGTCTTATATCTTGTTGAAGCAATTTTATATCATGCCTTTAAAGTACAGTAATGGCCACTTGCATTGACAGAATCCTCGTAAAAGAAGAAGACCGAGACCTTGCTCATGAAGTGCTATTGATTTTCTGAGTTCCTGCTAGAGTTGCCAAAGATACAACACTATTGTTAGGGAGAGAAGATACTTTGGCCTTCAATATCACAGGAGGGTTCCTGTGTAAGCACAGGCGTCAATGGGTTTCAGTGATAAATAATGCATTTTGGTGATAACTGCCCATATTATTTTGTCAGTTTTATATGACTCAGCATTTGCTCTTGCCAAGCATTTCTTTAATGTCACCACTGGCTCTTGAAGTTTGAGTTAATTGTAAGTGCTATTTATATTTTAAAGGTCCATTTGCATGCTGACGAGAAGGTAAAGTTTCAGTTTACCTTAGGCTATGGTTGGTTTTGATCAGTGGGAAAACTTAAAGATCCCCCCAACATTTCTAACTGCAACATTTCTAAAGGTAAGGAGGGATTGTGAATGAGAGTTAAATGCCATACTATATATATATGTGCCTAGCAGAAGAGACTGTTCAGACAATAGTTCTGTGAGCTGCTCTGCACGAGTGCACGAGGCATGAAAGGCACTTTGAGCAAGTCTGTGTTACAGGTGATAGTGGAAAACAGAGAGCATCATCGCAAAGGATGCTGCTGCTGCTTCCCAGTGCAGCCAGCCAGGTCACGGGGAGAGTGGGAACAGCCTTTGCTCTGCACAGCTGAGCTGGCATTAAAAGGAGAACTGATCTCTACTTGTTTTGGGGACTTGGGTAGATTTGTTTTCCCAGAGAAAGGACGTACCAGTTTGTGATTCTGGGCCCTTTTCTGCTCCCAGGATGGTTCTATTTTCTGTGCACTGCTTGGGACAAATTGCACATGAAAGTTCTTTGGGTACCCTTGGCTTGTGTGCCTGAAAGGTTACTTGTTTTCCTGCTGTCCTTGAGGTTTGAATCTATGTCCACAAATCTTATTTGTGTCATTAGGCCATTGCAGCCTATATCAGAACTACCAGTAGTATAATCTCACCAACTGGTGAGTTACCTCACCCCAAACGTTTGAGGAAGCATTTACAGAGCTCAGTCCTAACGCTGCGAATTCTAATGGCATCCTCTGAAAGCATAAACTTTTACTTTTAAGCATTACAATTAAATCTTAATGGATCGTGCTTTTGTGACTATCACATTATTGTAGCCAATAGATAATTATTATTTATCAGTAGGGGGAAAAAAGGACTGGCTAAGAAAATTATAGCTATGATAATTAGTTTTTGATGACATTAAACCAATTAATATAATTTTATGTTTTCCATTTTGAGATTTAGGCAAGGTTGCCTTTATTTTCATTTCCACTCCAATGTTTGAGCCCGTTTAGTTCTTCTGAAAGGGTTGATATTGAGTGCCCTGGAGGGTGCCATCATCACCAGGCAACAGGGGAGACAATGCTGAAAAGAAATTGCACAACATAATTTCCCTCCACCTTCCTCAAATGTGTCCTTGTTCCAAATGACGTGAATCAACTTTAAGCCCTATTGCCCCCCTTCATTTCCACCCTGAGGAGCTTAGGGGGAGGGAAAAAACACCCCACCAATAGAGGCCCTGAGAGGAGATTATGCTGGAAGAAATATTGCTCACCTGGATTCCTGACTACACAGAAGTCCCTGGAAGTATCAGTTTGAATACAGTGGCACTTGGACAGTGGGGAAAAGAGAGGAGCTAACGTCTCCTCTTCCCATCTCATCTCCAGATCTGCAGCACTACAGTGGTGTTGCACTAATGTGCACTGTTTCGCTTCATCCTGGGGAAAGATTAAGGTTGTGTCCACCCAGATATCTAATCAGGGACAATGAGTGTTACAAAACTGAGTTCTTGGGGTTTCCTTCAGATACAAAGGAAAAAATTGCCTTACCTGATCTAAGACCAGCTCACTGGGAGCCCATCTGCCTCAGTGTCCTGTTCCCAGTGGTCATCAGTAGCACATATATAGGGAAAGAAGATAGTGTGGAGCAACCATATCATGAACCTTCCTCAAGTACTCAGCCTCCAGAAACCTGCTTGGGGAACTTGCAGAATTGAGGTTAATTCTAAGAGTGACTTAGTGGCTCTATTAATGGCCATGGATGTGGTCTCTTCCATTAATTTCTCCAGTTGCTTTTTTAACCATTTCAATATTAGCATTCAGAAAGTTCTGCAGTGAGTTCTGCAGCTTATTTACACTCTGCATGAACCGTCTCCTTTTGGGGTTTATTTTTTTGATCAGTTGCAGATTTCATTTGAAGCAATCAGCTGTTTCCTTCGTGCTTTGATGCTGCCTTCACGCCACTCATAGTTTTACAAACCTTCACTACACCCCACATCAGTCAACCTGTTATCAGACTGAAGGACCACAGCCAAGGAGACAGGGCAAGGAGAATAATGTAGGTTTGGAGGCCCTGTTGTAGGCATCTCCATGTCCATGTCCAAGCAGACCACATCTCCTCCACTCTCTTCTCCTTTATACCTGTGACCTACAATGGCAAGGCCAGTGAAAAGCCAGAAAGCAGCTACACAGCACTCTCAAGAAGTTATCTTTGAAGAAAGTTTTTGTTGTTCAGTTGGTTTGAGGTTTTTTGTCTTCTCTTTTTTCGGGCAAAGAAGAAATTGTCTGCTTATGTATGAGAAGAATCTAGATGAAAGCAGTAACTAGTTATATGGTGGTTTTTATTTCCTTTGAGGCTTAATGTAAAAGGGGTAATGTTGGAAAATGAGTATAAATGAGTTTACAAAAAAATGTTTCTGAGATATCTCAAAAGGCAGGAATCTTTGTCATCATTTAAATAACTAGAGGAGCATCACTTCTCCAGTCTTCAACCCGCAGCATGCTTTGTCTGCAACAGGTCTTGTTTTCTTCACTCAGAGGACACATGCTGTTAAGAAGTTAACAACAATAATGGCAGTAGATCACACATGACAGAAGGATGGTGAGGAAAACTAGGTTTGTCTTTTTAATTGTGATTTTAATATTGCTTTCCCTTCTCTCAAAAGACTTCTTTCCTCTTATTTTCTGTGCTTAAACAGCATAAGGCAGGAGTGATCTTTATTGACATGTATATTTGCCGTTAGCCAACCACCTCTGAAAGCGTACCTCATAAGCAAAACTATAAACAGATTTACTTTTGACAGCAAAGAATATTTTGGCCTATTTTACTGCCTACAGAATGCCTGGAAAGTTTTAAATTAATGACAATGAATGCAAAGAAAAAGGGAATCAAAGAGCCATTTACTCCCTTAGAAAGAGACCTGTTTCCCCTCACCTTGCTTTATTTTCTATCTGCTTTGGCTGAGAAAACATTTTAAAATGTTTATAAGCACCAAGAATTTTCCTCTCTCTTTTTACACTTAGATCACTAGGTGTGTATAAACTGTGGGATAGGGCAAAGGGATGTAGATGACCTTTTACAAGAAAGCCTTTGTTCTGTGTAAATCACCTTGTACCATGGAAAAGCAAAAGACAGAGTATCTATTTCTTGAAATTATCAAGTGCAGTGACACAATGAAAGGGATAAATCCTACCCTGCTCACAGTGAGGAGAGCTGTTCTTTCTGAGATCCCTGTCCTGCTGAGTGCTCATGGTGTGCAGATATGTCATCTTGTTTGGGGGAGAAAAGGGTGCTCTGGCCGTGACGTTTTATTATATCGGATTGATTCTTTTTTAAGCTGTGTGGCATAATGATTCTGTGCATTGTTTCCTCTGTTGCTAAAGACTTTTGACCAAATGCTTGCTGTACTACTCAGTGCTCTAGTGCCAAATATTCAGATAGTGAAAAAAATCCCTAAAATAAAACAAAAAAATCCCCATACTGCTAAAATCTCAATATATTAGTGAAATGATTGAAAGTCCTAACATCATGTCTGCATGGCAGACCTCTTTTCTCTATAGGAACCTCTCCAGAAACACTAGTGCAGCCCTTTGTCAGTCACCAATGTTCTTAAGGAGTACTGTGTCCAGTTCTGGGCCCCTCACTACAAGAAGGACGTTGAGGTACTGGAGCATGTCCAGAGATGGGCAATAAAGCTGGTGAAGGGTCTAGAGAACAAGTCTGATGAGGAATGGCTGAGGGAGCTGGACATGTTTACCCTAGAGGAGGCTGAGAGGAGACATTATCGCTCTCTGCAACTACCTGAAGGGGATTTGTAGTAAGCAGGGAGTTGATCTCGTCTCTCTGGTAGTGAATGATAGAACACAAGGAAACAGCCTCAAGCTGTGCCAGGAGAGGTTTAGAGTGGACATTAGGAAAAACTTTTTCGCAGAGAGAGTTCTTAAGCATTGGAAGGGGCTGCCCAGGGAAGTGGTGGAGCCATCATGTCTGGAGATATTGAAAAGACAGGTAGAGATGAAGTACTGAGCTGTATGGTTTCATTTAGTGATAGGCTTGGCAGTGTGAAGTGAGTGGTTGGACTTGATCTTCAAGGTCTTTTCCAACTGTAACAATTCTGTGACTCTATGATTGCTGTTCGTTGCAGCAATGTAGAACTTCTGTGATCTGAATGCTAGTAACTGCATTTCCTTTCAGTGCTCTATGTATGCTAAAACTTGGGAGTTTCAGTAATTAAACTTGCAGTACAATCTTGGGTCATATTATGCTATATTATCCTTTTAACTCTATTGTGATTGATTTGTGTCAACTTTAACTATACTCACTGGAAAGTCAATAAATAAAGATCAATGGTTTTTTATTTCTCCCAGTTCTTTATTAGAAAGAATAGATTGGTTAAATAACAAAAGTAATAGTCATGACATGGCTTCCCTCAACATTTTCTACTCTGAAACAGGTGAACTGTTTTTCAAAATTACATTAGAACAACCATGTTTGTGTTCTCTTGTGATTTGCTCTTTCTCTGCAGTTGACAAACTTAAAGAAACACACGGCACAGGTATTCTCCCTGCATAAACCTTTCCACTGATTTGCACTGAAGAGCTCTTGCTAGCAAGGCAGATCTCTAGTACCATGTATGGGGTATCTATCTGTTGATCTCATTCAATGGGAATTGCACTTCTGGGCAACTGGGATGTACCCCAAGTGTGCTCCTGAACTCCTGAGCATCTTCTGATGTCTGAATTTGGAGCTTTAAAATGCAGCTAACTTCTTTCTCTGAAACAGAGAAAACTGACCCTGTCAACTGACCACCTGGAAAATGACAGTATTCTTTTTGGTTGTGTATCATCTGCACACTGTCTTTCTAGTGACTGTAGAGATCAGTGTTAGTTGTCATGCTCTGTCTCAACCGTGTTCTGCCTGAACAGGCTTGCATTGTAAAGGGCTTCAGGGATTGGATAAACAGTACCAAAAATAACTGAAGGTAAAATCTGGAGCCATGTGGCCTTGCCAGAACTTCAGTTCATCGTGGGGAATTTACAATCACGGCCCTTGTTCTAGAGGTGGATCTCGGTGCTGGTTCTGTACTAACACGCAGCCGTTGAGCTCACATTGACGACAGCGTAAGATCTCTGCATCTGAGCAGAAGAGCATAGTGGAGCTCAGATCCGTCACACAGTTCTGAGAGTAAAATTTTATCCCCACAGTATACATGTAGTAAAATACTAATGCAAAATTCACTGGGAAGTAGGTCGGAATGTCAGGCCAGTTATTATCAGTAACCTGTTTCTCATAAAAACATATTGAAAAAAAACCCATCTTGTTCCTAAGATTTATAGCAACTTGACTCCGTATGACAGATGATTGAAAGCTTCCCTGCCATGCATATTACTCTTTGGGTGGTGACCCCTCAGTATATATCTCCATTTAAGTCCTTCAGTCCTGTGCTGAATGGAAGCAGAGTGGCCAGATGCCGTAAGCTTCTTTTTTTATGAAAATCTTTCATCCGGACATTTAGCACAAAGTGCATTCGTAAGATTACTTGAGTGCCCTGTCCTTGAACATGAATCCGAGCATTGAAAAGGATCAGAAATCAAGTCTCTGCTAAGAAAAACTAGTGCATTCACAAGCCACAGTATTACATGTCCCGAGTAGTAGGAGTCGATCTCTCTGCCACACTGCATCCATTCAGAATTGGGAGTTCTGACAGACAAACTAAGCAGCTTTCTGAAGTAGCTTGTATCTGTTTGCCAATGGGTTTATGATCCATGTTTATATAGGTTATAAATCCTTTGCAAGAGTTATATAGAGGCTCCTTACTTTGCTTTTCTAAGCTGTTTGTTTTTGCTGTTACTTTACTTAAAATTTTATGTGGCCAGAATGCTGGACACATTTCCCCATGGTAGTTTCTGTTCAGCTACATCAGGTGTCTGTGTGCCAGAAACCAGAAAGGTCTGAACTAACACCGTGGCCTTTGCACAACACCTATCCAGCAATAATGTTACAGTCCACAAGTAGTCTGTTTCACTTTAGGAGCTCCAGTCCTTGCACAGTTTAGGTTGGGGCACAAACACCAGCGTTTGCGATTGTAATTGCTGCCACCGAGGCCCTGCAGCCAGCACTGAGTGCCTCCTGTCCCTGCAGGCAGCTTTAGCATCTCTGTTCTCGTGTCTTTGCGCCACTCACTCTGGCTTCTGGGCTGCAGCACTTGTATTTCCTCTTCACGTGTCGTTCACCACCCAGGTCCCAGTACACCTTCTTCATGGTTTCTGATGCAAAGGTAACCCCAGCTTAAATCAGGTCTGTGATTTTCTTCTACTCCCTTATTATGCATAATCTTTTCCTTCTGTTTTCCCCCCACTTGATGCCTCCTAGGAGGTTTCTCTTGGGCATACTGCCTCTAAAATCTTGATTCTGCACAAGTTGAATTGCTGGGCTAGATCTTGGCACAACTGAGACTCTTGATCTGAGCATCTCTGTTTGAAAAAATTGCTCTCCTGTTGCCTGCGTGGTAGACAGGGAGCCCTCTCCAGCATATGCCATCTCGAGCTCAGTTGCTGGCAGTGCTTGAATCTTCATCTAAACTTCATCTAAACAACTCAGATTTAATCTGCAAAATTTGCAAAAACTTTCCAAGGTGTATTAAAAAACCTCCTTGAATTAATTCTTCTTTGTATGTCAGCCTGTGAGACTAGGGCACACCTGAACTGAGCAAATTAAACAAGTTCTTAATCGAGGCGTTAAAATGCAAGACCTAAATCTTAGAGCAACAAAATGACTGCTTTTAAAACCTGAATCTATTTTACTTCTATTATTGAAGCAAAAATGTGAAGGCACAATATAGATTAATTCTATGATTTTCATAACCACAATTTTATTCTAAGTTTTTATTATTTTATTAGATAAGGAAGTTATTTAAATTCTGTGGGCCTCATCTTGGAGCCTTAATTCAGGTAAGTCTCAAAAGTCTCTGCTGTTGAGTGAAAGCTACAGAACTAAGCTTTTTAGCTTTAGTTGAGACAAATATACATTCCTCATTTTTACCTCTCGTGTGATGTATTTTAAAAGTTAAGCCAAGCAGCCAAATTTGAAAATCAATATCACAACAGTGTTTTGGGTAATATATTAATTTCAATTTGGATGGTCTTCCCTTGGGAAGATTTGGGCATAGAAAAGCTCTGGCTAATTTTTAGCCTGCAATATAGAAATCTTACCCTGTTTTCCATGTGTGAGGTTCTTCATTCCTGTTGTTCTTTGGTCTAATAGTGGCCAATAAGCTCTGGTCATCAGTTGCACTTCATTACCTAGCTAGCTGAATCATATGAGATACTTGGGAGCCTCACATATGGCTTTATTTTTAAAATACTTTTAACCTGATTCTTGGAAAAAGTGGAACAAAGCAAAAAAAAAAAAAAAAAACCAAACCCAAAAACATTTCACAGGATTCATAAGGGGAGGAAATTTCTTTTTTTAAGCTATGTAAATGGAAAGAAAGGGTAATGCATTTTTAAAGCTATTTCTAATGTGAGAAGAAGACAAATAAAAGGATATGGAGGAGGCAAATTCTGCTTTAAGAGGTGAGCAGTTAATTGCTGAAGTGCTTTTGTTAATGTACACAGTATATTTCACATGTTCTTTATCACTTAGCATTATGAGGTATGAATATAGCTTTGGGCAAGCATATGTCTCTTTTTGCCCCAGACTGCAATCATTATTCTGGAAACTTCACTCTGTTAAACATCTTTCCACGGTGGTTTTTATTTTCTGCTGTCCTGTAAGTGACTGCAGTAACTCTTTAAAAGTCTGCCTTGTTAGGCATCTGTAAAGGGATGGAACATAGGGTGGCTCAACTGGCATAGCCCAAAGATTCGTGATGCTGGTAAGCTGCCTCTGCCTGGTGCAGGTGCTTAGTTACAGAGTCAAAAAACAGAGTAGAGCATGTGCAGTATAATGTGTTCCATGTATTTCCTCCAGTTTCTAGTGGTCAATATTCAAGGTTTCCTGAGATAAAGGATGTGGATTTGTCTAATCCCTCTCTGAGCCCATTTAAACTTCAGGCTGCATGAGCATCCAGCAGGAAGTTGTTCCACGAGCTGGTCACGCATGCAGGGGACAGTGCACTCCTGCACTCATGTTCTCAGTCCTGCCTCGTTATTTCTGTGCACTCCTTTCCTTCTTCTGTGAGGAGAAACGGTGGTTATTGTTGTCATTCTCCTTTTCTCTTTCATATTTCTCTTGTATTCTGATGTGGGATGACTGTAGCCTACAGACAGTGTTCTCAGTGTGAGTGCATGAAGGGTTTATACAACGTCAGCATGATGTTTTCAGTTTTGTTCTGTGATGGACACGAAACTTTGAAATGGTGTTTTCCACAGACTGCAGTGGGTTCCACACCACTGTTTGTCCCCTGTAGATATGAATCTGTATTTTGCAGCCTGATCATCTGCTGTTTGGCTGTCACTCGGTACTGTGAGATCACGTGGAAAGTCAACACATGAGGGGTGTTCAACTTTGGTAACATATTCAGACAGTTTTAGTATCCGTTACGATCCAAACTCCTTCCCACCATTTTTGGTCATGTTTTATTTGCTGCCACAATCAACGCTACCAGTGATGGATTCAGTGAATCACTGGAATACAGGATCTTTTCAGTTTATTTCCTCTCAGCCTGTCTTTGCACTCCCTTTATTTCTGTAACAGTGCCCATTCACTACCCAGAGACTCACAGGTGGATTTCAGATCTCCTGACATGAATTCCTCATTTCATTTGCTCAGGAAGTGATACTTCTAAGAAAATTGAAATACACATTGAAATACATTCAATAAGATTTAAAATCTATCTTAAGGGATTTTGGTTTTGTTTTCCTGTGTTGAAACAGAACATTGATGCTGTTATTTATGGTTTCAGGCAAAGGCTTTGGCCAAAACCCTGACTTTTTCCTCTTCAAAAAGGACCACTCTGTTTCTATTTATTTGCCAACTTAGCGTTTGTTTTCACGACCTATCACAGAGGTGAACAGTGATGGGAGTTTTAAAAAAGCAAAGGCAATAAGTTACTTGTGGCAAACACTTATTAGTTTTAATGTTGTTATCATTTAATGATCTGGTTTGATTATAATATCTTGCCTTCCAGCATGGCTATCTTGAAGTCTACAAAGTGTCCCGACTGTTCTTTACTCCATGAAGTTTTATTGTCTTCCTTGCTTAAATGTCCAAGATTCTGAAGTTCTGAATGTCAAGTGTTTTGTAACATGCTGTGTTTAACCTTGGAAACCGTTTTTCATTCTACTGTTGCTTGTTATTGTATTTTTTGTTACGCTTATAGATTGGCAAGTGAAGGGGTTTTCATGTAAGGAAAAAAGAGGAGGGGAAAAAAATCTCACTAAGCAGAGTTCTGCACTTTTCTTTCCTCTACCAGGTATGCTATATTAAGCTGCACATTGAATGCTTTTTCTGCTAATTTCTGTTATTTTTCATTCTATAGAGAGACTTCTGCTTTACAGCGTTCACCCAGAGTTTATGAGAATGCTGAGTTGTCACGCAAGAGTTTTACCTCACACTAGGGAGATATTAGTTGATAACATCTACCTTGTTCAGATTTATTGCTTTAGCATATTTCATGCTAAAAATATTTTTTTACCATCTGCTAAGATTAGCACTCTAGTGGTAATAAATTTACTCACCCTGTTGCTGTGGTGCAGTTTGGAACCATCTTATACTTTATTCGGCCTAATTGAAAATAGGATAAGATAAATGATGCACTTTGAATTTCTCTCTCAGATGTACCATTGTTCATTACTTCAACAAGGGATGAGCACATCTGATTGTAATTTCAATTGTTATGTAAAACAAAAGTTTCCATGGTGAAAATATGGTACCACCAGCTGTAATTGTCTAAGGGTTACTTGTGAAAATCTCAATATTGTTTTAGTAATAAATGCAGAATTGTTTTTCATTTACACACTTGTTTATCCCCAGACCCTAATGGAAAAGGGGTGAAGTCAGAAAACATGCTCAGAAATTCATGCACTGCGTGGAATACAGTATTTGAGCTTAAAATGTCTATGCTTAAAGGAACATCTGCATATTAAAATAAGGGATGTTTCAGCAGTAATTGCTGTTGCAAAAATTCCCCACCACACTAAACAACAGTTTGTGCCGCCACTTTATTAATTTTGATTGGATTAGACAGTGTTTAGAATAACAGTACATTTTGGGTCTGCTGCTGGCCTCTCACAGGATATACACAGCACTGATGCATCTGACATTTGCCTTGTGAATTCTTCAAACAGCAGCATCTTTGTATATGCTATTTTTTTCCTTAGTATTCTATTAATATAAACCCTAAATACTAAAATACCAAAGAAAACTACAAGAGTTAAAGGTGCTGGCTACCTGAAACCAGGAAAGTGGTATGTGAAGAAACAAGAGTAGGGAAAAGCCATTCTAACTGCCTGGTGTTTCTGCCAATTTCATTTGTGTTCTCATGATTTCAGTTTGTAAATATTTCTGTTCTGTGTTGCAGGGGCAGAGGGTGATACTTTCCTCTAGGTGAAAATTGCGTTTTTCACTTCAGATTTCACTCTGAGTTTAGGATAAACAAGTATATTAGTACATAAAACATTTACAATGGGAGATACAGAATATGCAGTGGAAGCAAGTGAAACAGGAGAGAAATATGTAATGCTAAGTCTTTTTTTAGGTACAAGTGTGATCTTTGTGTTGATGGTGTCTGGTTTTAACGTTATGGCAACGTGAGGACACGTCCTGTTTTGTTCATTCATGGATTTAATTGACTTGTATAAATAAGGTCAGCAAGACTTTGTCCATCATCAAGCCACAGATCTGGCTTTTTCTTTCAAATTATGAGAATATCTTCAGGGTTATGCAGAACTGGAAATGTCCCATAGATATCCTTGTTTGGAAGACAGTTACTTGCAAAGCCTTTTTGATCCTTTGAGTGAAGTCACAGCTAGTGTTGAAGAAATACGCAGCTCTTGTATTTTCATCTCTCATTTCCTAAGAAATTCTTTGACTGATGACCAAGTTCTGACTGTGCTTACGCTTACTCAGGGAAAACTCCTTTTGCCTTCAGTTGGCATTTTGCCCAAGACAAGACTGCTCATCTGCAGCGTCTCAGCCCTGCCTGGTATTTTCACAGCTGAGTTTTAAACCCTCGAAAACAGGGGTTTGTAATGGAAGTGCTGACACAACCTTAACGAGAGGATTGTGAATTGGCTGCTCTCTAATACTGTACAGTGCCACTGTTGCTGTGTTGCTGTTATCCATTTCTAGTGTCTGTTGCAGAAATTGGTATTGTATCTAAAACAATTGCTGTTATTAACAGGTTAAGCTGCTGGGATGTTAAAATAAAGGCTGCCCAGCTTTAGTGCATTTTGTTGTAATCATCTCCCAGATGCCTTGTCGGAAATCAATTCAAGTTCAAAACTGGCTAGAATTGGGAGGTCAAGGCTTCTGCAGACTAAATATTTTATCTTCTGCTCATGTCTGGAGCTTTTAAAGATGTGTATTGGGGACTCTTTTCTCATATCCCATCTGGACAATGATGATTGGCTTTGCCATTTTGCCCAGGTTAGGACAAGGTTAAAATCAATTATAATCAATTATTAAGAGTCTTCTGTGACTGCAAAGCTTAAAAGGGGTTTTTAAAAGTTGCTCAGTACTGAAACAAGAACGTCTTAGTTGCTAGTGTAGATGTCATTACTCTGGGATGTCAGATGTAAATCTTACCTGCGCCAGTAATAAATGCACAATATTTCTTCATCTTCTTCTTGTCCTGTGTGTATTGGAACAAATACCAATGCCTAAAAAAAGAAGCTAGAGGTGCAGGGAGGACGATTGCATTGTGTTAAAAAATTGAGATGTCATTTCCATGTAGCTAAATGAGAGCGAGCTGTTTATGATTTGGTGAATCCAGGTGGTTTTTTTTCCCCAGAAATGTATTTGGCTTATTCCAGTCTTCAGAACTGAAATGCTAATTTTCCAGGATGTTTTGGGGACTCCATGCTTTTATCTTAAAATACAATAGTATTTATGTATTATAATTTACTCTGTTTGCCTGATGTGCTTGAATGTACAAGATCGCTGCCTCTCTCTGGGAATGAATCAGTCATTTCCTTCAAAATAACTCGAAATAACATTTTTCCCATACAAATCACATTCAGCGTTATTCTCACAGCTTTGGAGTGATTGAGTGAACATGCCTCTCTGTCCCTCATCATCATTGTTTTCGTGCTTTTGAACATAATACATATACTTCCAATTTACATGTAAGAATTAAGAATTGAGTCTTGAATTTTGGAGGCAGACAAGATCTCTTGTAAAGTCAAGGAGGGAGGAAAGATGCTCTGCTCAAAGTAAGATCTGTGTGCAGGAAGCATGGGTTTACCTCTTTTAATTCTTAATTAATTCTTCTTAAGGAAACTGTGTCAAAGTGATGCTAGTCAGCTCAGTAGCCTCAGCTGACTGTTTTTAATATTGAGATAATCTATTTTGTTTTAGGGAATGAAGGATATGATGTAAGATAGTATAATATGATGCAAGATTATAATATAACATAACATAACATAACATAACATAACATAACATAATATATAATATAATGTAATGTAATGTAATATAATTAATATAATATAATGTGATATGATATGATATGATGTAATATGATATAATATAATTAATATAGTATAATGTAATATAATATATAACATAGCATAACATAATTAATATAATATATACATAAGAAAGCCTGATGCACAAGTTAATGTGCTGTAGGAGCCATATAGTTATATATGTTATGCCATGACTGAATTTAGGCTTTCATGTCATGTCCAAGTCCATAGAGAAAGTGAACATCAGAGCTGAATTTGTATAGCAGAAGACTTTGGTTCTGAGCTGGTTACTAGACCAGCAGAAATGACTGGGATTTGTAAGACAGACTGGGATCTTCAAAACATGAATCTTTAAAACTTGTGAGAGCTTCAGACATTTTCTCTGTTCCTTTGCTTTTCCTTGGCGTATGCACTTCATGCTCAGTGATGGTTTGTAGGTAGACTTGTTGAAAAACTACAGCAAAGGATGTTCTTGCATAGCTTATGTCATGAGGTCTCAGGAGGGCTCTGGTTCTTACAGAATTTCCAGATTGCTGCCAGAAGCAAAGTTGACCTGATTCTCCTCTCTATGTGTTTTGAAAAAAAAACAAAATGTCATCTCTTTCAGTTGTCATTTGTGCACGTGTTCCTGAATCTGGAATATTTTCAGAGGAATCAGAATCTGGCATACAGATCAGCTTCAACAAGGAAATTAGATTAGCCACTAGACATGAAGTATAGCTCTTCAGATTTGGAAAATGTGTTTGAGATTCTTAATATGTGAAAAATAACAAGTGGCTGTAGGTTTATCAAAATACTCAGTCTTCAAAAACCTGTAAATATTTTCACGAACATAGGAACTGAGAAATATTTCCTTACATCTGTCATTTCCATGATGCTACTGTAGGTGCACTCATTTTCCCCAGGATTTGAGATTTGAGAAACAGTGTAAGGACATGCTCCTGAAAAACAGATACCTGATGAAAACCAAGAAAAGCAGAATAAATTAGAGTTGATTTTCATTCTTTGTACTACATCTCCACATGAAATCGCTGAGTATTCCACGGGTTTTAAAGAAAAGCTTAACTTTTCTGTGTATATGACATTCAGAATCTCTTGTCACCCACCTACAAGCATTTATATGTTTGTTATCAAAATAGGCCAGCTGTTTCTTCAAGTGCCACAAAAAGTCATAGAGTTTAAATATTTCTACTCACACTTTTGGACAGAAAATAAACGTGTTTTAAGTGTAACTGGGACATATAATTCATTAACAGAGTAATACTGGACCACTACGATACTCCTATAGTGTTTCTGCTTGTTTTCTGTACAAACTTCTGAATCCAAGGGTAGAATTAAAGCATCACTTCTGCGGCTGATTGGGGAAGAAGCTTCATTCTGACACCAGAAGGCTAAGCAAAGGATAGTTTGTAGCCTTACTAAAGGCATCTGTAATGCAAATACTTCCACAAAGGTACAAAAGGCTAAGTGGAGAGGCTAAGGGAAGCCTTTTCCTTCCAACATACTCTCTTTGTGCCCTTGAACATAACTGAAGCGTTGATGATATGTCCTGTCTGGTGAAGCAGGGATCACCACTGTGAGATGAGAGATCACCGCTCAGTTGAGAAATGTACCCCTAGGAAAAAGACTTGCATTGTGGGCCTTTGCTCCAAACACCCTGCTCCTTGAGGTTCCACAAATGATGCAAAATGCATGGTAATAAGGTGTGTGAAAACAAGAGAGATAGTGAACTCTTCATTCTCCTGGGGCAGCCCATATTGATGTTTTTAAATGGGTTCGTGAAAGACTTGGAATTCAGGGTTTATCTTAATACATTTACATTGCGATTTATAAGACTGCAAAAAGCATTGTAATAGGAGTTTACTTGCTAATGATATTTGCAAAAGCCAGTTATTAATAGCTTATAAAGTGAATCGGGCTCCTTTTTTTATCCCAGTAATTTATTTCACATACAGAATTATATCCCTTCTCAATTTCATTTTCATTTGCTAAAACAAGAAGTATAAAATACAATTTGCAATAAGTCTGCCTGGCTGCTCAACAACTATGTGCTAAACTGCATCAATAGGCCTTTCCTTTTCAGGGCACACCACCGAAACTGCCACATTTCAGTGGCCTTCTGGACTGGTGGTACTTAAAGAAGGAGAGATACATAAAAAATGAATGTTCTTGGCTAGTATTTGAAAGTACAGTGTTTTTATTGGAGGCAGGAACCCCATTTCCCTTTCCTTGGAAGGTTCAGGGGAACCTATCGTTGGGCTAATGAGACTCATGGTGCTGTGTGCCCGAGTAGTTGAGAGAGGGAAGAAAAGTCCCTATTTATCCTGCACGGTGAAAATACAAGTCTGGAGACTGCATGTGTTTCTAATTTCAATTGCACTTTTATTTCAGTTATTTAGATGGATAGAGGCATCAAGCCAGAGTTTCCCCAACAACAACAAAGGTCTTACACTGTCCAAACAGACCACATTCCTGAACCCGCTGGTCATGCCACCTAAAAAGGTTTAAAGATTCAGCATGGTCTGTTTAAACAAAATAGCTATGTTATTCATTTCAACTTTGCACATAGGCACCAATGTTTATATTATTGAAGTAAAGTTTTAAAATGAGCAGAAAATGTTGGTAGAAAGCTTAGGCCCTGGACTTACTCAGAGAAGGAAAGATGTTTACCATACTGGGGACTGAGAAAATGAACTGGGTTCCTTATCATAGCATTTAAAAATGCCTTGGTTAAGAAACACAAACATTTTCTCTTTTAGTTTCCCTTCCCTTTCTTGCTTTTACACTTCATTGATCACGGCTGCTTTTTGTTAAGTACAATGCTGTACACACTCATTAACAAGTCCAAGCCAAGCTTGACTGCTTTCATTGGGGATCCAAACCAGAATGCTGGACCAGGTTCATGAACTCTCCAAGCAAACAGGGAGCCTGGTTCAGGAAACTTGGGACGGAAACTCTGAGCTATGTTTTGCCGTGAAACTAGGTAGTTTCTAGCAGAGAATGAAAGGATGAAACTCCAGCATTTGTGATTCATACGGATTTTGCAAACTGCTCAGAAGGAACTGCTGCAAAGCCTTTGTAATCACAGATAACATTCCTTGGCCTTTCATTCTGGCACTCTGAGATTTACTTCTGATTCAGACTTTCAGCCCTTCGTGAGCTGGGGCTGAGCATCTGCAGAGAGAGGAGTTCTTGCAGGTGGGAGTTTCCCTTCTGCCTGATGTTTGGAGGGGAACTGAAGGGTTTTAACAGGATAGGGTTTTGGGTTTTTTTTCCACTAGGAAACAATAAAAGTGAGCAATGGAAAATGTCATAGAGTAGCTACTTGGCTGTAAACCTCAAGAGAAACTTTGTAGATGTCTTTATTGGAAAATGGAGTGTTTTTCTTAGTTTTCCTTAAAAAAAAAAATTCCTAGAAGCTTAAACCTTAAATCTGTTTTCTTTCCTGTCCACCCCTTCTCATGTGGGCACACTGGTTTATTATTACAGGGTTACTCATGCATGCTGGCCTGTTGGCATCGAATATTTAGTACAGACAAAAAGGAGCTAAGTCTTTTTTCTTCTTTGGGAAAACAACGCTGACTTTACAGAGATTTGCATAGATTTTGTAAATACATATTAGATTAAGAGGATATATTATCATCCCAGTTGCTTAGATGCTGAGCCTGTGAACTTTAACACGAGAATACTTCATGAACAATTTAATCTATTTTCTGTAAAAGCACTTTTAATGAATGTTGGTTCAGAAAGACTAGAGCTCTTAAGAGAACAACTCTTTCAAAACCTAGTATCAGTGTAATAATTTGTATTTATACATAGCGTTTCATGTCAGCAAGTTTCAAATATAATATTCAGGGCTCTCATAATAGGCAAGAAATGTAGCAGGATAAGGTACAGAGTAGTTGATCGAGTGATTGGCATTGGAGTGGAATGTCATGGAAACAGCATGTAGATCTCACTCTGCTCTTGTATGTATGTATGTATGAATAAGGAATCATCCCAGAGTGGAGTATTGTTATGGCAAGTAATTCTGAGATGGTGTTGCCTGGCAGAGAACCATCAGTGTGTTTGGAGGCACAGCTTGGAAGAACTTCCAAGCAGCAGCTTTGCGCACACCTGGGCTCTGGTTACTACAGGGCTTTGGAGAGAACTCCACAGGAACTGGATCAGCTCGTGTCCCTTGGTGATGCACTTCAGTCCCTCTCAGAGCAAATAAGACTGTCTTCTGTCTTTAGAAAGCAACCTGAGCCTGAACTACACAGCTCTACCACTACATTCTCTACAAGAGTGTCTGCCTTAGTGTGGAGTGCTTTGTTTTGTGCACTTGTAACCTTCATGCCTGCCTTTGCAAATGTTTTCTCATGGGCATGTTGATGTCATGCAGGCAAGGATGATTCTTTTTTTAAATAATATTTGTCAGTTCAGGCTGCAAGAAATGATTAAATAGTTATACAGAGAAAAGTGATGGAAGGAAAAGAGAAGAAAGTCTATTATTGCTATTAGGAGTGAAACAGGAGGAAATACAATCACTTCTCTGTGTAGCTGTTGCCAGAGAATCAAGAAGGAGCAGAAACAAAACAGCTTTTCTAAAATGGTAATCTATCCTCCTCTCTCACAGGATATACAGTTGTTTGTCTCACACCACTCTAGTGTAGTCCCTGTCCCTTCTCCAGGTGAGTTCTTACCTCTGTCTTTTAATAGTCATTACCTTTCTGTGTCCTTTAGCCTTCCCTTTCACAGGCATTTTCACGGGTAGTTTTATGTTGGATTGTAGGACTGAAGCACAGTTCAGTTGTACTTGTGTATTAGTTTTACACAGGGGCCAGCAGCAGCCTGTATTAGCCCAGCATCAAATCCCAGCGAAGCTCCGTGCTGAGGGAGTGTGGATGATACGGGCTCTCTTGCACCCAAAGAATACTCTGACCAAACATCACAGCATGGAGAGAACGAGGCTTTGCCTGTTTTTTCCTTTTCATCTTTTTCAAGAATTTGAAAAGGCTTGCTGGGATTTCCATTACAGTTTATGGCTTTCAAGAACCAAAGGATATAAGCAAAGGTAACAATGTTTTTGTGCCAATTTCTGGCCCACATCTAGACAACCAGTTCCCATTCCATCCACACCACACTCCCAGCATTCCACTTGCATTTCTCCTGTTACTTCCTTCCTCCAGAAGGGCTTTTGTGTCATGTAAGTCAAGAAATTCAGAGCAAGGTCAAGCATTTCGTTTTAAAGGCATTTCGATTTGTGCAAATGCAGATAGTTGCATGTTAGATATTACAGAATGAATTGTTACTAATTACTGTTGGTTTCAGAATAAGTCATGTATTTTTAAAAATCCCAGAAGGCCATCTTTCTCCTGAGCCCCACTGCATAGCATTTCCTATTGTTTAGATGTCTCTCAAGACAGAAAGCCAATCAGAAGGGAAAAAAATAGCATAAGGCTTGAGAGCGAGCCTAGGCTATCTGAATCTGGCTGATTCAGATCTTGCATGTAAATCTGTTCCCAAGTGACTTTTCAAGGTTTGGTCATACTTTGATCTTTAACTCTCATCTTCTTTGTGATGTAGCTATTTCAATTTCATTAATTAGACCAATAGTAATTCCTCCTCCTGCAGTAAAATTAATAAGCAAAAATAAACCATCCAACCTTCTGCTGGATTCACACCTGGCTGTTTAAAATACTCACAGAATCACAGAGGCTAGAAAGTAATTGCATTACATTAAACTGATATCTACAGTCTTTCAACAAGTTTCTTTGTGTCCACAATGCACAACGTGTTTTGCAAGTATCTCAATGCAAAGCTTTCTCCCAGCTCTGTTAATTCTGTGTTAACACCTCCTTCATTATATTTGTTTATATTACGTCAACATCTCTTTATGAAATTTGTTCTTTGTCTGGTACCCCGAGACAAGCAAATCTTCAGGTTTCTGGAGTCAGTACACAGGGGAAGATTTACTGTGTTTAGTATTTCCTTATTTTATACATTTGAAGGAATGGAATGGAATTTCTAAGCACAGAAAATAGTTTCACTTAAATTTACAGTCATGTTCTGGTTGAAACTATAGACTGGATTTTCAACTACATTGTTGTGGATGTCTGAAAGCACATCTTCTTTAATCACAGGATGATAAACTGCAGTTATATTTTGCTTCTCTGTAACCTTAATACAAAGCTGCACATGAATGCTTGAGTACAAATTGTCTGTCACAAGAAGAAACAGAGAGATATGGAATAATGATCTGTTGAACAGAGAGTAAGCAACAATGAAAGAGCTGGATAACTAGTCTGGGCAGCAAAATGAGTGGTGATCTCAGGTGCAGGAAGGCAGGGTACCAAAACAGAGGAGGGATGGTATGTGTGTGGTCAGTGGAGTTGCCCAGCAGAGAATTTGTGAAAACATAACTAGTATTTCGTTAAAATCATAACCTCTCCTGTGCATGTGTAATGGATTTCATCATAGTGTAAATAAGCACATGAAAAGTGCAGGAGTTCTTGTCCAAACTCACTTCTTCCTGACCAGACATGTTATCTTTCATTGAGATGTGTGGTCTAGACGACGTAGCTGGCCATTGCTGCGATGGCTGCTGGACCCATTTTGCTTTTCATGTTCTAGAGATTAATAAGGCAAGTGCTGAATGACCTTGACTTGGGAGTGATGCTAGCCATGAGCGTCTGGTGGCACACCTAAGACAACTGAACTGGCTGAGTACAGAGCTGTGAACATCTCTTCAGTCATGTCCTCTGCCATAATTTTCATCACCAGAGTTTGAGCAGTTTGTGAAGTCTGACATATTGCAGCTTTCTTCCACCATCTGCAGTGCCTGCTATATGAGAAACAGATCTTCACTCTGACCTAAATATTCCCTAACAATACCTTCAGTCAGTTTCTCCTGAGGACCCAGAAGTCAGTCTCTGTAACTACAGTCTCCATCCATCAAAAACAAGGACTTTTTCATCTTTTTTTCTTCACAGTCCTCATCTTTTCGTGCAGGTGATTGAGTCCTCCTGTAACTGAGTTTGGTTTGATTCAACAAGAGCCTGACAATGATGATGCAGTTGGGTTGTACCATAGTATTATGGTTTTTTCTAGGCACAGTATTTCCTTTTTAATAGTAAGTTTACTAGAAACAAAGTGGAATAATACAGCTGTAAGGAATGTATTCTTGAAAGTTCTTTCCATGAAGTCATAGGAAGTGTGGGCAAATCTAAGGACACATTATCTGTTCAGTTAATGAAATCTAGTGCTGATATGGGTACTAAACACAGACTTTTTTACAGGAACTAATGACATGTCAGAATTCAGTTTCCTGATAAATTCCGCCGAAATATGCCTTGATATTTCTGACTCTCAGCTAACCCCAGCCAAAAAGACCCACAAGTTACCTACATAAAAGAAGGCTTTTCTTCAAGATAGCCTATGGCCTACTCATCCTTTTAGGCCTTTTGATAGACACATAGAGTGATCAGGACTCGATACAGGGTCATATTTGAACAATTAGTTAGTTCTGTGGGCTTTTTAAATGGATGTATTCCTAGTGGGATTTTTCCATCTCAGGAGGAGCCAGAAATGTCCAATCAGTTATTTGAATGCTTTTCAAGAATAGGACTGTGTCTTTGGTGACAGGAGGATATCTTACTTTGAATTCTTAGTGATGGTGAAGCCAGTAATAGCAGCCACATACTTCAGTGTCAGAGTCTTTGTCCTGACCCTTGGAAATGTCCTTAAAATCTGTGATGTTTTTAACTGCTGCTGACTCTCCTTGCCACTTTCATTGCCACCTCAGAGTGGTTGCTTTGGTACATCTTCATCCAGGAAGTACTTTGCTTCAATGTCACCTTTAACTGCCTGACTGCACTCTCCCAGTCTGCACTGATCATATTTACATTGATTAATATGTTGTGCTGAATAATGAACGATCAAAAAACTTTGTATAACTGGATTTCCTCTGCGAATGACAACGCCTCACTTAGACTTTTAGACCTGGTGCTGTTACTGATGTGTCAAACCATTCTTCCCTGTATAGAGTAGTCTTGAGTAAAGTCCCTTGATCTGAAAGCAGCGTCTCTGGCAACAGAGGACAGATTTTGGCTTTAATTCAGCGTTTGTGTTGGAGGAGAGTTTAAAATGGGGACAAACTGCCTGAGGGAAGAGGACTAAGGCGATGTCAGATGAAATTATTGCAGAGGAGGCACGTGTTGCTGTAATTGCTTTCTTCTCCATGGAATGAATGTAACTAGCATTGTCCTCTGCTGCATGTAAAGCGGATGATATCCCTGTCCTTTTTTTATTGGGAGATATCAACAGCAAGTGCTCATCCTCACAAGAATTATGGATCTTCTCCATCGTGGTGTTTAAACTGTATAAGGTACCTATAGAAAACTAGGACATTTTTCATATTCTAATTCTTACTCTGCATGCAATGAAAGAGAATTGCATCCCATTTGCTAACCTCTGTTCCTAGATGTGTATTTTGATTAATAATGTTGCATGTAGCCTGTGGCTAGCCTACAAGTAAGCACTGGGCATTTGGGCTGAAACAAAAATGATATATGAAGTTGTCACTGGGTAAACTGGATTGTCCAGTTATTTACTCCAATGTAATGCACATCCAGCAGCAATGTTGTTCAAATATGACCTTGTATCGAGTCCTGATCACTCTATGTACCTATCAAAAGGCCTAAAAGGATGAGTAGCCCATAGGCTATCTTGAAGAAAAGCCTTCTTTTATGTAGATGAGTTGTGTTTTTTTGGCTGAAGTTAGCTGGGAGTCACTGCAGGGCAGCAGCAGAGGGATATGCAGCCCTGCAGCCCAAGCTGCTCCTCGGTTGGGCCCCAGGCTGGCAGCAGGCATGTGCTGTGGGCCCTGCCACTGTTACTGAGCAGGAATGGGGCCTTGTCTGGGGTTCAAGACGCTGGTCCTGCTGCTACCCTGCTAGCATGCTGTGAGACAGGCAAGTCCTTGCTCATCTCACTTTCCCCGTATTTCAAAAGCACTTCAGAAGTGTTCTGGGATCTGACAGAACAAAGTATTTTTATTAAAGGTTTACAGGTGAAACTATCCATCTTGATTTTTCCCCTTATCCACTGGGGTGGACAAATCAAATCTTTTGTCTCATTTTGGGGATGGGAGGAAGTCTCATTTGCTACATCTCACAACAGTACGCTCAGGAAATTATCTTCCTATTTCTGCTCTGTCTGGGAGTCTGTTCCAGTTGCTCTCAGTATGATACTGGCAACTGGTAAAGATTTCAGCTCTGTACTCCTGCATTGCCTTTCTTCCCTATATACTTGCCAAAAGTTGCGTGCTGTTCAAATTTTCTTCCAGTTATATGTTCTGTGTGAAGCATGCAGCAGTACCTTAGTCACAGAGTTTTGACAAAAACATAGTTTCTTTAAAAAACTCAGAATGAAATCCCTCAAAGCCAAAACACAGTTCCCATGCAAAGGTTCTGGTGCTACGGAACAGCTACACACCATTTGTTTGGGTCTTCTGTGAGCAGGGATCAAGGGCATTAGAAGTGATGGTGGAGTGTGAAGTTCATCCCTTCTTGCCAGTTGATAATACATGTTTCATTCAGCATCAAATAATTTAAAACCTTGCAAACTTTCCCATGTAGACATGACTACATTTTTTGCCCCTTTTGTGTGCTGCATGACAAAGAAGCAAACTCCCGTTTCCAGTTGATAATTATAGGAGGTCTGACAAAACAGCAGTCCCCTGACAGGTCATAATAGCACTCGGCGGTAATGCTATCCCTGTGCGCTTCATCATGGACATGAAATCTGGACCAATTATCATTTTCTCATGCTGGAGCTTTTCAAGTATTTTTATTTTCTTTGTTACTGTCTAGTTCATTAAACAGGATTTTCAAGCTCCCAGTAACAGGATTACTATTGACAATTTCATTAGAACTATAATTCCACCGCCTGTGTTCCTTCCAGAGAGACCCATCGCGGTCCGTACTCACAGCCTGTCCACCTCCAGCATAATGGCCCTTACAGCTGCCTCGGAGTCAGCCCCCTCCAGTTGTGAAGGGCTAAACCTCCAGGTTTTGTGCAATGAGTTTTAGGCCCAGTGTTACACCAGCTTTCAGAGTTCTTGGAGAATGATGAAACTGTCAGCTGCCGTCAGACCATATGCATGCTTGGAAAGATGCTTCATGTACACGTGTAGTAAGTTCAGAATTGCAATTTATATATAGCAGTGCAATGCCCAGCTTGTCAGGTAAATACCAGCGAACAGCACAGCTTGAATAGGAGTTGTAAACATGCGAGTAACAGGTTTGTTAGAGATCAGCAGCTGTTTAGATTGCAAGCTCCTTGGAACAAACAATGTCTCAGCTCTTCTGTCTCAGCTATTTCTGTCCAGACGTGTGTTACAGTAAAGGCATGATGTACTGTCGTTCTCTTACACCTCACATCTTTGTTTTCACGTTCTCCTCTGCTTACCGTAACTCAGGATATTCTAAATAATAGATGCAAATGTAATTCAGATAAGGTATTATATTTCTAAGTTACTGTTTAGATTATTGTTGGATTTACAGGCTCTTAAGGAAAGGAGGCCTTTACTTTAGCAGAGGAGCAACAGTAGAAAACCAGAAAAGAAAAAAATCCTCTGACCTCAGAGTCATCCCCGTATGTCAACTTGTGTGTTCTCTCATCATGGTACTCTTTGAAATTCAGAGTAGGACATAGTTATAGGAGGGTTATACAAGTTTGTATGTTAGATTTTGAGAGTTTAGATCTTTGCAAACAAGTTTTCTGAGTTATTTAGCAGCACTTTTTTGTTGGTTTTGATGGGGAAAAAAACCCTCAAGAGTATTATATGTAAAGCAGGACTAGTTGAGCAAAGCAGATGGGAAGCAGGGGTGAAAATCCTGGCCTCATCACTTGGAAAAAGATGGCTTGGAATCAAATTAGATAAAGATAATTCTCCCTTTTGACCTAAAAGTGTATTTATTTGATGTCATGAGATAACATCTCCAAATATCTCAATGTGCTGTTTGCACTTGCTGGCAGGATAAAATGGAATAGAAAGAATTTCTGTAAGAAAGAAAGTTGACAGCTCACGCATGTTTCTGTTTAGCATAGAATAAATTAAATGAGAATTAATTCGGTGTTCTGTTGACTTCCATGAACGCTCACTAGCTAAATCATTGTGCTTTTTTTGGTTTAGGGTGGGTTTGCGGTGGAGTTAAACAAGATGTTGTTATTCATGAGAAAGAGAGAGAGAAACACTTATTTCTAGTTGTGCCAAATGTTTTCAGCTGAATGTATGTTTTACGTCTCCAGTTATCACATTAAGACTGGTTTTCTTCCAGGCTGATGCTCTAGAAAGTTCATCTTGGATACACTTTTAAGAAATTGTTTCATTTGACCCACTAGAAAAAAAGAAAGAAGAAAGCCCAGTCATTTAATTTGGAATGCCAGCTGATTCAGGTCTTTTCAACAGGTGGTCCTCCTTAGAAAGAAAGTACTGCCTGCCTCTGAGCCAGCAGAAACACCTGGGCATGCCTGAGGGCAACATCGGCCATTTCAGCGTGCAATTGCCATTTGCAGCCTTTCCAAACTCAGCTCAGTTGTTTAAGTGGGCATCCAAGTTCAGGGGCAGCATTTGGACATGTAATTCATTATGATTCATTTTAAGTCATTCTGTAAAGTTTTGTTCCTCCATTTTCTACAAACTGAATTATGGGAGGCTAGATTTGATTTTCAGATCTCCTTCAGGTGGTCTGAGTTGGTCTTGAGTGACTCCACATGGGCAGGACAAACCCATTTTCTTGTGTAGCATTAGGGGAATAACGTGGCTGGAGGAGAGGTTTTCTTCCAAAGGTAAGAGTGTTTGTTTGTTACACTCTGTGATACTTATTAATGATAGATTCCTAGTGCTTTTGTATGTCTGTTTTGCTTTGTGAAGTGAGTTTGTATCAGCAAAAGACATTAGGTTAAACTTGTTATGTTTTTAATGAAAGAAACAAATATAAGAAAAAAAGCTTCTTTTTTAGTATTGGTAAGATATTAAAAGACAACTTAAGATGTTTTTAAAGAAGAACTTAAGAAGTTTTGTATTTCTACAGCCAACTGAAGTTATTTCTTGGGTTCTCACTGTTACGAGAAGAGGTGTGTTTGTGTTTTAGCATTCAGACTGGGGATTGCCAAAGTGCCCAAAATATGAATTCTGAGGCAGGATGGCATGTGGAGTGATTCAGCTCTGAAGGGTTGTGTATCCCCAATAGCTGGAAAAGAAAGTGTAACTGTTTTTCAGCTCTTACACTTATCTAAGAAGGATTGTAATTGTGTTACTGGAATGTCTCTGGAAAACAACCCCTCACCTAAGCTCATCCGTCTTCATTTTTGTATCAATTGCTAAGTGATAGTTTTCAGAGGAGGAGATTCTATGTGTTGGTCCTGTGAAACCGAGGAGTATGGTATAACTGCTTTAAAGATCATAGCTGATTGAATCTAGGGAAGAGACAAAATTGCCATAGTGTGAGTCACTGCTGAGTCCTAACTTGGTGTCAATTTTCAAACTGCAAACTGAGGGTCAATCAGTGTGTTCTTTTGGACTCTTCTGAGAGGAATCATGAAGGATGCAGTACAGATAGAAATGGAAACTGTGAATCTTCTTGGTGAGGTATGTTGGAAGGGAAAAATTGCTTGGTCAAAATGTGTGTTCAATTTGGAAGGAATTAGCTTGGGAGAGCCACTTGAATAGTCTTAAAAAGGTACCAGGTTATGAGACAATCATTCTCTATATGCACCCCGAGTGTTGAACAAGGATAAACTGACTTGATTATTAGCAAGATTCTGGTTTTTTCGAGGTTGTTTTCTTTTTAGTACAGATATAAACTTTCTAAGCAGGGAATAGGCTGCTGAGAGCAGTTGTATAACCTTGCAATTAGAGGTGTTAAATAAGAGGATGGAAGAAGCCTGTTTTAAAAATGATGCAAATCCATCTGACCCTGTCTCGGAGCCCAGGGATGGACTCTCTGTTCTCACATGATCCTTTGCAACTTCTACGGTTCTATAGCTTTTTTAAATGGCTGCTGCTTTTGTAGTAGAGGGGACCAGAAGTTACAATGGTGAGTGTTTTCAGCAGCATTTATTTGTTCACATTATCGTAATTACTGGATTTATTGCAAGAAAATACAAACCTAGCAGGAACTTCTAAGGAAAGATGTTACATTTGTTTGGGTTAAACGCTGCCAGACTTCCTTGGTTGACTAAGTGCAGGGGTAGAGTGGGTTCGTGGGAGAAAGAGAGATTGTTGTTCTTAATATCACTTATTGGATAACACTTGTGGATGACTGCAGATGGAAATAGACACAGATAACATTTTTATGGACTCAATTCTTGCAAATATGAATGAAGGAGTCCAAGGAGTTTTTATCACTGGATAGGTGAGTAAGAGAGTTGTTTCTTTGTAGGATGTTTTTGTATCAATAATGATACAATAGCTATACTAAACTTGGCTTTGATATAGGAGAATCAGACTTAGAGAACTTCATGTGTTATGGTTTTATTCCAGGACTTGATATCTTGCTCTAATTGCAGTATGTCACCTTTTCAATGACTTGGTGGGGAGGTGGGAACCCCACAAGTCTCCTTATTTGTGACTCAGAAACCAAGGATTCTTATTCAAATGGATGAATTTTGGTGATGTTTTCGCAATGGCAAATTTGTCTGAGGCTTTTCTGTTTCTGCAAAAACAAATTATGAGGTACAGATTTTATAACCATATCACTTATGCTGGGAAGAGTTTAATCCAAATTCTTCTGACCATTACTAACAAAAGACCCTACAGTCTCTGTGTTTGCTCTTTATTTGTAGAGAAATTCTGCCATATTTTGACCTCATTCTCATCTTTCAGCCAAAACATTTGGCAAAAGACACCTAATGATTTTGGAACCACATAATGAAGTGGGATCAGCATCTCGATAGGCGGTTCTCCACCGATACTATATGAATATCATTTTAAATAGTTGCTTTTATGACTATTTTTATTTGCAGCCCAACTGTGGCATAATTAGAGATGGTATGTGCTGCAGTAATTTAGACTTCCAGTTTTACTTCATCCTTGGCCCAGCAGTCTTCTCTTTCCTGTCATGTAATCTGGGTGCTGGATAGCTCATGTGAGGAACGTTGCACTCTCAAGATCAGAGTAAGGGCTATGCTGATTTGGTGACATCTGTAGAAACATATCTGTGTGACTGGGAGTCGTGGTATGTGTGTGTGTTACTGGAGAGAGTTATAAGAAGGGTAAGTCATGGCGTTTGTCCCACGTGACAGCACCATTGTGGTGTGAGGAAGTGCAGCCCTGCCAATGATAACCAGAGATTTGCAGGAGAAATGCTTTTGTAAGAGCAGCCTGTGGCAGCCCACGCTGTCCTGGTGAGGGAGCAGGATTGACCCACTCATGGACTACATGGGGCTCAGATGCCACAGGTTGCTTAGTCCTATAGCAGAGAATAGAGCATGTCCAAGTATGTCACAGTCAAGTAATTAATGTAATATGTGACTAATTTGCAAGCGGGTTGCCTAAGTGATTTTTCTCTTGTACTCATAAACCATGCTCCTTCCAAGCTTTCTCTGTCCGTTAGTACATGAGCGACTGTCTGCAGGTACTGCCTGACTTTTATTAAGATCAGGTTGGATCAAGGAGTCCTGTAGCATTTCTCTCCATTTTAATATTGCTATCTCTTTTTTTTTTTTTTCCCAGTCCCGTATCAGCTGATCTTTTGTACAGCAAATAATTCACCCTTCACGGTTGTTGTTTCTTCCTTATACTTATGCATGTTTAGCTGTGATAGGGAGCACTATTACATCTGTACATGTTAATCTGCCTGTGCTGAGCCATGCCCCTGGGTGGCCTTGTCATATACAATGAATGTCAGCCTTCCTTCCTTGTGCTTAGTGTTTGGGTTTAAATAACCCTATTTTACTTTTCATAGACACTTCTTTTCAGCAGACCATGCAGTGTCAGGTGGACATTATCATTAGTTTGGCTCTAGTCCTGGGGCAAAGGAAATGTTTGATTATTTATTGAAAAACACCTTTTCCTTTAGGTGAGGAGGTAAATTAGGGTTTCTTCCTATCAGAAAATGTTGCAAGAGGCTTCTTGCACATTGCAGTGGTGGTGACTGAAAAAAATAAAGCACTTTACTGTTTCATGTTTTACAATATATGAATTTAGTTTGGATATAAATTACCCAGACTTCTTTGCTTTGGAGGCAATTGAAAATCTCAGGGGATTTCTCATAGGCCCACATTTCAGGGAGGAGGGATATAAAAGAGAACAGTTGTTCTCATAATGTTTGGTTATATCCATTCTTTGTCTGTGTTGAAAGATGAAAAAGCTAAGTGCCAGGTAAAGCACTATTTATAAAAGGTAGACTTTCCATGAACCAGGAGTTATGAATTTGGCTAAAGCAACAGGTGAAGGTTCAGCTAACTCTCATTCTCTTGATAGCAGTTTACACGGCTTTACTTATTTTAAGTGTTCTAGGTGTTTAACCTCTGCTGTGGCTTGTAGATTTTTGAATTGCTCATAGCTAGCATTCTTCCTAGATTGGAGTAGGAAAGTCTTACTTTTTTTTTTTTGTAAAGCAAGACAATTTAAAGTGAGGGTTTGAGTTTTAAAAATAGTTCATTTGTTTCTTAGGTAAGTTTGTCATAATGTCAATAATGTTGTGTGGGGACTTGTTTGTCCCAGAAACCATTGTGGTTACTAAATATATGGGTTAAAAGAAAAAGAAAAACCAAGGTTGTGCTGAAATGAGTGTAGTTAAAATTCAGAAAGAGAGATTCCTTAATTAACTTAATAAAATTACTAATGGAAGCATTTTAACTGCTAAATTTAATTTACTTGTCAAGATATCAGGCTACAAAGAGGAGGGAAGAGTAGGAACTCTGCTTTCCATTATGATGTGCTCTATTATAGAATAAATTTGCTTAAAATGAAATATATCACAAAAAGCCATCAATGACATCTTAATTTGGAACAGCCAGTTGAAAAGTAATTAGACTGTGAAGCAATCAGTTCTAGTAAATCAGTGTTTCCCTTTACATAAACATACGTTTTTGCTATTTATAAACAGGAAAGACTTCCAGATACTCAAGTAGCAAGGACTTTGATTATATTTTCTACTGTATGTGTTTTCTATTTCACATTACAAAACTGTCAAAACAAGAAGAATTAGGTCTTGATTTGGATGTGATCCAGCAAACTGCTTAAACAGAGGTTTCATTTTTAACTGTTCCCTTTAAGATCATGTCTCGATGGGGCCACCTCTTTGCATTTACAGTGCTTCATATCTTATAGCTGAAACTGAGAGCAGAAAATAGGAAAGGAATCCCAGGTCTGTTCGGTGCTCTGTCTTCATCCCGTTACTGTGCAGGAAGACAGTCCTCTGGTGCATTCTGGAGACAACTTGGTAACGCGACTAATAGTTTCACAGCACATTTTCTTTAGAAATTGGCCTAAACCTACTCCTATGAAAGCAAAAAAAAATAGGGAGCATTGGGAGAAAGGTTGCCTGAAAGATTCAAGCATTATGAATACCCTAATGCTTTCTCCATTTGAAAACCCTCTGTTTGATAGCTGTGGCAACAATGAGGACTCCAACGTAGAGGCTGTACTTGACTTGGGACGTTGAAGAGCTCAGCATGAAGCGAATGCCCATGAGGAGCTCGGCTTCTGATCTTTGTAGCCCTTTGAAAGGTCTTTGTCCTATGATTCAACACCAAATTCAGACAAAAAAAATTACTATTAATGTTGCTCTAGTATCAGTGAAGATTGCTCCATGGCTATTAGTATCCCTCCCTAGTTTGCTCTGTCGTGCTCCTCTCCAAGCCAGGTCTGAGCACTGTGGAGCCATGTTTCTCCCTTTAATGAGTGTTCCTACTTGCATTACTTGAAAGTTACTTTAAACTCTTTGTATTAACTTTAAATAACTTTTAACATTGCAGTAACTGGATTTTTGTTTAATATATAGAAAGGCAGGTCAGGGGGTGCCTGTTCTCTCAGTAGCCTAAGAACTTGTATCAAATAAACACCAGGAACTTCATTCCCAAAAGCAGCTGTGTGAATGTGAGCACAGAGCAGTACCTGTTACTGCTGCCTTTCTGAAGGCTGATGTTTGTGATGGGGAGGAAGGAGGAGCTCATTCTCTGAAGTTTGGTCCTTCAGTATCATGGAAATGTTGGGAATGGAGTGGGAAGATTATGTGCTATAACTCTTAACAAAAAGTGATTCAGCTTCACATTTTTAAGCTGTACCAGAACAATAGATGCATTAGAGGAAATTTAAACTTGAGGAAAAGCAATTACTTCTTACATGTCACAGGAGTCATGATACAGGTCAGATCTGTATTGGTTTGAACTATTATGATATTTTCCATGTAGTCAAGTCGTTTTACAAGCTTCACAGGTGTACTATGGCTGTGGTCAAGGTGCCAACAAGAGCTCCATGCTGAGGCAGGAGCACAGCTGCTTCCATTCACATTAGTTGTTGGGGCAGGGGTCTGTAAATGTTAGAAGTACTAATTTCAGCCAAAACTGTGGGATGCACTGCCAAGCGAATTCGATCAGCATTAAATGATATTAGTGACTGTGCTGAGAAGGAATCCTCAAAAGAGGCAGAGCAACACAGACAGCCTTGCTGAAAAGTGAGACCTGTAATGAAAACTGAATTATTCAAAGTCCCTATGACTGTTTCTCCCATTCTGCCAGGTAGTGTGTGAATTGAGTGTTATTTTGGGGTTTGTATATTAAGTGCAGTTTACCTGAGAAATCATGCTGTCACCCTTTGCAGAGGCAGAACTTTGGGCTTTCCCGTTCAGGCAAAGCACAGCCCTTTGTCACATACAGATGTACTTGGAATGGAGTTTTGCTGCATTTGGACCCCTCCGCTGTCCCTGTCCTTCAGAAGAAATGCCAGTAGCAGAAATTACAGCAACACTTCGGCAGGCAGCCTGGGATTAGAAGTGTGCACGATTTCATGTGATGTGACTGCATAGATCTTGGATGCAACAAAATGTAGAAGCTCTTTAAGCCCAAACTTACTATTCAGAGTATACAATTGTAAAGAGAAGTGTTATAGTTGGAACACAAGACTCTTGGGAACGTGCTTTTAGTAAATATGCTGTTTATAAAGCAGCTTTTTTTTTTGCAAGCCCCGAGTTTATTATTAATTCTAATTTAATCTCCTCATTTTTAAGTGAATATATTTCACTGTTCATTTCAAAGGTTTAAGATGTTCTTAGCTGAAGACATTAGAAAGCTAAAACACAACATATTCTCTTCAGCTTACTTGTAGGCGTTCTTTTGAGAGCTTTTATTATTTGATATGCTTTGGCTTTAATGTCACTGGGGAAAAAAAAAGTCTCTGTTTTACATCGCTGTACGTGGCAGTGTGGTCATCTTTTGCCTTTCACATCTTGTGGTCACACCACCATTGTCTTTTGAATCTCAGGTCGCAAAAGTCAAATTCTTTAGTTCAAGAGAGAAGATGAATCTATTAGTCATCTGCTGAGATATGTGGTGGCATCTGCAGCAGGTTTCTCATATTTGGAGCCAAAGTGATGAGCTGCTCCAACTCCTCTAGTAGGAGACAATTGGCTAAGTAGAGAGGACATGTAGGCTGGCAAGGGGGCTTGATTTGTTATTGCCTGACAAAGGGCTGAATGTTCTTGTAAATCATCTGGGAAAATCTCCATCTTAAGAAATGAATACAGTGATTGTTTATGTACAAAATCTGCTGTTTCTGGGTTGTGCCCTCCTTTGGAGTTCTCATCACCTTTTTCACTTAATAAACTTACAGCATATGGTTTTTATCTTTGTTTTCTTGACACTGCTAGGAGGGTAAAAGGCAGCTGAAAGTGTTATTCATACCATGAGTGTCCTATTTTTGCATCTCGCCTTCCCCTACTGGCTTTCACCATCCCACAAAGTAATAAGCAGAAAAGAAAAATAAACAGAAGGCACCCAAGTTCCATTTTGATGCAAACACAGTATGCTACATGATTGACTTGTGTACAAGATAGCTTCAGTTTCCTGTTGACTTGGTGGCATGATATTTAACATTCTCTTTTATAAGTTGGTTGTTTACAGCAATTTTATATTTCTGCTTAGCCTAATGATTACAAGAGAGTCCACCCTGGAGAGTTCAGCCTCCAGCCTTTGAAGGTCTCATTGAGCATGTTTGCTACCTTAAGGAATGGCTTGAGGCTGTGCTATTTAACACAAAAGAGGAGGAAAAACACCACCACCAACAAAAAAAAAACCCCACCAAATCTCTTCTCTTTTTTGTTTGTCCTTATTTTGGATTCTTAATGGCTCTCAAAATATAGGTCAAAGATATGTGCATATATAATAAATAAAGGATGGGGTTTGGTGCACTTTATTGCTGGAGGGGGGAGCAAGGCATAGAATCATAGACTCATACTCTCTTTTAACACAGCCCTTGTCCTCTCCTGCCTTTCCTGTTCTTGCTCCTGCTCATTTGTTGGTCTTCACTGCATTTTTTTCTTTAAACTCCTCCTGGCTTGTACACATCAAGTCCTCTTTCACTGCAGGTTTTTATTACCCATTGCTGAAGGAGAATGTGCAGCAGAAGCCCCTTTTGCACCTGCCTGAGGTAGTTTGTCTCAGTGATTTACATTGTAATGCTCTTCATCTTTCTGGCTCCTTCAGTCCCGTTGGGTAGTGTGTTATTTGGAAAGCAATATCCATCTACTGGTTGTAGACTTCAGCTCCTGAAGTAGCAATCTAGTTTACATTTACCAGTTCTCTGCATTGGATGCCTAATGACCTGTATGCACTTGTGTGGTGCAGTACTTTAAGTCAATTGAATGTTCACATGAGCTTTGGGTATCGCATGAGATGTGTTTTGCTGGTTTCACAACAGAAATGTATCTGCCTCAGATGGGTTTTGTAGTAGGTTTTCTAATCCTTCATGTTAATTATTGCCCTCTCCCTTTTTCCCTCCAATGTTAGCACAGTCAACAATTGAATGAATGACAGTACAAACTGAACCGTATGTTTGAGACTTGGCAATCCGTTTTACTTGGGCTGATGTTAATATGCTGACTGGTACTGTGGCCTGCACTGCCATTAGCTGTGTTATGTTGGGCTTTTCTTTGCTCTGAGAACAGATCCCTTCCTGGCTATCGATTTGAAAGTCCTCACCATCGTTAGGTTAAAGTGAAAATATACAGTGTTGGTTCTTGAGCATACAGTTCTTCTCCTTTGGGCTCTAAATTGGAATATTTTAAACCTCTATTAGGGAATCAGACTTTGTCCTTCAGTTTACAGCATCTAAAGCACAGTTATCCATCAGTTTATATTTACAAGAGGTGTTTTCTCAAGTTTTATGTTTATCTCTGTGATTTATACCCCGATACCTTATCTGTCTGTTTGTTTAAACTTTTCTCTGTGCTTTGCAATATTACTGGAGATTTAACAGAAGAAGTTATTGGAGTCCTCTGTAGTTTGCATACTGTGAGCTGCCATAATGATCTCTTGCTGAGGAACTTGCTTGAAAAGTCAAAAATGTGGAAAGCACATTGACAGTCTTCTATTTTTAACACACAGTATCAGAGATGTGTTAATCGAGCCAGATTTTTTTTCAGGCACGTTAAAACATTTCAGTAATTTTGTCATGTAGTGTTACTTTTTTGGTTGTTTGCCTTTATTTCCTTCCCACCCACCTCCCTACTCTTTCCTTTTCTTTAGGGTAGGAAAGCACAGGTTATAGACATTATTAATTTGGATATAATGAAAGAACAGGCTGAGGGTAAGCAGCTGCAAGCCAGCTTATAAGATACAGCAGGGTACATGATCTTCATGGTATAAATCTCATAGCACTTAATAGGATTGGGACACTAAAATATTGTGCAGAACACACTCTGTGTTGGGTAGTCTCATTTCCCATTGATCTGGATGTAAATATCTTCCTGATTGGAGTTGATTCCCCAGAACCTCAGGCTAATGAGGAAGAAATTACCTGAGAACCACAGTTTTCTAGGAATCTCTGCCTTTTTAGAAGGGAGTAAACCTTTAGGGTCTCTCTCCTCATATGCAGAGTCATATCCTTACCTTAAGACTTTGTTTTCCAACCAGTATGAGTGTTGAAATAATAGTTTGTAATTTATCCACAGAGGAGTTATATAAATAGATTTTGAAATAGAATTGATGTTGAAATCTTATAGCTAAATGTAGTTATTATCATATGTGGTACACTTTCCAGCATGTTTCTAACTAGCTTATTACATCATTGGCTGATGACCTTACCTCTGCTGTCCAGAAAAGGAAAATGAAATTAAAAAGGGAAATGAGGTTCCACAGGAAGTGAAGCTGGGGGAAAATAGACTTATTAAACTGCACATATGCAACATCTCACTTTTAGCTGGCTCCCAGCGTGATGGGTTTCATTGCAGTTACACAATGAGTCTCATTGATGACCAGTCAGAGCAGTTACCTGAGGGCAAAGCACCACCAGTCAAGTGAGTGTGGCAGAAAATACAGATCCTAACCAAGAAATCTGTAAGGCAAGGAGATGTTTGTCAACTGCTTTTGGTTTTGTTTTTTAAGTACTTGATGTTTCTAAGAAAATGAAAAGTATTTGATGCTTTCCCTCAGTGTCTTAACGTATTAAGTAGCTCTTAGAGCAGCCACCTTCATGTACCTGTGGAACCCAGGACAACGCTGATGGTAATGGCAATAGTACTTATGACTTAAATGTTGTTTTGCAAATTCCAAGTGTTGTGCAACAAACGTTAATCAGTTCTCACAAGAGTCTTGCTGCGAAGTAGGGAAGTGGTGTTATTCTCCAATTACACGTGGGGAATCTAAAGTTAAGAGGTAAATCCTTCCGGGAGCCAGTAGCACTTGGGCAAGGATTGAAGCTGAGAAGTTTCTGCTTCCCAACTTGTGTCGTAGACAGCACTGCTTGCATCATAGTTAGCTAAAAATGTGCTTCTAGATTTATAAAAAAGTGTAACGTGTCAGTTTTATTGTGATTACACCTTCAGGTGGAGCTTGCAGGCCTGTGTCTGTGTAAAGGTTTACTATAAAATGTATTGTGATATGTTTCTGCTGTGCACGTGCCCAGAAGCATGGTAGGCAGAGGAATGCACAGAGAAAGTTCAGATGTCCGTGTGATGAAATTATCCACACATAGTTGTGCACAGGTCAAAGTAGATGGGTTTTGGAGAGATGTGTTAAACCAAACCTTCAGATAGACATACCAAGAGTGTCTGCAGATAGTGTTGGAAAGAAGAGCATGATGCAGGGATCGCTCTTACCTGCCTGTCTAGATTTTCACGCAGGCATTTCTGAGGAAATGTTTTCATCAGTGTACTCAACTGGATCTCTGCATGTGTATCAAAGGGATTAGTGGAATATACTATGGCTCAAAAATCCCTCCCCTTCCTAACTTGTTAATTTGAAAGCTTTTTGGGGAAGTCACTGATGCCTTTTATTAGTTAGCATGCCAGAACACTAATGGTGCCTCATGCCCTTGAGTACTGTAACAGCTATTCTTGTGTTCTGGTAACAGCTAGAAGCCAGAGACAGACTGGACTCCAGCATGTGGCAGACTCTATCCATTTATATAATGAGTTCCCTAACATGGGAATGTTGCAGTCTGTAATAGAATTATGTTTAATAAGCCATTTTGAACTGTCTTTCATTGCTGTTGTATCTTAAAGTAGTTTTCATTGATCAGCAGAATGCCCTAATGTGTAGTATCTCTGAATCTTCTTGAGTGCAGTAAATGCTCTCCCTGACTTTCAGTGACCCTTTAGGTCAGGTATTAACAGCTCAAGTTCTATGTTTTCTGCAGAAAAATCTATTTCTTAGCAAGATATTTGCCATCTGGAAATCCAGAGCCAGATAGAGAAATGCGATTGTGATCATGTAGAATTGCACCGTTTCCTAACCTGGCAGAGTTAGGGCAGAGCAAGGCTACTAACCTTGCTATGCTGTGGTCAGCTGCATGAACTGGGCAGTGCTAAATCCAAATGTCTTTACAGTTAAGAATGAAAGATGCAGTCTTCAGTTCATGAAGTGGGAGGAAGAAGTCTCAGAGGCTTTCCCTCCAGCACGAGGACTCGTGTGCCTGACTTGTAGCTGCACTGAACTTCTCAAGCAATGCTTCCCACCTCTCAGGACATGCTTTCCTTATCCAATGCTCTCTTGCTTTTCCATGTCAAATCTTGGGCACGCACATGTGGGCAGTTTGGTTTAGATGTGCACCTACAGTTCTACAGTGACAATGTCCAAGTCACTGTTTATCTCAAATGTTTTTTCCAAGATACTGGCTGTATCTGCATTGGTATGTCATGGATCAGGTCAGTGGAGCTAAGTGGATCTTTTATGCATAAACAGATTCTCCTTTTCGTTGTGTACAGAAATATGATGTTTGTGAGATACTGCCCACCTCAAGGTCAACTGCAGACATATTTGTATGAATAGGCAAAAGGTCATCAGTAAAGATTACTAAACTCAAAAAGCTCTGAACGAGAGTCAGTTGTGTGTGAAGTTGGTAATTGTGACATCCCATATTGTTTTGTAGCTTTTAAGGAACCGAGCAGAATCTCTCTTCTGAATCCACCTCAGTGAATCTAGATACTGTAGCACACATGCCAAATGAAAATCATACAGTGTTTGGAGACCTCTACAACCTCCAATCGTTACTCTACAATTTGTTTGCTTTTCATACTGTAAATCAAATCTTTAATGCTTGAATGTATTTATGGCATTTAATTTCCTTTTCTCTTTTTCAATGAGGCTACAGGAAAAAAAGTGTACAATTTTGGTGCTTTGCCTTCACCTTTCTCTTCATTTAAGTGTGTGCCGTAGCACATGCAAATGTGTGGAGGTGTATAAAGAAAATCATTTCACGTATTTCTTAATCTTTCATCCACCCAACTTTTTGCTTTTTCTCTTCATTTTTTCAGTTGTATTCACACATCTTCATCCTCTTTTCCCATCCTCTCTTCCTGCCTCAGTCACTGTTATTCTTTCTATTTAAATTTCTATTTCTTGTTCTCTTTACTTCTTCCCCCCACCCCATTCCCCCCTTCCTCTTTCACAGTCTTCTATTCCTGGAGGTGAAAGACTGACACACTAAACCAATGTGCCATTTCATTCCCTGCTTTTTATGAATCTCTTAATTTTGTGATCTGAGTGCAGGTGCTGTTTTCTGATGAGGTGAGGAATTGGTATGGGAAAATATAGTTAGCAGTGATTAATATCCAGTGAAAAATAGAACAGGAGAGAGTCAAAGAATGCAAATAATGAGAGGGATCACAAAACCAGGGAATGAAGTGGTCCATTGGTTTTAGTGTATCACCCTTTTGTTTCAGAAATGCAGGTTTTAAATCCTGCTTAGGGTTGCAGGTAAATGTGGATTTGATCTCATCCTTTTCCCATTAGGCCCTATGTCACAATCGGGCTGCGGTCAACTGTGGCTGATGGTTGTGGTTCATAAGATTTCAAGAAACAGACTAAGTACTTGATCACTGGGGTTTGTACTTGCATCTTTTGCCATGTACAGTGACATCTTAGCTCTCTGATTTGCATTGGAATTTTGACTGGATTCCTCTCATCTGTCCTATGATGCGAGTTCCCTACCTCCATGGACCTTAAGTTTCCTTGTTGATCTCTTATAATATTTAAATAGAATTGGGTATATCCTGCTCTTGAATTAAGCAGAGGAAAAGACTCAGAGCAGTAGGAATTACAGAGAATTCAGTAGAATCCTTAGAGGTGTTTAAAAGACACATTGATGAGATGCTGAGGGACATGGTCTAGCAGTGGACTTGCCAGTATGAGGTGTGTGGTTGGACTTGACGAGCTCAAAGGTCTTTTCCAACTGTGATGGTTCTACGAGTCTGTGTTTATCTGTAGGAAACGAGACAGTCACCGCTTCACATAATGTTAGTCATTGGTAACAGTTCTTTGTACAGGATCTGAAACATAAAAGCAAATCAGAGCAGTCTAGCTCCTGAATTTCTTCAGTTATTTCAAAATGGGAACCCAACTGAAAAGCAGCATGGGGAGAAAACACAGTAATCATAACTGACCCCCCCCTGTTACTCGCCCTATGTGTGTCATCTCAGTTAGTATTCAGGCTGAATTTTGGAGAAGTAGTGTTAAGGCTGAAACTCATCATGAAACAGCAGCAGTGTTTCCAGAGACAGAGAAGCTGCAGATGAACTGCAGTGCTTGCTTTTTGTTCCATCGAGAAGTTTCTAAAAATGCCTTTCCCTTGGCTCTGCAGTGTCACGTTTTAAAATATTCAGGTTGGTTTTGTTGTTCGTTACATAAAAAATTAATGATCTTGAAAGTATTACCATGTTTATTTTAAAGAAACTATTTTCTACATTTTAATTAAAAGTTATAATTCACCATCTTTTGACCAAGTTATCTTAAATCTTCATCTTATTGGTAATGGGTACTGGGCCAGATTCAGAGAGAAATACAATCCTTACTTAATGCAAACAGTAAAAATATCAGCATTTCTAGAGATATGGTTCAGTTCAATTCATGTGCTGTACTAACTCTGCCTTTTAATTAGAAATATTCTCCTACTTATGCAAGAATACTGAGGAAAAAAGGGCATTGTCTCTCTCATTATGCATTCCATACGAATCACAAATGGACAAAACCAGGCATAATATGATGACTGTTTTGTTATTAAAGCACTTTAATAAGGTTAATGCGTCCGTAGGAACAGTTTTCAAAATAAGTTTCTGTAGTTTTAAAGGTATGCTCTGGTCTCCTGTAGTAATAAAGAATTTCCCTGTGGGGAAATAGTCAAGCTTTTAATTTTGGCATGCAGAGTTCTCCTTTATTTTCCATTTATAAAAAGCCAACCAAATGTACAGTTCAAGATGCTTTATAAAAGTAATTCTCCTTACGTTGTGGTGAAAAAGCTGTCTTGTGCTGGAGCCGAGCAAAAGCTGAGAAAGTACTGACTTCATATGCAAAACAATGAGCCAAAAGTAAAATATAGCCCGTAAAGGGCAGTTTATGCTTTGTTAAAATGTAAACCTGAGCAATCTTTTCTTTTTCTGCTATGACTTTTCATAAAGGAGCTGTGAAGCTGCACTGCGAGTCCTAAGGTATCTAGAAGAAAAGAAAGAAAATCTTAGTGAGCGCGTGCAAAGCTGCAGCCAGGAGAAACCTTATCTATATGCATTACTTTGATTTCAAATTATTTTTAGCATGGCTTTTATTGTACTCATTGTTACATACATAAATCTTTAAAGTAATACGTTTTGTAAGAAATGGTCATAAAAATTTACAGCCAGTAACTTTTCCCCTGTCCCTTACAATGATATTCTACTAAAACCATTAAATGGTTCTCATTAATGCCCTTTAAATGATTGTGTAATGACCCACAATCGCTTGTAAGTGAACAACCATTAAAGAATTACCAGTTCTTAGCATGCTTTTAAGTACAATTTAAATACATGGGAGGTAACATATAATATATTAGAAAAAGTATTAAATTTGAAATTGTAAAAACACAATTGCTACGGAAAAAAAAGGAGTAGGTGGGAAGTTTCCCCTGCACCGACCGTGGCCCTTGGAGAACAGAGAGGAGCAACAGCATTTCTTGTTGCACATGGCAGGTTCTTTGCAGATATGCTTCTGTATTTGTTGCCTAGAATTGCTTGGGTTTATGTGCCTGATATTGAAATGATCTGTAAGGAGGAAAATGACAACAGAAGGATGATTTCCATACAAATGTGCTGAAATCCAAATCCTAGGCATACCTGCTAATGGCTGTTATTGGGAAGTGTGACCCACCTGGTGCTTTGAAAGGGCAGCGTTTATCTAAGCCCAAAGACAAAAATAGAAGTCAATTCAGTGTTTTTGAAATATGAGGAAGGGACGTCCTCCTGCAGGGCTGACCTTGAAAAATCTCAGGACTGTTGGTGTGCGGATGTGAAGAAATGCGAGTGATTGAAAAGACATTTTTAATAAAGAGCATTAATTTAATGGGGAGTCACAGGCGATTCGCAAGATCTTGGCATCGCAATTCCGGTTTGACCCATTGCTGGGATCCTGACTGTGATGCTATCTTGGAGCTAGGATGAGGGAGCTGCAGGGGCAGCTCTTGGGGTTGAAAGGGGCAGCTTGAAAATGTGCAGTTCTCTGTAATCACAGCTAAGTTGCCTTTCACATTTTGTAAGTGGCCGTTTATGTTTGTAGATGTGTAGAAAGTCTGCACCCAAAGTGTGGACTCGTTTCATGGTCTGGCCTTGGTTGGATGGAAAACAAAATTTGGCAGCTGTCCCATCCACTGAGCTTGCTTTGTGAACTCCAGTTCTTGTACCGCAGAGGTAAGACAGGCAAAAAATGCACCTGACGATACTAATACATTTTCTCCTTACTAATTTGTTTCTATTATGCCTACAATAACGATACTCTTTGTTCAGCCTCGTAACCTTAACATTGTATCAGAGGAAAATGAATTTCTGCTTCTCCCAAGCAAGATTATTAGGAAGTGAAATCCTCAATAACCTGATGTTTCAGTGGTTCTAGATCCTTTGAAACTCTCTGCACAGGCTGGTTTTGTAACCTGAGTGCTTTGCTTCTGGACAAATGGGCGATTTTTATTGGAGTTCTCAGGGCTTCAGTGCTGCAATGGAGAGAGTCAGACAACACTGACCAGTTAAACAGGTTTCTTTTTGAACTTCCAACCCCTCAAAAGTTAAACTTCTGAACCGTGTTCTTTGTTTGCAGCCTGACTAGTGTGTTGTTGGCTTCAAGTGCAATTGATTTAATCCCAGATCACTTGGTCCAACAGGGATGTGAATCTAGAGCTCCAATAACCTCGTGTCCATACTACCACGATACAAACTTTTTGTTTGGTTTTGTTGTTTTATTTTTTTTCAAGGAGTGCTCTCTCTCTCAGTCGTTGAGAGGAATTCACTGAAACCAGTGTGTGAAATATTTCAGTTCCGTGAAATTTCATCTAATCAAAATGTTCTAGCTGGTTATGCCCACTGCTGAGAGTATCTGACCACTAGTTTCCAAGGCAGCAGGCAGCCTAAGATCACATTAGACTTCACAGAATGCTTGGATACACAAATTTCAGTGGCAGCAACAAATGCTTTCTGTCATGTTGTGTTTGCTAAGAACTGGATCCCTCCTTCTCCTTACCACTGCGATCTACGTATTTGTCATCTCCTCGTGTGTACAACTGTAGCAGACATAGTTGCCATACTAGAAAGACAGAAAATAAAAAAGATGCCTTCTAAACATATGAGACCAACAGAGTTTCATAATGTTGACTTTATGCATACTTCTTGATGCCTTTTTTTTTTTTTTTCCCCCAAACTGGATTACACTCCCTGGTCCTTACCTGCATCCTCGTCTGAACAGATTCCGAGTATAATGCAGCTGTACTTTTAGCTCATCTGTCAGTACAGCTGACTTGGATATTTTTACAACATCAGTCACTGTGGTTGCTTGGTCTAATATCTGTGCATCCTGCATCAGAAAACTAGTTTGTGTACTGCCAAACAGGTTCTGAAGGGAGACGCTGAGATGAAGATATCTCAGTGCTTTCAGAGCAGAAACTCTATGCCACAAACCTACCATCAGACTGAACCATGAAACAGGCTCGAGAGAATATGCCAGTAAACATGTGAATTCATGTGCTTGCCTAGGCAAGGGTGTATGAGTCTAGAAAGATATCCTAACTCTCCAACCTTGGGTAATCAACAATCCACTAGTTAATCCTGAGGGCTCCAAGCAAGGAGAGGGACTTCTAGAATTAGCTAGCGGAGGATAAAATATACTTAAAATGTGCCAGAGGACAGAAGTAACGTGGAAGATGGTGCGAGAGGCAGTTGAATGCTGTGCCTGAAAGAGGAGGAGATGGTTTTGGTGGCAAAGCGGTAGAAAAGAAGGTGTTTTGCCAGGAAGCTGGCAATGCTGCAAGATGTCGTGCCACCTCAGGCTTTCTGTCAAAATATCGCTCCTGGCAAGTGATGCGTGCTCGTGCAGGAACAGAAAGTGGCTAGTGTGCAGTGAAGCGCTTTTCTGAGCACTTTGTAGCAGGAGAAGTGACAAAGGCACTCGGTGATGGAGATGTTCATGTCTGAGCCAAGACACTGAGAGAGTTCTCAGACTTTTTGTTTGGGACCCTGTGCTCTCCCATCCTTTCTCAAGTAATGAATTAATCAGGGTGCTGCATGGATGCTTTAATCTTGAAATATGTACCGTTTCTCACTGTTATGTACACAGAGCTACAAAAATGGACAGTCAGCCTGTTTTGCAGAGGTATTTGGATGCCTGAAGATAACCATCCTTCATGGGTTTTCTGGAGTAATTAAACGTATTGGGCAGAAGCACACGTGTGAAAAGTCTCTCGTGCTAAGATGCAAGGTTACGTTTGTAAATCTAGCACTTTAATTATGTTCAGAACAGTGGAATGTATTTCTGTGCAGAGATATGTGAACTCTGAATGAACTAGCCTTGCTACCAGAAGCAACACTTAGGCTGAGACGTTGTGTTGTGGCACTATGGCTAGACCATGCTTGGCACTTGAAGTAGCTTCTTCAGAGCTAGCTCTCAAATTGTCTGCATGGCACTGCATAGAATTGCATGGATGTACCCACTGTGGCTATTTTACAGTAATGGCATTCAGTGTTTCTGATGCAACCTATCATTCTTATTGTAGAGAAAAAACCAGGAAGGTTAAAAAGCTTCACTTTGAGCCGGGATATCTGGATTTGGTGAGAATACTGATACTATGTATATATTTATTATACCACAGTGAATTGGTACCCAAAGGAAGAAAATTCTATTTATTTTAGTGTGTCTGTGATGAACACAGTTCTAGTATTTCCAAAGTCTCTGTATTGCATACTGAAAATAGGCTTTTTGCCAGTTGGGAATTGAAACGCGTATACGTATTACACTATTTGCCTTAGAAGAAATTAATTTTCAGCCAGAAGCAGATAGGATTATTTAATATTTATCTTCAGCTGCAGGAAGATGAATCTATTATTTTATTTTGTTATTTTATATGTGGAGCTTGTCCAGATTTTCCTATAGGAGGTGCTGCTGCACTCTTGTCTCTGCTACATCAAGGTTAAAGAGTCTCCAGTTGTTAAGTTTCTCCAGCCAGTGGTGCCTGGTGGGCAGGGGCAGAGACCATCATCTTCCCTATGATGAGGAAAAGCACGCCAAGGCTGATGACAAGGTTGTGCACGTATGAGAAGTGCAGGGAGAACCTGGAAGGGATTCTTTTCCCCAGTTGCTTCCTAAGTAGTCAATATTGGGAAGTGAAAACATCTAAAGCATTAAAATTAAGCAAGGAACGTGGAACAACATTGTATGTCCAAGTTGACTGATTTAGTGCCAGTGAGAGAACGGACTAGAGTATGTAAAGTTACAGTATCACAAAGCACCACATAGATGGGGACTGTTAAATATCAATGGAGCATTACCCTGCACTGTCAGCAGACTTCAGTATGACCATAGTGAGAGATGCTAAAATGTCATTTCATGGACCACATTATGTGCTGCTTACAATGAATATTTCATCCATGCTTTATTACATTTTTGATAAATTGTAACTTCCTGGACAAAAGTTTGGTTAGCTTATGTCTAGTGTCATCTATAGATCTTTGAAGAACTGATTTTTGCCCTGGAGAATCATTTAGTGGCAGCCTGTAGCCATGTGATGCTGATTTAAATTGCTGTAGCAATGCCAGGTCTCCTTCCTGAAATGAATAAATGCAATTGGTAAGAAATGTTAAATAACAGCTAACAGTTCTATACTTTGTGAATTTCAAGCAAAGTGAGCAAATAATTAAAGTAAGTTTGTGGAGTGAGGGAGGAAGGTTCACCAAAGGAAGGGGGGCTACACTTTGGAAAGGGTATACCTTTGTTCAGACACATAGTGTGGATAGACTTCACAGGAGTGCTTTACCTCTCCTAACACGAGAGTTCCTGAGTTAATGCTAAACCTGCCTTGTCGGGCTGCCAGAAAAGATCATTTGAAGTAGCTGAGATACCAGAAAAAAACCCAAAGCCCATTGCAGAGAAATTGATAGTACCAGAAGTGCAATGTTGTCCAATTGGAGGGTTTGGTAATTGAATGGCTTGGGTGGTGTCCTCTGGCCTGTGAATGGTGACCAGCAAATGGGCCTTCTGCAGGGACATAGAAAGCAAAAGAGAACTTGTGAAAAATTCTGACTTGCCAAGAGAAAGATGTGTGGGAGACTGTTGATTTCAGCCCAGTGAGGCTGACCTAGAGAGGAGGAAGGTATAATGTTTTCAGTTTGACATAACCTAGCTCTGCACAGCATGATGGGGCAGTGGTAGAGTGGGGTGATGGAGGGACTGGGGTGCTCTTGGAGTTTGTTTTCTCTTCTGAGGATCATGTGATTTAGACAGGTTTTGGTTTTTATCCTTGGAGTTTAAACTTCATTCAAATTTTTCTGTGTTGATCCAGCATAAGCTATAAACTGAAGGTTTACGAAATAATGCAGGATAACCTTTTTTGGAGACTTTGCAGATGCTCTGTTCAGGAAGTTGCAGGAAAACTTCTATTATGAATATTACCTTCATTTCCTGCTGGATTCCGTGGGACTGAGGCCTGAGCATTGGGGAATTCTGCTTTTCGGTTGCCTGAAAGTTATCTTGAGTCGCTGCTGTCTTTCCAAGGGAAAACAAGATGCTGTTTCCTGTTAGACTGTGCCTGCTCCAAGGCAAGTTGCAAAAAATGAACTGCTTCTCCAGTCTTGCATATTTTTGGTGACTCAGATGCAAAAGCTGATAGCTGAATTACGAAGCTAACTGGTACCTTTGCCTTTTGGGCTGTTAATTTGAGCATGGGGAGTTGAGTAAGAAGTTCCAAGCTGCCAGTGTTCTGTTAGAATTAGTAATGTGCATCACATTTTCATGTGCTCAACATCTATGGGTCCTGCTTTCCTTGCTGTGGCGGGAAGGTAATAGAGAAAGTGAGAAGCAAAAGCAGAGAACATGTGAGTCAGAAGCTTGTTCCATCAGAGGAGTTTTTTTTAACTGCTAGACCTCTGTTTTTCAGCCCTACAAAGGGAACGTAAGGAGAGTCAGAAATACCAATGAAAATACATCAAATATTTAAGGTTGCAAGATTTAATAATAGAAACCTTCAGCATGACTCACAGGGCCACTTGGTGTGTGCTGTTATCCATTCAAAATAAACCTAATAATCATGGCTCTGCTAATGCCTTCAAATACACCGTTCTTTGACAATTTACACATTTTGCCATTATAGAAGTGTTTAAAGATTTTTAAAAACCAAATAGAACTGTATATTGAACTTGAATCTCTTTCCCAAAACCTTTCCTACAATGAAATGTTATGTGACTTTCATAAACCAATATTATGTTATTGATAGAGAATGTATTTCATGCTACAGACTGAAACACCCAAATCATCATAGAATCACAGAATGGCAGGGTTGGAAGGGACCTTTAGAGATCATCTAGTCCAACCCCCCTGCAGAAGCAGGTTCACCTAGATCACGTGGCATAGGAACATGTCCAGGTGGACATGTTGAAGACCTCCAAGGAAGGAGCCTCCACAACCCCTTTGGGCACTTTATGTTAAAACTCAGTGGCTAAAATAGAAATAATGATCAAATATATGGTATTTATGTAAATAATAATTATACATTGTTCCCTATTTATGTTGTAAAGCAGTTTGACTGGAAGTTCGTGAGGTTCTCCAAAAATACAGCAATTGAGGTGAAGTTCTTACAAAATGACAAATGCAAACGTCCTAAATTTAAATATTGAGAAATGGGAAGAGGATTGGTTTTTTTTTTCTGGATTTTGGAGATGTGTCATTGAGATGTTTGCTGATGGTCTCCAAGTTTTAACTCTTCAGCATAGCTAATTGAGTGAAGGAGAGTCTTTTTACAAGATGTTGCTAACTTGTCTCTAAGCCCAGCTGATTCATATATGTGATTTCACAGCTATTTGGCTATTTCAGACATGAAATAATCTTCCCATTGCTGTATAACTGACACTGATCAAGGCCTTAAAAATAGTTCGGTAGGGTTGCTACGTAGTGTTGTGATTCTGGTGAAACATAAACCTGGAGAGAAAGGTGTCATTTAAACGCATTTCTTGAGGAAAGGAGAGATGATTTCCAAACAGGATGATGAGAAATCCTTAAAAAAACCCCACCAAACCCCAAACCACACATGCAATGTCTCGTGTGCCTGAGTGAGGTTTTTGTGGTTAATAGAGATTTAAAATTGCCAAGTCACAGGTCAAGCTCTGGAGCCACTAAGCAACATTATAGACTTTTCCAAGTTTGGACACTTGACAACATTGATATGTGTGTTGGAGAAAATATTCTTGCAGTTGCTCCAGGACAGTGCTGAGGGAACTCCCACGTGTTTGAATGCTCCCTGCTGTCTGAGTACTCTGTCTTGTGTTTCTGCTCAGCTCGGTGTATGCTGCTCAAATCCTGAATTAGATCTCAGTTATGAGAAGTAACATGGCTCCCCAAATGTAGTTTTCCTCTGGAAACTTCAAGTCTACATTCTGCTTTTCTATGTGATGGACCTAGTTTATCTTTACTCTATATTCATCCTGTGATGGTCAGTATAACTACCCCATCTAACCATGCGATCTAATATTGAAAAGGAATTTGTGAAAGCCCTTTTTCCAAGTTATTTGACTACAAGGGATGTAGGAGATTAAAGAAGAACTTGAGGAATACTTGTTTTTTAATATCAGTGTGAGTGTATCGTTGCTAAATGGCTGAGAGTGGTGTCCTGATCAGGCTTCATTTCCATATGAAACACTATCAGTGGCAAAGGTAATACACTCTGATTTGATAACTATCACTAATGAGCTTTCAGTGCTGTATGTATTAAGGTTTGTACTAAAGTAGTGCACCGTAAGTTTTATGGTCAAGATGCCCATGTGCACAGATTGGGCAAAATTGCAACAACATTAATTGGTGGGTTTTTTTTCATGTGGGAAATCTTGAAGTCAGGATTTCCTGTTGTCTTCCCCATCCCAACACTCAGGACTCTCTTACAGGGTGATAAAAGACACAATTTTACTTGCCATTCCTCGAAACATTTGCAACCTATTAATTCTTTTTAAAAGATGTGTTTTTTTTTTTCCTGTGCCCTTTTCTGTTTGTCCAATGTTATGGGCAAAAGGATGAGGAGGATGTGAGGGGAAAATTATTAAGATAGTTTTGGCTTTTCAACAGAATTGATCCTGAGTGTTTCATTGAATATATATGGCAGCAAGGCCAGGCTTGACTTAGGAGGTCAAACTGATCTTCCACATTGTCTGTTGTAATGTGTTGGAGAGTTTTTCTTCTGTGGACAGGAGGAGGAAGGCTGGTTGAATGTGTCTGGAGGACACTGAGATTCTTCTGTTCCTTGGGACTTAACTAGCACATCGTAACTTTTACAGTAGGGGCTTTGTAGTGATTGCACAGTACAGTCTGATTCAGTGTAATTAGCCAAGGATGTCTGCAAGAAAATGGAATCTTTGTTTCACTGAGGTGCATCATCTTGTTTGTTTTTCTGTGAAAAATGGACAATTTCAACTTCTACACTTCACAAATTGTCACCCTCTGTATGTGTTGGTGTTTGAATTGTGGCCTTGTAAGCAGGAAAGTGCCTGTGTCTTGCCAAGTCTGTGTTAGGGGTATGGAGAGTTTATAGTTACTTAACTGATCTGCATGACTCTGTTGTTGGATGAATGCTTAATATGTAGGTAGTGACAAGAAGGGGGTTTTTTAAGTGTGAAAATTAAGATGCCCCAAAACCACAGGTGGTCCCTGGCTTTGTGGGATCCCACAGTCTGAATGTTCTCCTGCTGAAAGCTCTTCAGGGCTCATAGACATCCTCACCTTCCTCATTCTGCAGGCCAGGGCTCCAGTACCTAGGTGCCACCCTTGATATTGTAAAGCAGCAACATTTATTTCACCTAATCTGGACTGAGGTCTAGCAAAGCAGGTTTAGCTTTCTTTAGCTTCATATGTAACCTGAAAACTTTATTCGTAACTGGCTTTGTGTTTTCCTCCTCAATAATGCAGTTTCCTGCATGAGCAGGATGGAATGAAAACGTGCTGAGGCTGCTTGTGCTCGATGCTTGAATGGCTACGTGAGTAGTCACCTGATACTTGAAATTTCAATGCAGTTCTAGTTTTCTGAGACATTTTATTTTTAGCATTGCAGCCCGGCCATGGAACACTCAACCTGGGCTGAGCAAAAGCAAAACCAGTGTTGAAAGAAAGTGCGTCTTGTATGAAATTTACTGCAAAGAGGAGTGATATGAATAGAAAACGTATACAGTAGCTTGCTGCATGCTAGCAGGTCTTTTCTGGGCTCCTAAATGTTAACTGGATAGTAATGTAAGTTATTACACTCATTAAATTAGGCCACAAACAAGTCAACAATGATTCAGCAAAATGGTTTTGTTTGTATAGTGCACGGAAGTCTGATAGATATCCAGTCAAACATTTATGGCTAAATAGATGAAGATTTTAACATTACAGCCTAATAAAAACCCCATACTGTGTGATTAAATAAGAGGGAAAGCAGTAAAAAAGAGAAAGCGTAATGATGGTAGCATGTAGGTCAGTTACAATTTAATTGTCATTGCACTTCATTGCTAACATATCAATTCTCTGCTGCTTAGCTGAGCAGAAAACAACAACTTAACATGTACAGTGGGCCTGTGCCTACTCTGCAAACCCCCACTTCCATCACCTGCTTTCGACTACTTCCTTAACAGCCGCGTGAAGGCTTCCTGCTTTAATAGGATAATCTGGCTGGAAGCTCCTGCTGATTGTGTCCTCCCTGCGCTCAATGCATCACTGATCAGTAAATTTACTTCACACTCTACATAGATGCTAAAATTAGGTTGTTTGCGTTACAACTTTCAATACTCCCGCAACAAGAAACACCTGCTTGCAGATTTATATTGTTTTATTTAATGGTTTAAAATAAAGATAGCTTTACAGTGGCAATACCCTGATGTACCGTGTTGGAAGAGCACAGTGGCTGATCATTTTTCTTACTTATCCAATTTATACTAGATCTCCTTGCCATGTAAGGTATAGTTTCATTAACATTAATTGCAGCTTTAGAAACTCCGTGGAAGTATTTATTCCTGCCAACTTTTCCCACCACTTTATATTTCCAGTGGTACTGAGGAAAGCTGCAGGAGGAAAAAAAAACAAAGTAGAGTTTTTGTCGGGTTTAAAAAGACTAAAATTATGTGGATAATTTGGTGAGATCTCAAAGGGATGTTGGTTTTGGCACCTTTTAAAAACATTAGCTTTAGAGAATTGTATGTCTAGCATAGTGATGCTGACCTGTAAAAAACTTATCAGAGTACATAATTATTAATTTGACTGCCTAGAGTGACACTTTTAAATCTGAATCTGCAGAGACGATTTTTACGTAGAGTAGAATGCTGATGATGGATGGGAGCAGTTTGGCAAAACCCAAGGAACTTCATCAGAGAAGCTGCAAAAAATATCTATTCCTGCAAAACTGTTGTTGAGATAATGTGTTCAGAAGTGTCAAATCCAAATACTGGTGGTATTGTTGACTGTCTTTTTCCAGGTGAAGTGGGAGCTTCTGTGATAAACATGGGCAAACTGATCCTAGCAAAGCTAGTCTGTGCTTTTGGGGTAATATAAAAGCTAGCCAGAAATGATAGCTTTGTGTTAGAATGAAGGAATTGGATGTATATTGGACGTAGTGCAAGGAAATGGCTGTGCCTTTGAACAAGAAACATAATGAACTCTTTGCAGTCACTGGCCTGTGTGCTCAGATGTGAAACTGTGTACCTGTGTACTTTGCTTCTCCACATTTGCATTGCAATTCTGTTTGATGTGGGCTGGCTGATACATCTCCAGGGAGAGGTACTGCTGAGCTTCTTCCCACCTCAGGGCAAGGTTCCTCAGCCCTCTGGCTGGTTGTGGTAGGGTGAAGCCTTGTAGGTACTGTAGAGTGAGCTCGTCCCTTACAGAGCTTTGAGATCTGTCTGGTTCTTCATGAAATAGCAGTTGAAAAACCAATGTGAAAAAGTGAGTCCTGTAAGCTGGAGGTGTATTAACTTGATGCCAGCATGGGGAAACATATATGCTTCTGTACGGTAACAGGTAATGAAGTTGAAAAATCCCATTCCTTTCTGCTGTTTCATGTATTAAACTTCAGCAGCTCAATATGATTCATGTGATTGTGGATCTAGTGAGGTGTGATGGCTTCCACTCAGTTTCAGACTCACCAGTCTCACAGCCAGAAGATCACATGCTACTACTTTTATTTATTTTGAGAAAACTCAGATGAGTCTTTGCTAGTCTTGCTCCAAAAGGAAACTTGTCTTTGTGGATGGTTCTAGAGCTAAATGCTGAGATGGAGAATCAGAGTGGTGGTATTGTATGTCCCTGCTGTGTAATAAGGACCAGAGAATGGCAAGCTCCTTGTATGCCTCCAGCATGAGAACAGTAAGAAGGGATTTTTCCACACCTGTTGAATGCTTCTGTGCATGCCTTGCACAAGAAACTATGGTAAGGCTCCTATGGACCTCAGGTCTTTCTTATTTGTCCTTAACGGAAAGTTCATTGAACAGCATCTGCTCCTCTTGGTTTTGCTGTGGAACTGAACAGGACGTTGAAACAGCACTTGTAGTTTTAATCGCTGACCTAAAAACTTCAACTGCCTTGGTTAGTACTACTTAGAAAGCTCATGAGAGCTGGGACTTCAGTGTCAATGCTTAATGATTGCTGTGTCATGTAATAAAGTTTGAGTAAGGAAGTCTGTGGTTTTGTCAGATAAGCTTGATCTGCTCTGATTGCAGTTTTAGGTGTAGCATAACTATGGAGCATACGCTAATTATTTGTGTTGAGAACTTACTGATTTATTGTCTTTGGAAGTTATTCTGCTTCAAATGTAATGTTTGCCTCCATATCTGATAGGTTAATGTAGTATGTGATGGTTGCATATATTCAGCTATAAGAAGTGATGAACATAGACACTCAATCTGAACATGAAAAACACTACTTTTTTTTTTCAAAAAAAAAAAAGTTCTCTTATGTATTTGAAAACAAAAAACCATCAGGCTTTTCTAAAGAAGAGCTCCTGTGTGTCTCTGAGCTTTGTAGGTTTGGGGCTTATATTAGTGCAAAGATCTCGGTGGGCTCTGTTTCCACTTCTCTTAGAAGCTGCTAGTGTGAGCTGGTGCAACTGGACACTGTTTTTGTTGAACTCCTGATTTCTTTGGGCCATCCTTTGGCAGACAGAGGTTTCTGCAGGATGGGAAACTGCACATCAAACATCATTCACACAAGTGCCTGTTATTGTTGTAGCCTTTGTCCGTTTGGGAGCCCTGGGACTGATTCCACTGGACACGTTGTCTCCCCCCAAAGAGGGTTATGGTCCCTTTGCAGTAGCCTTTAAGAGCAGGATCAGCTTTCATAGGTAATAGGCCTCTCCCTGTGAAATAATTTAATAGCAAGTACACTCCTCTGTGCACCTGAGAGCTCCAGGAGGTTTTCTGCCTTCCAGCAGCAGAGTGTCTCCTATAGCTCCCCGTGGTGCAATACATCTCCACAATCCACACCCTCGCTCAGCATGACCAGCACCTAATAGGCACCGTTGAGCCCCATTGCGAGAGCATGTATTAGTGACTTTAGAGTAAACTGCTTGCAAAAATCAGCCTAGATAAAATACCCAGATGTTTATGGTCAAAAGGTGTATTGGGAGCCAGTGAGGCAGCAAAGGCCTATTTGGAGTATGTGTTTCGAGGCTTAACAAGATGAATGTCTGTATGTACAAGTCTATGAGGGCCCAGCTGAACAGTGCTCTTTCCATACCTGTGTTTTTTGGCTAGTTAAAAGGGAAGGTTTGATTTCTTCTCAGTGGTGCGAAACAAGTGCAGTTTGGGCTCCACTTGTCAGAGGCAACTGGAAGCAGAGCAAAGAGAATCATTGTTGGAAGAAAGGTGGATTTGGTTCCCTTTCTGGAACATGACACGACTACAACACAGCTTGTTCCACAAATACAACACTTTGAGGTTTGCCTGATTTTTCTCTAGTTTCTTAGTGCTCATGTCCTAGTCATGCAACATGAGCCCACTGCCTGGTTATACAGTGGCTGCAGTTACAGATGAAAAGGAAACCCAGCAACAGCCAAAGAACTTCCACCCTTTTTCTCCTGAGCTTTTGTTGCTGTGATGGTACTTGGGCTTACAGGAATTAAAGGAATGAAGCTGTAGTTGGGTGAAAATCACGCAGAGGATGGGGTATGATGGCCCTGCTCTGCAGTGGTGTGGCAGGTTCTGGTTTCTCAGAAGCCCTCTCTTTGTGCCAGTCACGGAGCAGCAGCCGTAAGAGTTGTATTTCCTTTGAGTGTCTGATGATTACATCCTGCTTGCTCACACAGCACAAATGTGTAGGACAACCATTTGGTTTTAGGGCCAGGGAAAAGTGAATTCTGGGGGGAGACCTACTCATAATGACTAAAAGGGTCCATCCCAGTGTTTTGGTTTTCCTAGGTATGTGGCTTCAATTCAGGAATCCAAAGAAGACTTTTGTTCCTGAGTGGCTGGCAGTGTTTCTTTTGCACTTCATATTTTTTCTCTCCTACTTAGTAAAGAATGGCCATAAGCATCTTTATATCCAGTGGCACAGAACACCAGCCCTGTGGTACACTGTGGGCAGGTGTGTTTTCCTTCTAGTCTCTTGTCCTTTTTTTTTTGGGGTTGAGAGATGAGTCCTGCACTTAACGCTCAGCGTGCAAGGAGGGCATGTGCTGCGTGTACCACTGCGGTCGGTACTGTGCAGTATCTTGTGACATAATTTTAGGTGGCTTATTAGACTTCTGATTGATGACAGCCAAAAGAGGATATACAGCTACTCGCTGACATTCATGCTTGCCTTTTAAATATCATACTATATAGCTTCAGATCTCTGTTTTACACTCAAGTGCTCTAAGCCTCCCATTAGCATGTGTCTTTCTCCTCCAAATTAAGAGATTCCTTTAAATGCACTAATATCTCAGTGGTGGGGGTTTAAAGGAGTTCTGTGTTATTTGCCCTTTTCTCTTGCGTTGCTTCTCAGGCAAACCTTAACAATCCTCTCCACTGAAACTCAATTGTGAATATTCCCCTTGCAGTTAAGTTGGACCCTGGCTATTTCTTTATTATTTTTTTCCCCTCCTTATTAAATTATGTTTACCTGAATACATCAGGTTCATTTCACCTAGGCAGGATGTCCCATTAAGCATGACAAGTAGAAGGTTGTGAGATTAATGCCCTTCTTGAGCCTGAATTAGCGTGTCAGCATCTTTTCAGACCTGGGACCAGAGAACATAGGAAGCATGCCATAATGGACCTTAGCCTTTAACTGAACTGCTCTAATATTATTCCTATAACAAGACTACTTTTAAAGAGGCTCATTATTGGCTTCATTAGATATGTTACTTGCATCAGTGGCTGTAGTTACTCGTATAATATGGAAGAGGTTAACATAGCGTATTTTTTATGTATTATATGGCATATAGCTTGAAGTAGCCAAAAGGTTTATGGCGATGTAATTGGTAGTTAGTGTGAAATTTGTAAGACAAATAGACAATACCTAGGGTAACCCCTATAATCCTCTCCTTTCAGTTTTTTACAGCCACCAAAGGGCCTCATTAAAACAGCAGTCAGCACCTTAGTGAAAAGACACAGTGCTTATAGTGCCCAAATGTGACAGAAAATCTGCATTTTGTAAATCTGACACCTTTGATAGATTATACAGTGTGAAGCCATTGCTTCTAAGCATTATGATAACGCTTAAGGTTCTCTTCTGAATCCAACCGTGCTATATTCACTGGATATAACAATGTGAAAAAGAGCTGGTTGAATAAAATAAAGCATGTGAGATGGAGAGGAGCCTTTTTTTTTCCTTTGATACTAAGCTCATCTCATGCAAGGGGACTAACAGCTATGGTTGATATCCCCAGCTCTGCTTGTACTGAGGGATATGGGCACATAAATATTGGCAAAATAACTGTTTAATATACAGATGCGAAAAGAAACTCTGCCTACATTAACCAGTTTATACGGCTGCTGTAAGGGAGGACTGTGGAGAGCAGCGATGGTATTAAGGTTTTTCTGTTTTAGAGGCTAAATTCAGTTCTTGCTTAAACTTGTGTAAACCCAAGTGGATTCTGTTGTCCCGAGTGGATCTTGTTGTCACTCAGAGTCCTGCAAATCTGGTGTAATGCACCAGCTTACACGGCATTAAACGGACAAGCATGACGAGAAGGAGAATCTGACCAATGAGTTTATTATTCTTTCAGCTCATTTGTAACAACAGTGAAACAAAATGAGCTGCCTATGCAGAGCTAGAGGCTCTGAGTACTGTGGTGGATGCATGAACACTCAGTTCTTGGTAAGGATGCTGTAAGCTGTAGTAATATATTTTAGTTACTTAAAAACATCTCTGGTAGAATGAACTATTGAAAACTGAACAAAGGTGAGTTGTCGTGGTTGATTAGTTGCAACTATTTGCTCTAATCACAAAAGGCAACCTCAAACAGCCGAAGATCCACAGGAGTAATTCTTATCTTCTCCATTTAAGAGATGGGCTCAAGCTTTTGGAGCTGCGAAAATGTCAAGAACTTGCAGAAAATGAAATGAAAACGATCACTTAGCTCCCATTGCCTTCTTTGGGGCAGAGGAAGTTGTTCTGGATTTTTTTGCTCAAGGGAATGAGGTAGAGGTTATAATGTTTGCTTGGGCTCCAAACGTGACAGCTGTTTACCTCTTCATCTGGTAATGGAAAGATTTCCTTTTAACTGAGAGCTGCAGTAGACAAAGAGTGGAGCTGAAGTTGTGTTCAATTCCTTGGCAAAAATAGAGCACTGATAATTCTGGAAGAGATATTTCCATCTTAGACCTTTGATCATTCAGAACGTGTACCACTGAGTGATACTAAAACAGGCATGCAAACCAAAAAAGAGGGAGAGGTTATATATGTGAAACCCTCTTATTCTCTTGTGCATCAGGATTTGTTCCTGCTTATGGTTAATCTCCTGTTTAGAGGTGCAGAATTGGCCCCTGCGGGTAACAAGGGCTGAGTAATGTTGCTGAAGGGCTCAGGAACTCCAGGAACTTGAGTTTTGATCTCTTGAAAAAGTAGTATGGAACATAGGACACTTCAGCCTTTTCTCCATAGGTACTTAGAATGTTAAAATCAGTAGCTATATCAGAAGCACTCAACAATTGTCTGGTGTCCTTTAGAGAAGACCACCTTATATGGCACCAGGAGGTTGTTTTCTTCAATAACCCAATTCAGATGATGCATCTTTCTATTCGTGTGTTTTTGCCTCACAACCATTATCATGACTATTCATTATTATTTTTTTTTTTCTAATAAGCACAGAGTTAAAAATGTTTAAGAGTGTAAGTTTTGCCTTCTCTTTATGATATGGAGGAACTCTTAGTGTCTTCTGCAGGGGTTTACCTTAAGTGTCGTTACTGGAGAAGTGACTCGTTTAATTACGTTCCTTGTTTCTAAGTTGCCTAGAAATGAAATTACTTGGGTTTTTTTTTTTCCTGCATAATGTAGTTATTAAAATGCATGTTCCCTAGAGAGCACCAAAACCTTCTCCCTCTCTTGTTCAGTGTTTGACAATGACTAGAGTTAGATGTAGCCATACATTTTGGGTGGGGAGGAGATGGTGGCGGTGCAGGTGAAGTGACTGCACTCATCCTGAACGGCACATCAAAGGGCTGCTGGGACTCCTCTCTCAAGCCAGGGAGTTTTACTCTGTTGAATCACAGGTTAATTGTAAAACTGACCGTGATATTCATTTTAAAACAATTCAATTGAACCAAACATCTTTGTGAATTGGGGGGTCACTGATCTAGAGCAGGAAGCAGATGTATGTGCCTGTATTTCTTGTGCAGGACAGTGCTGTGAAATCTAAAGGGCCTTATTAAACCTTGCACAAGCATAGTCGGCAGCATGAAACAGCAAATTGTCTCCGTCCCTGCATACCAAAAGTGATTCCATTGTAAGCAGCAAAACAGGGGCTTGCTTAGGTGTGGAGATAATATTGAAATCTGGACCAGCACAAAGCCTTTCATATGAACTTTCTTACCAAAGTGTAGGTTTTGATCAATGCAGTTGCTTGCACTGCAAAACGAGCATTTATGAGTATCATGCCTGGGTTTTTTAATTCACTGGATTATTCACATCTGTTAGGTGAGAATTACAGAGTGCTGAAATAATGTATTCTTGTGTTTTAGATCTATCACTGCCAAGGGCTACTGAATAGTAAGTATCAACATCTGTGTTACTTCTTCTTTGAGTTTTCTGATTAAATGTGTCTAAACATTTCAGCTCCTACTGGAAATAAAAATAAAAGTGTTTTCAATCCAGTTTGATGTAGGATTTCAGCGAAACATACCAACAGCAAACATGAGTTAGGGGACTGTATGTGCAACTAGCCCTAAATAACATTAACTTAGTGTAGTGATTTGTATTATTGAAGGGACATTAGGCTCTTGAAACTATAAATAATGGAGTAAATATAAATAAAGGTACCTGTATTTTGACAGTGATGTTCCACCTCTCATTCCCTGCATACACAAAAATCATTCAAATGCCTTTTCTTTCTCTGACAAAAATATTCATTAAAAACATTTCACTGTGCTGCCTTTTAATATAGCGCGGGCATTCAACCTGCGCAGGAAGCTTCCTGGAACCACACAAATACTGTGTAATTATCTTGTGGCTCCCTGCTGGCTGCTGCATATTCCAAGCACAAAGTGAGCAGCACATTTCTAGAGCCTGACTTCTGTCTTCATTGTCCCTGCTTGGAATATGAAGCTCCACTTCATTATAGCAGACCTGATCAAACTTGATAGATTTAGCCATTATTCTTGACTGTGTCAACTTTCTACAGCTTTTTTTTTTTTCCCTTTTCCTTTTTTTTTTTTTTCCTTGGGCTCTTTTGTTTTGCCACCCAGGGAATGCATCTTATTTCTAGGCACTCTGCCTCCTTCTCTCTCTCTCTCCCCTTTTCTCTCACTCTCTCTGTCTCTCTCTCCTTCCCCCCCCCCCCACCCAAGGTTTCAAGGTTTCAGCAAATAATGCTGCTTGTGCATCATGTGATTCAAGGAAAATAAGGCTTGCAATTTTTTCTGAATTGTCCTTTATGGGTTTTATTGACTATTTTTTTTTCTTCCAGTTTGTTTCCATAAAAAAAATTATACTGCAATATTGACACACAATACAGAAAAGCTTTGAAAATCCTTATTTTCTGTTAGTGGTACAATAAATTTAGCATTGTGAGGGGTTTTTTTGTCTTTTATGACAACTTTCAAGTAGCACTTCGGAGTTCATATTTTCAAGGGTGATTCAGACAAATGTATCTTCTCAAATTTGATAAATCATTACTTTGTTTATTTAACCTAGAGACATATCACCACATTTTCTTTGCAAAAGGCGTTAGATCATTCTTTGGGCAAATACAGATGTTAATACAACTGATTTACCATAACAGATTGCTTTGTAGTTTTTGAGAGTTGCTATGCAACAATAGAGAAGTACAGAGCAGCTCTATAACTGATTGGGAAAGTACTGGGTAAAATATGGAGCGTTTTCATAGCTAACCTAAGACAAACCCCTTAAATTGCCACAAAATGACTTCACCCGTAGGTGAGAAACGTGCCCCCAAATTTGTAAGACTTTGAGGGTTGACCCATCTTTACTTTTGTTAATGAGCGTGATGAACACAATGATGAAGGTTTTTAAGTGTTACATTTCACCTACAGTATTTGTTACGTTGTCGTGTGGGTTTCACAGGCAACAGTAAACGTGAAAAAGCATTTTATCAGTCATTTTGGTTATTAAACAGCAGTTACAAATTGTTCAAACTTCAGAAAGAGCTGAAGCTTCTTGCTTTTTGTTTCTCTTTTGGTTGCTGATTAGAAGGTAAAGGATGTCTCGTAATTTCCAGTAAGTTTACTGCAAGGTTCTTATTGAGGGATATTGTTTAGCAGCATTTAAATACTGGTAGGAATTGGTGTGACTTAAATTTAGTGTTATGCTTCTTAAATTAAAAAATCATTATTATTTTAGAGTGGCATTTTCAGTCTCACCAAAAGCTTCTCGGCATCTTAAAATGTAAATTGCAGAGAAGCAACACAAAGGATAAAGAGAAGATTTTGAAGGCAATCACAGTGATCACTTAATTCAGTCTCTGCATATCCACTTGGCATAAGGTAATTAGAGTGCCACATTGCTGTAAAGACAGAAAGCTTAGGGTACCATTCTGACTCACCCAGACGATAATACATGATTAGAAGTCAGTGACAGATCACAACTGCTGAATGACCCACCAAGGTCTTATCAAGGGCAAATCGCATAATTAGCATGCACTTGGCTGGCAGAGGAGTACAGTGCTATTGTTCTGGCACAATCAAATTAGCCCAGCCAATGAGGTCACTGTTCCGTGACCTTAAAGACATTTCGTGGTTTATTTTTCCTACCACATAACAACAAAAACACAAACTCCCACTGAAAAACAAAATGAAGCAACGAAAGAACCCAAAAAGCCCACCCCACTTAGAGCTGAAGTTCTTGCACACACAGAGGATATCTGTTACGATGGCATTTTTGGAACGCTCTCTGCCGACTTCTAAGATGGTCGTGTATGGAATAAAGGAGCCTGCTAATGCAATCTGACCCTGGGGGACACATATGTAATGGAGCCACTTTGACAGAAATGCAAGCATCTAGTGAGGCCTGGAACTCATTTGCCCTGAATGCATCCCCAGCATCACGCACGTAACGGGGGAGGGGGAGCCTTCATGCAAACACAAAATCTTTCCTTCGTTATGATAATTAGCACAATTATCTTGATTTGCTCATTTTATCTGTATTTTCCCCAAGGTTTGGCCATTTTGTTTGTCTGCCCACTGCTCTCCCTGAATAGGACTCTAAGCTGAGGAGCAGGAGTCGTTGGGGATGGCAGCCACCGACGATACTCCAGGCGTGTCATCCACGGGCTGCCCTCATTTTCTGGCAGTGCTGCAGCGTGATATTGCTAAAACAAACACACACAAAGCGCTTTTTCCATTCTTACCCTGGAAAGACCTCTTCTGATTGTCCAGACTGGAAAGTGCTCGCTAAGCTAGTGACGAAAGAAGTAGGACTTCCCTGTTCACAGCACCATTCTCCAAAGCAGCCAGAGCCATTAACTCTTGTTTCTTAGTGAAATCTGGAGTTGTTGGCAGAAATGTGGGGTTTTTCCCCCTTTGTTCTCTAAACAGGAATCAGGCTCTAAATTGATCTGCACGCTTGGTTAATATGCATGGTATATAGGAAAGCCATCCTAACTTTTAGAAGTGGGAAGGTAGCCTTTATTTGTATTCTCTTCCATTAGCCTGTGCATATTTGGGCTGCATATCCCAACCTCTCCTGGATAATTGGATCAAAAAGGTCTATAATGAATTGTCTCTGTCGTGTCTGGGCCACTGTCACTGCCTCTCTTTACTACTTTTTCTTTTTTTTTTCTTTGTAAGGGTGGGTTAAGTTAACTCCAGCTAGGAACTCTAAATTCATGAAGTATGAAAATGTTAAAGATGAGCTTTCATGTGCAGTCAAAAAGGGAAATGAAAGCACAACATTCAGATAAGTTCACTTACTTTTCAAGGGTTTGGACTTAGGTCTTTGTCAGATATCAGAGGTGTTACACATGGTATTGGTGCATGACAGGCTCTCTTCAACCCTCCTCATTAATACTACATCACTACATCACATTAATACTGTTTGTGACATCACAACAAGCAGTAATGAGGTTAGAAATGAACTGTGACCTTGTAGTTTAGCGCACAAGGGAAGAGGTTGCAAAGATGGGATCTGCTATTTGCAACGGGTCTTTTTTTTGTTGTAATTAGCCATTGTGGAGAGAAAAAGCAGCAATGAAGGCTAAACTTGATGTATGCTTAAAGGATATATTTCCAGTGTCTCACTGGGCATGAAAGATCACCTTTGAGCCAATTAAACAATTGCAGATATAACTTGCCTTCATGCGTGCTCCCGTTTTATGCTGCCGGTGTGGGGTTGGTCACAGCCTATGCAACAGCTTTGTCATTCCTTCCCTGCTCTCAAATACATTTTTATTGATAAACAAACCAAGGTTCTTTACCACAACTTATGGCATGTAGATAAAACACAAAGATTTATTAGAGAAAGGAACTGAAATTAAAGATCAGTGATTCAGGGTCTTCCCTAAGAATTAATTCTGACAATAGCTTCCATTTATTGTAAATACCTAGGCTGAGCCTGCAAAGTGTGTGCCTTTGAAACTTTTCCTTGTCTGGCAGAAAGCTTATTTCTAAAGGTCTCGTTGATTGTGCAAACACAGGAACATTTTCTTTCCTTGAGAATTAATATTGACTGTGTATAGAGCGACGGCACCACTCCATCTATCCACAAAATCATATAAACATATATAATTACTCTGAAAATCTAATCTATTTCTGGATACCTGGTCCACGTGATAACTTTTGTTTCAGTGCATGAAATGATAAATTATATACAAAGAAGCAACGAGGGTTATTCTTGAACCAGAAAGAGATAGAAAAAGACACTTTGTGAATATAGAGCTACTTTTCCAAAAAGGCAGCTGTTTCTCCAGTTTTAGAAGCGTGGGGGTTTGTGTGTGGGTGAATGTCGATGCCTGGATGTTTACCTGTCTGTGTAGGAATAACATGAGAAACTGTGTCTTTGTATATCCTGTATGTGTAGTTGTGTGTCTAAGCATATAATAATTCATAGTCCCATAAGCTCTTGGTGGACATTCCTGCCTCAGCCATTCAGCCCCCACCATGAAAGTCTCCTAACAAACAGGATTAAAATTCACTCCTTTCAACCGTCCTAGGCATTTATTCCTTCCTTTTCATTGAGCTACATTTGTCTGATTTAACAAGATAAGATTTGAGTGCTGATGCAGCCCGTTGTTAATGCAGCAGCCGCATCCACCATACCATCGACACTATGCATCAGAGGGATGCATAAATCAGGTATTCAAAAAAAATTAGATATGCAGCACACCAGTTTTATAGTCCCAGCCTCAGAAATTGAAATGGCCCAGATTAATGTATTATATCTTACACACTGTCCGAGTGAATCAACTTTAATATATTGAACAGATTCGCAGAACAAGACTTTGTTATCTAAGGAGCACTCGGAAGGAGGAATTGACCTGAGGATTTGATTTGGTTCAGGTGGTTCATGTTGCACAGCAGCGTTTGAATAGTTTCACATCAAAATAAAATTTGTATCAGAAATATTTCACATCATCCTGGGTTTGTTCCTATTGAAGCTTTGCAGTGGGACGGTATTACAGAAACAATGTCCAGCAAAAGGATGATTTTAACCTTTGCTTCAGACGTGTCAAAACAATATAATGTAATTTTAATGCAAGCTGCTGTCTCAGAGCGGAGGCGCCTCCACACGCTGACTTTAACTAGTTTAGGTTTATACTGAAAATGAAAAGCCCATTGAATTTCATATACGATGGAAATGCCACAATTTACACCAGCCTGCTCCCCGAGCGTGGGTTCTGTTTGAAGCCATGCAGGGAGACGGGTTTGCTGTATTCTCTATTGACAACCCATAAACCAACTTTGCCTGCATAATCAAGGACATATGAATGTTAACAGAGACGGGGGTGGGGAAGGGTATCCTTTACCGTTGCTACTGGGGCCGAGGTTGGATGGCCCTTTGCTTACTGAAAATAAGACAAAAACCTGATGGAGTAAGATGAGACATAACCAGGTGTCAGAGGTACCTGCTGGAGGTCCGTGAGGCGTGTTTGCAGAGGCGTTTGTTCTGCCTATTCCTTTCTCTGAAATATCTAGTTACTGGATGATTTGCTAGTACTTAGCAGCAAATGTATTGTTAAGTGAGTGATTTTTGTAGGTCCTTTTAGTTGTTCCCTTTTATACAAAAACCAGAATGGGTTTTACTGGGGAAATACCTTGTGCTAAAGTGTGAGGCGGATACTAGTGGGGTACAGTCACCCTCTTTCCACCCAGAGCTGTTCTTCGTGAATATAAAGGTGTATATAAAGGGCAAGGAAAGCTTAGTGCATGTTCACACTTCTGATAACAAGTGATTAGAAAGTGCTTACATCTGGAGTTGTGCTGGACTAATTAGCACTGACAAGAAATTCCATATTCCGAGTGTCCACTGGGTCACTCCAAGGGCACTGGGCAGATGTGGTTGACATTCACACGCCAGAGATGCAAAAGACATAGAATAGGATTTTAAAATGCATTGCCACCTAACTCGAAATCAGTGGGAGTTGGGTGCTTCATAGAGTCCAGTCCTTCTAACATATGGTCAGGGGGGATCAGAGTCTTTTAAGCCTGCCCTTTTTGAGCATTTTATGTCAAGCTATTTGTGCTGTTTACAAGACAGATGTTTAAATAGAAAAGAGTAGACTGTGCCTGATCTAATGTCATTATATAATAGCATAGACAATAGAAAACTTCTTAGATCACAACAGGAGTCAAAGTCTGGGGTGAGATGATGGTGTTGCTGACTTGCCCTATATGAGAGCCGTTAACAGACCAGCGCGTCACACTAATGCAAAGGCAGAGTGAACACGAGGAGCTGGTGGAGATGAGTGAAGTGTGTCACTTGAGTTTGTTTGCGGCTGTTCTAGACACTGGGCAACTTGCACATTTTTATCTTTGTCCACAAGACACAGTTCTAGCCTGAATTAATTTCCCAGTCTTTCCTTCCATTATTTACCATAATAGATGTTATCATTTACAGTAAGACTGTGTAATATCAAACCAGTGTAGGTCATGTTCTTTTTCAGCATACACCACCCCACTGCTCACCCCATACCTGCCCCTGCCTCTTTGTACAAGTTATCAGTCTTTCTTCAGTAGGCCTGGTCAGACTTTGTCTATCTTTACTGATGTGAATGAGAGAGTTTATTATCAAATTAGCATTTATTGTTTGCTGCCAGAAAGAGTGATGATTTTCTTTCAGGAAAACCTCAGGGTCAGGTTGCCTTGAAGCGAAATCTTGCTTTATCAAGAAATTCACCATCCTCTTGTATGTAAATAATCATGTGTAATTCACATTAAAGGTGCAGAGGAATCCAAAGTTAAAAATGTTCTCATTTTTAAATGTGTTTATATTTATCTTTACTTCTGGAAGATCTGTCTCAGTGAGTTGCCTGCAGTGTTGAGACCCCATGCAAACCATTAATTTTCATCAAATGATCTGAATGTATACTTCAGCTCCTTAGTGAGGGGGAGGACTTAACTATGTGCTTCAGTGCTTTGTTGACTGAATAGCTGAATCATCCTGGCCTTTGCCTCTCTTTAAACCTTGCTTTTCTTTTTAGTTATATATTATTTTTCCACTAAGAACATTCGCTAAAAATCATCAATTTCACAAAATCAAATTATAAACCTGTAAATCACTATGAGAAGAAATATCCAATAGAATTCATGCCACTATTGAACCATTGAGACAATTAGGAGAACATTTTAAAACCAAGTCACAGTTATTCCAATGCATTAAGTATAACTCTTTAATGTTGCAGAGTCTGTGTCTTCCATCTGTTCCATCTATTAAACCGTACGTTGATCTATGAAGTTATTAGCATCAGCCCAAGTTCCAAATAGATCTGTTTTGCTACCAAAGGAAATCCTACATTTAGCAGGAACTGGAATGTAATTTCTGTTACAGACCCCCAGTCATTTTTCATATTTCTAGAAACTTTTACTTTGCTCCCAAATGATATTTGAGCGTGGTGGGCATTAGCAAAGAGAACGGGACAAAAATTGGGGTGAGGCTTTGTGTGTTGGAAGAGTACCTGGACTTTTGTGGACAATCACCAGAGAAATAGTTGACAGAATGGATTTTCCTTTATCCTGGTTAAACTGGGGACTATCCATGGCTGTTTCTAGCTGTCATCACCGTGATGTGAGCTATGGAGACAGCACAGGAAGTTTCACCAAATTAAGAGAAAGTTAGAGGTGGCAGGAGTTTGCCATTGCCCATTTTGCTCACTAGGACCCTTGTCAATTCAGCTACATCTACTGAACGTTGTGGACTGCAGATAGTTACGACAGTAGACAGATCTGTGGCCATAGGTATTGGAGCAGTTATTGTTGCTGGCACACTTAGAAACTTCCTTTTGACAATAGGCTTGATCTGTTTAAAATAGGTTGAACTTGAGCTGAGTGACTTTCATCCAGGCACCTATTTCTTCCCAGGGCTAGGAAAGTGAAGGACTTGCTCTAAGCATAGGGAAAGACATGCTGATAATAATATGGCAACTGTCCCTTTCAGAGTTGTCAAACAAGATGGGTGACAAGGTTATCTTTGTTGGATCAGAAAGCAGAAATATCTTGACAAGAAAGAGCATCACAGTGCTTTAAGGACTCCACAACAGGAAGAAGCAGAAGCGTTACCAAACCACTCTTCTCGTGGTGTGGTGAATGAGTTGTCCCTTTTTCTTATTAAATGCTTTTCCAAGTTGAGACTAAGTCTTTCAGGATGAGCTTGTCTTTAGCCAAGCTTTTATCGTGGCTGGGTGTTTGCACTTGACAGACATACAAAATTTCATGAAATAATTCTGAAGGTCAGTTTTTCAAGCCACATTCTCTGCACGTTTCCTTACTCATTCCTGTATCAAAGGTTGAGATTTTTGTGCCAAATTAGCTCTTGCCTCTGTTTTGATATTAGATTCATGGAATCTCATTTTCTCTACTTACTGTCAGAGAACTCTCTCTTTGCTTGTGTAATTCTTCTCAAACAGGATAGGTTTCCAAAGGTTTTAACCGCAAAGCAATTGAGAGGATTCAGATGCCTACCCCATCTGTGGTTAAACTAGCATCAATTAATTGGCAAGTTTGGATTGTTCTTGGTACTGAGGAAGTTAGTGGCAGCCTGACAAGTTTCATGTAGATACCCCATTCCTGGTACCCTGCATGGCAAGACACCAGCGTCAAAAACTTCTTTGTGGGGTTAGAAGCTTAAGGGAGGATACAGATACCTTCGTTCCTTGAGGTCAGGGAAAGATATTGCAGGAGTACCATTGGTACAGGTGCTCAGTTTGACAGTAACACCAGAAGTAACAGGTTAAGCTCTCATGTCTGATATTGCTTTTATGAAACAGAGGAATAAAAAATGTCTTTCAGAATATTTATAAGTGTCTTTTAGAATATTTACCAGTCCTTTAATATGTCACATAATCTGCAGGTGAGATGATTCTTGATTGTTTAGTAGAGGTGCTTGTACTGATTTGTGCTCTTCCTGAGAGCAAACGTACATCTGAACTTTTCCTGAAGTTCTACATTCTCTGCTTTTTAAAGAAAGAGTCTGTGAACGAGTGTCCACGTTTGAGAGACAGCTGGATATTGGTGAGGTGTGCTCTTGTCTCAGGTTTCCCCTTTCCTCGAGGAAGTAACCTTCCTTTGCAGTGCTGCTCTGTTTCCTTCCTCCCCTTCGTTCCCAGCAGTTTAAATGTCCATGTCATCCAAAATACTACACTTGCCTTATGGTGCTATGTTGTTTTCCCCTCCTGTATGTATTTTGGATTTTGTCTGGACCAAAGCAGCATTTTGGCATTTTTACCTTTGTCCCACACATTGTAATTGCTACTAGTTCCTTGTAACAACGGAATGCACAGAACTGGAATGCTCTAGCAATTTGCCTCACGTAGTCTGATTTTATTTGGATATAATGCACAGTTTGAAATGATTTGTATTAAAAAAGAAAGAGAGAGAAGTATATCCCTGTAACAATTTCCTGTGAAGCCTTAAGGCTGACCACAAAGCAGGGAGAAGAAAATAGAGGTGCATGTTCCACTTAAAGTTTTAGGTTATGTGTAAAATGGAAGCTTGGAATGATACTCTGAACCTAAATGCTTGTGTAATTTATTCCATGGCCACTGAGAGGTTTGTTAATCTGTGCTTTTAATTTCTTCTGCAGATCTGTATCAATCTATCTTTAAGAATACCTCTAGTAGAAGAATCCAAACTTTTCTTATCACACCTTATTTCTGAAGTTCTTTCTGGCGTTTTAGTAGAGGAGGTAATGAAATTAATCCCTTTGTAAAACATGTGCCTGGGATATATAGAATGTCAAAACATCTGGTTCTGGGTTTTTGCGGTGATTTCTACAGTGCTTTTGAAGGATAGCATCTAAGGATAGGGATTGGTATCCTTAAAACACTGCCCAAAGACTTCTTGTAATTTTTTTTCAGTACAGGATTAAAACTCAAATAGAAACTTATGTTCAACGAAGAGTAAATCAGTGAGATTCAGCTGACAAAACGCAAGTTGTGGCTACTGCACTGGAGACATTATGCCTGTTGTGAACCATTGCCTCACGGTAAAGCAGACTGTCTAAAGCAGACCAGGGGAAGAGTGGCCTTAAGAGCACAGTTGTCCATAAAGGGAGCACTGTCGGGAGTTCACATGTGGATTTGCAGTGAGTGAGTGCTGCCGTAAAGGAGATGAGTCTTACACCCTTAGTTAGGATTCATACTGATGGGAAAAAATATGCTGCCCTGGTAATCATAGTTTATGAATTCATGTGGTGGGTAGAGAGAAAGTTAAATGAAATACTGTGTGGGTAAAGCATGGTTCAGAACAGGGCGTTATTGTATGCTGTGGCTCAAGGAGCTTGAAGGGTGGAGCTGCTCACACACCTAGATCTGCTGCAACTCAAATCATCATCTTCTTTTTCATTTTGGAAGTTTTCACTGATTCTGATGGTGATGTTTCAGGGAAGACTGGAAGATGAATTTTATACCGATTTAGAAACGGAATGAGTTAGAGGAGAACAGCACAGGTGGAAGAGGAAGGGATTCTGCTGAGGGACGTCATTTTTCAGACAGTTTGGCATGGTGACATTATTACTCTGGTACACTAGTGGGCTAGCATATAAAATGAATGTTCCTGCACGGAATTCTCACCCAGCTGTCATTCATCCTGCAGGTTAGACGAGGACAGGACATTTTAAAGTTGCCAAGAGTGAGAGGGGAAATCCCGTTCCAACTTGCAGCTGTGCCTTGGGGGAAAGCACTGTTCATTGCTTCTCTGTGCTTTGTAGGATTTTATTCCATTCACTGTTTTGTGGATAAATATTTAAGTATATATCCACCATCGGTTATGCCTTCCAAATAGAAACTTTTCTTCTGGCAACTTTCTAAGTAGATCTTTATGTCTTAGTTTAAGAAGGGATCTCCCACCTGCCTCAGGAGGTTCACGAGAGCAAATGGTTTTAGGGAACCTCCGTAGTGCTTTTAGAGCAGGAGCTACACATTTAATAACAGCACACCAAATAAAATCTCAGGCACAGTTGTCCAGTTGTTTAAGCTTCTTGACTCTGTCGTGGGTAGGGCCTAGATGATACAGATATTTTTTACTGCTGTGCTCGAGCCTCTAAGTTACAAAGTAGTGTGTTTGCTTCTGGTCAAGGATGCGATATTATGACAAATGTAGGTGTGAAAATGTCTTTTCACTTGTTAAGACTGAAACTGTTTAAGGTAAACAAAAAACGTTATTGCTGCTGTTACTAAGTTAGGAACTTAGTCCCTGCTATTTCCTGTTCTTTATTGTTTGTGATCTCATCAAAGGATAATGTGTAGTAAGTGGGGTAAAGATCAACTCTCCGTGATTTAGGTGATTTACAGACATGCTCAGCTTCACAGCCTATCAGATTGCTTCTGGCTTTCTTAGAAATTAGTGAACTTGTCAGATCACAAAGTCTACAACTTGTGTATCCAAAGCATGTTGCATAAAGAAGGAACCCTTAATAAAGTATGTAAAGTGAATTTCCTTACAGACATTTTCAGCATGTGGATAGTTGGGCTTCAGCATTTGGTGTATTTATGGTTTTAGATGCTAAGTTAAAATTTTTAGCAGAATGTTGTTATAGATGCTATGGTTCCTTATACTGTATTCTTTGTGGCTGGAACCCAAAGTGAATGATAGAACAAGATATGGAAATTAGATACCAACCCTCACCTTGTGGAGAAAAAACATATAGTGGCTATTCCTTCTTCCTACTATTGCTGACTGAGGCCTGTCGTGTGCTCCTCTTCACCTGGTCAAAAGATGTCTTCATTTAGAAGTGATGGCTGTACACAGGCAGGACATAGATGTGGCAGTTTTGGTGACCACAGCCACGCAGCATTCAGCACAGGCTACATCTGGAAGCATTTCTCCAGCTCAGAAGTCTATACAGATATTAGCCCCATGGTCTGTAGGAGTGATAGGTATCCTTCTGAGCATAAACATATCTCAAAATATTTACCTGTGTTTAATCATTAAGAATGTATTGAGGAACAAATTAGAACAACTTGTGTACACGGTTGTTATCACTAAACAATGCCCACTGATTTCCTCTCCTTGAGACATAACAGCAATTTGAGCAAATAATATCACATTCCAAAGCAATGTATCATTTTCCACATCTCAGCTATGATGAGGTATGAGTTTAAGCAAAAAGAATGAGGAAAGAATGGTGATATGTCCAAGGAAACTTGGACATTAATAACATAACATAACATACAATCAAAAGAATACAAATACCATCAAATCCGTAGTGCGGTAGTGATTGGATTGGCGTGAGTGAAGGGAATATTTCAAATCTTCTTATTTGCATGTCCTGTCACTTTATGTTCAGAGATTTTGATAGAAAATATCACTGCAGGGGAATTGTAACATGAGTGTAAATCTGGATATGATAGCCTTGCACTGATAGTTGAGTAGCAAAGTTTTGAGTGTACTGCTTTCCAAACGAACATTTGTAACCAAAGAGACTTTGTGCACCTTTCAGAAGGGACAGCCATACACCTGATACACTTGGCCATATGTTTATGGACAGCCATGTACTTCATACACTTAATACTTGGTCTAGCAGGCATCAGTAATAATCATCTGTAAATCCATAAGTGGTTAAAATGGAAAGTTTACGGCTAGTGAGTTCCAGAAGAGAGTTTTCTGTCAAGTGCTAATGATAGACCTGCTGCATGTAAAAACTACAAAAGGACCATGCCTCTTTAACAGGGACTACTGTTTGTGCTCCGTGGAGCTTTGCAGTATTAGTAAAGCAGCATGAAAGAGTTGATTTTCATTTTATGTTGTGCTTGTGAGGCATTAACATGATGTTCTAACACTTGTAAATGAATACAGCTCTTGCCTAATCTGTCATTTTAATGCCTTATAGATTTTATTTCACTCTGTGTTGTACCAGATTCTCAATAATAATAATCAACTGCTTTGTTGTTCTCTTGCAGAAATTAAATTTCTGTAGTGAGTGTGCAACTAATAAAAGATGTGGCTTGAGGAAACAAAAAATAAATATGATGAATCATAAAAGTTGTATGTAGGGGGTTGCTCATATATGAAAGACAATTACCGAACCAGTGGTAAATTCATCTGATTCTCATATTGTCAACAGCTTAATAACTCTCACAAAGGGTTTAACCATAGTAGCTTTGTCTATATCGCTGGCTGTAATCACAACTGTGATGTATGTAAGAGCTGTATGTGTGTGTATATAGGTATATATTTAGTGTTTTAAAAGGCCGTTGACATTATCATGCTGCCTTCTTTCCTGAACCTGAGAACTCTGCTACCAGCCCTAACTTTGCCAGTTTGTCTAGCCAGTTTCTTGTACCTATGTGGTTAAACACCAGAGTGGGGTGTTCAGGAGCCAGGTTAGTGGAGGAATTCTCCATGCATTGGTTAAACAGTGGCCCTGGCATAGAGTGCAGGAATGCATTGTTTTCAACAAGTGTCAAACAGCCCGCACTGCCTAAATATGTTTACTTGTAGACATTTCTAAAGCTGACTTCCAAGAGCATTAACTCCAGGTTAGACTTTGAAAAAAGCATAGAGAAAGTAAAGTAGGAGAAAAAAACAATGTAGTACTAAGTCATGTCTATGAAATGCTCCTCCTGGATTTTATTGGGATCTCCTTACTCTAGGAAAAACAGTTCAGTACAACATTGTCCAGCTGTAGGTAGCTATATAGACCAGATTTTTTGAATAAACCAGCTGTATTCTCAAGTACAACGTACTGCCTGATATCTGCTGTTTTCTTCTTGAGGGATTACAAGCACAGGTGAAAGGTCACCATGCTATCAGCTTCATATTTTAAACCCCTTCTTTTTTACTGTAAGTGACTGTGAACAGAGTAAGGCAACAGGGGAACCAGGCTTTTAACCTGCATAATATGTGTATAAGAGCATCCACTTACTTTCTGGCATTACCTGCACCTAGTGTGGCTCTGTCTTTTGGCTCCTACTTGACAATGTGGCTGATTAATTTTACTTTCAAGTAGTTCGAGTATTGTAATATCTTCTGTTTGCTGAGGTGTATGCAAGAAGATACAAATAATCTTCTACAGGAGAGCAGAGGAGTTGACAAAGATATTTAAAGCCGAGTTCCTAAAACAATTTTACACGCAACAGTTCTCATTAGGGGTCAGAGTGAAATAACGAGGTTCCCAAAGAGCTTTGATCCATTTTTGTAGGGACTGCAAGATACCCAGCACTCTGGAAATCTCTGTTACTTTTTTTTTCTCCGGCAAGGAACTTGAACTCTGTATAGATACGAGTTATCAGCTCTAAACTTGCCTATGACACTGCAACAAGGAGGGTCATTAGGCAGAGAATCAATCCCAGATCATTTCTACTGCAAATTTCTTGCTTGAATCTGAATCCGCTGCAGAACTTCTTCCTGTCCTGTAATAGAGAGTATGGACTTGGGTATCTCAGTAACAGCACCATGTAGCCTTAGCCTGTCTCTTAGCAATCCTAACACAAACCCTCAAGATTTCCAGTGTTTCATGATTTTTGGTCAGACTTTGCTAGGAAACACAGCTGGAAAAAAATCCAGAGGTTGTTTTCTTACTTGAAAAAGACCATATTTGGTGAATTTGGGTACAAACAGGGAAATAAGTTACAGAAATGACATAACTGTTTAGTTCACTGCTGAATGGTATCTATTGCCGTTATAGATATGTCTTTATGTTGGTATAGAGCTGGTGCTGCATATCTGCCAAAGGGCACAGGGGTAGGTCAGAGCACCTAAAGAAAGAACCCAGATGAAAGAAATAGAGTCGACAGTGTGAAGAGGAGGAAAACTTGTAACTGTTACAGAATACATCTTCTTCATAAAATAGGATAATTCAGGCTGTGAGGGCCCTCAGACATCTTCATTCCAACATCCCTCCTAAAGCAAGATCATGTATTAGCTCAGATGGGGTTGCTCAGAGTATTATCATGTCTGGTCTCGAGAAGCTCCAAGGATGGAGCACAACCTCTCTGAGCCAACTGTTTCACTGCTTGCCATTGTCATCACGACTGAAATGTCCTGAGCATATAATGTAAGCACAGTGTGTTGGATAGCACAGTGGGGTTTGGACAAGCTTGGATGTAAACAGCAACTCGTGAGAGGCAACAAGGTGTGGCTGAGTGGACAGAGCACGGGCCTGAGAGTCGGGAAACCCCTGTGTTTTCATTTGAGGTCTGCCTGTAAATTACTTAGTGCTTTCCAGCAAGTCACTTTTACTCCTCTGTCTCAATTTCTCCATTTATAAAATGGAGATAATAATACTTACCTACCCTACAGGGTGTTGTGAGGATTAATTAGTTGTTGGTACAGCGCTTAAAAGATGTAAATAGTCATATGAATGCTGGATATTATCATTATAATGAGAAGCACACAGCACTGTAAGAAAAGAAATGGTCTCAAAATAGGTTGCGTGTGCCATTATGACCCCCCACAAGAGAAGCTTCTGGGGTTTATTTGAAACATCAGCAAGCATCAGGCTTCTGAATCCATACTTTGATGGTCCATTGCAGCAGTTAACATTTTTTTTTCCTCTTCCCAGTTATTTTTTATAGTTAGTGCAAGTTAGAAAAACAAGCCCAGGTAAACATATGTAGTGGTGCTGCTTGAATAAGCACTTACTTTTATGATGTTTATGTTAAATATATAAGGATCATTAGGAGGACAAGGTGACACAGTCAGTTATTTTGATAGCCTCGAGGCACTTCGCCACTGACACCTGGTTTTGAATTGCAATTGGAAATGACCCAAATTATGGTAAAAGTATGAAGTTTGTATATGTAAAACTGAAATTTCAGAGAGCATTCAAAAGGAGTGATAACAATGGCAGTCATCTGCACTTTGACAACACTTTCTTAATTGTATTGTGGAATTTAGAAACTAAGCTGAAAAAGAAACCCCCAACCCCAGCAGGGTTCATCAGGGATACTCTGACATACCAGAGTCACTGATGCCAACAACCAGAGCTCCAGTAAGTGATCTCAGCGAGTCTAGTAGCGAAGCTCTGTTGCTAGGAATGTTAAAATGCCCACCCAAGAGTGAAAAATCTGTCTTTATAACTCATTGTACAAAGTAGGACTCTTGCCATTGTCATCGAAGTCACTGGGTCAGATCTGATTTCTTTTTTTCCCCCCTGTATGAAATAGAAAAAAAAAAAAAAATGCTGTTCATAGATTTCTGTTTAATAGTGTTTGCCAGACAAAGTAGAATTTTCACAGCACAAGTTCTATGGCTCGAGAGTCCTATTCACTCAGCATTTATTTTACAGGTCTTTTATCCACCTTTTCTGGCTTTAAAAAAAAAAAAAAAAAGAGGAGAAAAACCAGGGAATTTACCCACTTAAAGTAAGCTTTGCATCAAAACTGTCTTCTGAGGCTTTTTTGTGGTGTTAATGAAATCCCAAGAAGACATTAATAATGATCTTCAGAGGCAGAACTCATAAAATGAATATTAACAGCTAAAAAAAGAGAAGTATTTCCCACTCCAGCAGAAAATACATACTTCTCTCTCAATAAATATGGGTTCTGCCAGGTAATATTTGATAGTGAAGCATGATCTAGTGGTATGAACATAGGTTTGAGAGCTAAAACTCTGTGCGTTCTAATTCTGCATCTAACGCTGAATTTGTCTGTGGCTCAGGGCAAATCACCTCTCCATCTGAATTCTCTGTGCGTAGCATGGAGATATTTTTGTGTACAGTACATTTGCTAAAAGATGTTGAGTTAGTTCTGCCTGTAAAGATTCTGGAGGAGGAGAAGCTGGATTCGTGGTGAGCAATGGGTGAAGTTTTGTCTCGGAATGATTACTAAGACCTCAGGTACTGTTTCTGAAAGTGTGCAGTGCCTGAAACCCCTCATATCTTCACAACCAACCTGGAAAATATGAGGATGTTGTTTTGTCATGATTTATATGTACTTTTCTTTTTCTAATTGTAGGTGAATAAGAAAATTCAGAATAGGCTCAGCTTGGCAATTCTCAGTGTGGGCTAAGGACTGCCATTAAAAATTACTGATTTGTTTTTAAATGTTCTATTCAAGGTAGGATAAAGTCAAGACTTAAAATATTTTGACTTCACGTTCAGCCATTTAGATAAAGACATTTTAATTTGTATATTCTGACAAGGATCACTGCAGTTTACAGAGTCACCAACCAAAGCAGATGGTCTGCAATGTTCACTTCACCCCTGTTTACAAACCATCCTGTACACAGGCACCAGCTCAGTTTGCCATGAAATACATAGTGCTGGTAGGTGTGTACTGGAAGGGTTTATTAACAGAAAGAAACACAGAGAGGCTTTCCTCAAGTCACCCAAAGTTGGGCTGGAAGCAATTCTCTGCTTGTCTCCCTGATTGGGTTTAATATGAAGTGTTTCAGGAGAAGAGAGATTCCTGTGCTGAGCACAGGACTTGTGACAACCTGTCCATGGGCTATGGGAGCATGTGGCACTGTTGCTATGGCTGTGGGAGGTGCAGTCCCCTTCACCTCTCTGAGGAATCTTGTGTCTGATCAGTTGTGGTTTATTTTAGCATTGTGTATTTTTGCTCTCCTATCTGCTTGCGAGCCACTTCGATGTCTAATGTTTTTAATTTAGCTAAGTTGTTAGCAGGGATATCTTGTGGCAGGAACTCCTGTAGTCTATTTGTTCACTGTAAAAAAAACAACCCTAAAGTTATCTGTTTTGAATTTGCTACTGTCTGGTTCAATTAATTACATAATTAAGCTTTTGAACAAAACAGGCTGAAAAGTTTATTTTTCAGCATGCTTTCCTGGGTGGCTCTGCCACCACTTACCAACACAGGAGAATTCATACCCAGGCAGTGCTCACTCAGCTTCATTATGCTGCTCAGTAGAACCAGATAGCAGAGAGGATCATGTTATCCCTCAGCCACAATTTCTGCCTGCTAACCAGTTTTGGATTCCTGTGGAAAAGAAAGTTTTAGTTGTGAAGTGTTCTGAGTCATATTCTTTTTGTATTGAAAAAGAAGAACCTTGCAAATGGGATTTTGGATGGTTATTATTATCTCCGTGTGTTGATAATTCTAGAATAATGATGTGTATGGGGAGTTCTGATGAAGGGTGTGGAGGAAGATGATTGAAGGCAGTTGCAGATGGAAGTCACAGATTCCTCTTGTATGGTGACAGTTTCCAAGCTCTACATGGCAGATTTTTCTCTGGCCTAATATGTAGTTTATCATCTTTCTCTCACTTTTTTTTTATGACTGATTTATCTTTGCTTTGAGTTCTTTTTCTGAGAATGCTTACAGCATCCAGCAGTGCATAAATGAAAATGATTATTTATGGTTTGTGGGAAATGACTCAGTATTTTCTTTAATTCATTATAGTGATGAGAGTATTTCTGTAGAGTACACATGTTTTTTTCCCAACATTTGGTATGGTGTAGAAACTCTTCTGTTGTCCACTGACTCTAATGGAAAAGAGCATGAGTATCATTGTCAGTGGGACACATGGAACCCATGCATTTCAGAGTGTGTATTACAACCAGGTGAATGTGGGGTTTTGTGGGGTTTTCTGCTGTTGTTTTTTTTTTAAGTTTTGGGTTATTTTTCTTTTTGAGGGACGTGACCCAAAATTTAAAACCAAACTTGGGGGAGGCATGCAAACCTATTGGCATATATATTGAAACTAGAAAGAAAAATGCTTCTTCAGACCCTTTTGAAGCAATATTGCTTAATTAACCCTACTTAAGCCCTACCTTGTGGAAAGGTTAATGGGATTTTTAATGACCTTGAGTGGTCATTGGCCTCAATTTTACATTTCTTCCGAAAGAAAATGGAAAATAGAAGAAGAAAGCCATTCAAACTTCTGTGAATCTGGAAAAAATAGTTTACAGGAACAGTTCAGGTTATCTCCCATTCCATTTGTTATGATTTACTCGTTCCTTACCTTGGATCCACTGACATGGCCGTGGATGTGTGAGGCAGCCCTGAGCTGTCGCTGCCAGGAACTGGCTACAGGCTGCAGTTGGGCTTGCTCGCTCGCAGCCTGGAGATGGGCCTGTTGCACAAAGCTGAACACAGAGCTGGACTGGAGATGCTGGTTTTGCAGCACGTTGTTCCCTCTCCGCAACCCCTGTCCCAGTAACCTCTCTGTGTTGCTCAGGCCATAAGAGTGCATCTCTGAAACCCTAGAGAGAGATGCTTTATCACTGCTCTTGCTCTTTGTAACTCCATGGGCACCCCCTGCCTTTTCTTTGTGAAATAGCCAAACCAGTCCATATCCAATTAAACTCTGACCACTATTGTTCTCAAGTGGTTTTCATCTCTGATGTCTAGTGCTTCTGTTTAAGACCCAAGGCACAGTTTATACACCCAGTTCGCTTTCCCCAACTGTGCTCGTTGCTCTTAAGCAAGTCTCATATATAGATGCCCATGACCTTGGCAGCTTGGATCTAGTTGCAGCCTGTTGAAGAGAGAGGACTCATTCACTCGTTTGCCATCGACCTCATCACACCCCAGTTGTACTTGCTGTGAAATTTGGTGTGGACTTTGCTGTTTTGGGGTGGCTCTAGCATTGTTCTTCCATACTCAATTCTTCAGTGTAATCCTGTTCACAGAACTGTTAAATTTTTGTTATTTATACACATACGTGCCCTCTTGTTAAAGTACAATATAGTTGTATCTATTTTTTAAACAATAATACTGCTACTAATTATATTTCCAATTCCATAGTGCTGGCTGTCTGTGAGTTTCAGAATGGTTTCCAGGTCTTAGTAATGAAATCTGAATAACAGTTTTGATGAAGTAGACAAATAGCAAAGACATGTAGCATTTGTGTTTTAAGCAAGGTTTCTAACCTGAACTGCACTGGAAGCACTGGAGAAAAAGATGCCCAAGAAAACAGAAATTAAGTCTTTCAGTAGATAATCTTACTGACAGGTGATCCTGTGTTTTGCTGTGATACAACCCACAAGTTCTTCCTGTATGCTTGTAATGAATTTATTTTCCCTACTTGTTTTTGGGAAGTCACAACAGGTAATTTTCAGATATTTACTTGAAAAGGTGCTTGAGCTGCAGGTTGGTTGTGGGTACACATTCCTGGATGTTCTGAGTACAGAAAGGCAGCGCTTACGCAGCTTACATGGAACATACCATGACTTGTGAGAGCTATAGTAGTATGGCTGTCATTCTTTGTGAGCCAGCCTCCAGAGGGTGATACAGATGTTCTGCCTGGTACAAAACATACACACCCGTACACACATAGTAATCAGTGCATTATAAGAGTTAATTAATGAGAGAGATATCGTTTGTGAGGAGTCAATACAGCAATGCATTCATCTACAGGGTCACGAACGTGCATTTGTGGAATTTATCTGACTTTGCATATAGCAAAACACTGAGGGTGCTGCAGATGAAGCTTTTAATTGCATTAAAAACCTGTCCATAATTAGGTTTGGAATGTAACTGTAATCTCTGGGATCAATGGTTCCTGACACATGTCAAGTGGCAGCAGAGTAAAACCTTTTATAACCCTGATGAACACTAGCGGGTGTCACATCCCTGTTACACAGAAAAGTGGACTTTAATAGTTGGAGAGTGGAAGTAAGATGCTGTAAATTTGGAACTCACTGCAATGGCCTAGCATTGTGTTCTTGTGGGCCAATTTCAGCAATGGAGTAATTGTTAGGAATCCCTTTGAAACCGAAGATGTTACTCCAGAGCTGAATTTTGCATTATACTTCTGTGCTTGGCACTGGTGAGGGAGCAAAAGAATTAAGGTTCTTTTCAAGAGTACATATCACAAATGTTGAGTCTTGCTTCTCCGGTGTGTGAGCATCTCTCTGAAAGGGTGCATTCCCTTTAGCTAGTGATCATATATAAACGGAGGAGACTGCACAATTACTTTATAGAATTTACACTGATACAAATTAAAAATGGCCAGAGCCCATTGTTCTGAAGCACTCGTTACATCTTCGGGTTGTAGAAATGAAGCTCTATTCAGAAAATCCTTTCTTTTTGCATGAAAATAGCCGACAGAGAATGTTTCTACTACCTGAGGTATGAGATGGATTTAGATAGATCTGTGTGTGTTTGCATGTCCATATCCACATCCACAGGCATCTCCTTCTGTACGTGTTGCACGTGTGTAGGTATTGTCCCTCTTGAGCACAGCTGTTGAGATGTCCCACACTCTGAGCAGAACGCAGCAGTGTGTGCGTGGTGCTCACTGAATTCAGAGAAGGACATGCACAATTTCTGTGAAATATGACTATGCTCTAGCTAGACAGAAAGATACTGTAACCAAAGACTTTATTAAATCAAAAGGAGCATTTAAAAACTGCCTAACTTAAGTCGTGTGTCACTTCAACCTAATTTGTGGGAAGCTGTTAAATACGTCTTCCGTCTCCCCCAAAACACCCCAAGGATCAGTTCTTTAATGTAGTGTTCTGCCATCAAATCTATATAAACAAGTATAAATGTTTAAAAAGTAAAGAATACTAATCAAGAGATGGAAGACACAAGCTGCTTAATAAATCTTGCCTTCAATTTATTTGTCTAGTATTACAAAGGCAGAGGAGATATCAATTAATATAGGCAAAGAGGACCCATAATTTATAATTAACTGGCAAGTGGTTTGTAACAAACAGCAGCACTGAATCTAATAGCCAGTAGAAAAATAACTAGTGTTGATTTGTCCCTCGGCAAATTAATAGAGTGCTTATCAATGACAGGGTTACATAAAACTGCTAAATAAATAATCATCAGTGAGTTAGAGTGAAGCAGATCTTTAACAAGCTTAATCTGAACCTCTTGACATCTGTAGACTATGAAGAGATTAAATGCTAAGAAAGAGGAGATACACTATGCACACTGTAAGCATGCTCAGTAGCTGTGCAAGATCATGTTCTTGGGTAACGAGAAATAAGGAAACATTTTTATTACAAAATTACATTGAAAAATGATTTTCATTATAATTAGACTGAAAAATATAAAAGGTATATCAAAGAAGTGCTGAATTGGAATGAACCAGATGAGAACGGCACTAGATCTCTGAGCAATGAAAACACATCAGTGGAGTCGATTTTGATATATTTTTGGCTCAAGGTTTTTTGTTTTTTTCTTGGTTTTATTGCTCACCTTTGTCCACGTGTGGTTTCTGTGTCACTTCTGCTGATATTCCCTGGTAGCTCACTTAAATCATGGCAGCAGCTAAGCAGAGCACCTGATTTTCAGAATGTGTCTTATTTATGAGCCTGGAGATATATATATATTGGATATCATTTCTAGACATGTTTTACTTTTATAAAGGCTTTTTGTGCAATAAGTCCATGTATGAAGGTCTCTCCAGTCATTGCTTAATGATAATCTGAGCGAGTTTTGTACTGGAAAGCTTACAGTTCTCAGAAGACTCAGCTAGAGCCATGCTGGGGAATCTCTGAAAGGCTTTGTCTCCAAGTGAAGATGTACAGAAACATTCCTCCCGAGCAGGGAGAGAGCAGAGACTGGTTTTGATTGTGCTTCATGCACAGGGATTGGAGATACAGTGCAGATCCCATGAGGTCACCAGTAGCTACTTGCTGATAATCAGTTTATGGCTGTGTCTCCTGTGCAGATTTTTTGGCATGAAGGAGGAAAAGGCTGTCCTCCCTAAAATGGCTCTGAATTAGACTATAGCATCGATTCCCAGGGAATTAATTGCTTCTGGTTTTTTTCCATGAGAAGAAATATGCAAGTGAGACTGCTGTCTTTTTGGGACAGTGAGGGAATGTGCAAGCAAAAGCCAAGCTGAATAGTTCTGTCAGAAAGCTTTGTGGGAGCTTTCAGGATTTTGATGTGGAGCGGAATCTGACCTGTGGTGAAGAGCTGCAAGTCCTCTTCCTTTTTCTGTATGAAAGCAAAGCTGCCCTGACGTAGGTGGGCAGCATCTGGTGAAGAGCATCCCTTTGGGAGCTCCTATCTTTCTGTCCATCCCTTTTAATCTTCTTCATCTTAAAGGAGGAAAAGGACTCTTAGTGTATTACTACTGATTCGAGGAAGTTTTTTCTCGTACCTTTTCTGAATTCTCTTAGGTGGTGTTACGAGTGGGCACTGATTGTCTGTCTGCAGAGGACATCTTCCTAGTGAGGAGACTGCTTTTATCTTTTTGTAGCCTCATGGCTGGGTGGGGTTTTTTGGTGGTAGAGGGTGGTGGTTTTTTGTTAAGTTTAGGATGTAGATTTTTTCAAACCTCACTGTCACTGCCAAGAACATAATCAGCAAGAGAAATGTTATTTATATTTCAAACCTCTCTCTTGCCCCTTTTCTAGATTCTTCTCCCTACAAAAGTTGGGAAAGGACCCACATGGAACAAAGGACCATTTTTCCTACTGAGTGGCATGAGTCACGGGAAAGAAACCTCATACTAGTAACAGTTCACTAATTGATCTTTATGTATATTGGTTTCCCAATTTTCGTTCAAATACTGAGTCTCCACTTCAAAAGAACAGAATGGAACTTCACATTTATATTTTTATGGGTTTTTTTTCACCTTAAGCCTCTCTGTGGTGGACCACTCCTGTCTAGTACCATGCCGCAGTGATGGATCACTATTTCTCAGAAGTAAGAACACTATCTAAAGCAAGGAGCTTGCTTAGAAACACCTTAACCTCTGTGCAGGCTGAGTGAAACCTTGAAGACCCCATGTTGTATATGCAGCTTGGTTGATGTCTGCCTATGACTGTTACCTTTTTCTTTGTTTTGCAGATTGCTTCTAAGCTTAGTAAAATCCTCCTCCCCCCCACTCAAACTGCAAAGAGTTGCCTGATTGATCAAGTCTATCAAATCATACTGTGTTAAATGAAGAACTAACAAGTCGAGGAAAAAAAAAATGTGCATTTCTATTGTGTAATATCACGGCATTGTACTAACACAGAACAGACCATGCCCTGTCTTGTGTATGGATCTCTCTTCATCCTACTTCACGTGGGCCTAGAGATGGGTAAATGCTTGTTTCACATCACACCAGTGATGTCCAGATGGTTTCCTGGTTGCGAGAGGACTGCTGTTGCTATCCTCCTTTACCATCTACTCTGTAGAGTCTGTTTCAGTCCACAGGGCAGTTTTCTGTCCTTAAAGAACACCTTTCCCAGGAACATAACATGAACCAAAGTGTAAGCTCTGCAAGCCTGGGAGGAGTGTTGTATGAGATGTTGCTGTTCTGTAGTGTATCAAGTTGAGCCAAGGGAGTTAATGCACTGAGAAAGAGAAGTTCTCTGCGTTCATTGAGGTAACAGGCAGATGGTGATGTGGAGCAGATTCTGTGGAAAAGAGGATTTAACTATGTGAAAAATATTACTCCGGGTGGGTGAGTGCCTGTGAAGAAGGGAGCAAGATGAGGTAGCTGATGTGCTGTGTTTCTCATGACACACGTGCAGTGGCTGACCTAAAATTCAAGGACTCTTTTTTTTGGGGTGGGGATTGGTTGTTGGGATTTTTTGGTTGTTTGGTTTTGGTTTGTTTGTTTGGCTTTTTTTAATTAAAAGAATGTAGTAGCTTCACACATTGCTGTCAACACTGTGGTAAGATCTCCATGTCTAAGGTGCTATCAGGGAGGTTACAGGGCATTCATCAAAATCAAGCTGATGCAAGCACAAATACTCTCAAGACTGAGACCTTTCATACTGAAAAAATGCTGAAGGCTGAAAAGGGGCTAATTTATTTAAATTATCCGTACACATGTCAAGCCCCATAGTTTCCAGAGGAAGCTGACAATTATAAGTTAAAGAATGCTTTTCATAACAACAAAAAACTAAACAGGGAAAGTTGTACCAGAAAGCCTGAGCAAGGGAGACAATCATCATCTGCAGTGATGCAGATGTACCAAAATACAGTTTTCTGCTATTAAGCTTTTAAATGTCAGTAAATGGCAGCTTAGTAGATCATTTGCTAATAACGATTACATTTCTCATTAAAAATGTTTCCTTCATTATTCTTCAGGTAGAAATGTGTAATTCAACGATTGTTACATCAATTATACTTAAAAAGCTCATTAAAACACTGAAATATTATCTCTCATAGGCAAAGTGCTTTAAGAGTACTGTACTAATTACAAACGGAATAAACTCTCGTAATATCACCATTGGAATTGATGCCTTATAAATTCTTAATGCAAAGCTAACATATAAAGTGTAAATCAAATATATAGATCCAATAAAACAAAACCTTTTTAATCTTGTTTTACCTTCAAAAGGATTCTGATTATTGTAATTAAATAATGCATGATATAATAAAGATCTAGAATGTGTGATTATTTCATTGGCAATTGAATATTGGTGCTTTTTATTTATGCAAGCAATTTATCACAGACAATATGCATCAAGCATTAAAATATTGATACAATTATACCTATCCTGCTGAACCAATAAAAAACCCCTCTGACATGGCTCTCTGCTGATGATACAAGGATGGTTTGGAATCCTTGTTAAATTTTAATATTCTGATGTGCTGGGTTATGCTAATTCGGGGATGGAGTAACATCTCCTGTATCTGCTGTTCTGCCTTTTATTTCTGTGAGATTACAAATCCGGCTTCACTTAGCATGGCTAACAAGTGCTGCTTTGCTTGCTGCTCCGTTGGTCACTTACAGGAAGAAACATTAAAAGGCAGCTTTGAGTTTCACTCCTCAGAGTTGTCATTTTGAGCAGCGCTGTTTAATTTCGCTGCTGTTGTATGCTGTTACCAAATTCTTCTGCAAAGGCTTCTGGCCTGTAATCGGGAATAACTTGCCTCTAGTTGGTGGATGTAGTAAGACTGGTTTCAAAGCAAGTGCATTTACGTTCTTGTCTCACTTTCACAAGGCGGTCATCGTGGTGTCAAGATAAAAATAGCAAAGCAACGATAGGGCTCTTTTGGCTGGAACAGCGACTCTGCCGGGTCAGAAGGAAATTGGGATATTGGACCAAATTCCTGTATCTTTAATCTTATAAAAGCAGTTTCTTTGTAAAGGAACTAAAAAGCTGTACTTAATACCCTAGTAATTATTTTGCCTCTTTTATGCAGGTAAGCTGAAGTGCAGAGAACTACTTAAGCTCTCTATCGAGGCAGTGTCCTGTCAGTCACTTGAAAGGAAACGTACACTTAACAGCCAACAAACGGAGAACCGAGTGCCCACCTTCATTTGCTGTTTCAGCCAAGTCAGCTGTCATGTAAGGACTTGTCTTTCCTTGTATAGAATAACCCTGCAAAAGTTTGTACAGGATTAACCTGTCCCACCATTCATATACTCAAATTTATTTTTTGAGGGAATGACTTGAATACGTGACACATTCTTATAGCACAAAGAAAACAAAGTGGCCTAAAACAAACACTTGCGTCTGTGCTGGCTTTCAGAAATGGCCTTTAGATATCACATTTCTTTCAAGTGAGGAAAGAAATCACAAGCTTCTGAATAAACAGCAGTGGAAAGATCAAAAAGCTCCAGCAAAACATACGGATTGTGTAGCTATGAGTGAAAGTAAGCCCTTCGCTGAGGGTCATCCTTGAAAGCGTGCAGCATTTTCACAGACCTAACGGTGACTCTTTGACTTCAAAAATTATAAACCCATCATTTACATGTCTGATTCACCACATTCGTAAGCACAGCCTACAAAGTGTCAAACATTTGCTTCTCTTTACTTTCAATGAAGAAAGAGAGCATTTAGTGTCTTGCAAGATCAGACGTTTTCCATAAGTCACCAGGAACTTAATGGTGGGGGTTTTTACCATCTTGTAAGAGATATTTTGTTTTCTTTTTGCTAATGTACTAATTTTTCTCAGTAGGTACTGCCTAATCATCACAAAAGTCTTTGCTGTGTCATATTTATGAGCTCTTGTTTAGCTTGAATTAAAATCAAGCTCTCAGAACAAATAATGCAGTGACCAAAAGCAGGTATTTCGAGGCACCTGCTTAGTTCAGATAAACGTACCCAAAATGGGTAAAAAGGAAAGTTTACACAGAATAAATAATGGAATAATAAAAAAAGAGGGTTAGTTAATTAAGTAGTTTGCTTGCTAATTGATTTTTAAAAATGCAGTAATTTGTAGGCATATGCTAGTGTTTGCTGTTAATTCCTCTTTCCCTCGCTCCCAGCTTGCAGCCAGGAACTATGAAGGGACCACATAATCACAGTGCTGTCACATGTCTGACAGGGTCTGAGGATCCAGTCCATCTACCCCCTTGCAATTTGCCAGCACTTTAAAGCCATTACTACGTGTGTGTAGTGCGCTTGTATACGTACACATGTAGGAGCAAAGAAGTCCCGAGGAGAAAGCATACTAATATTTATGTCTTGGTAGATAAGAGTATTTTCTTCCTTACATTCATATACATGCCTTGTTTGAAATTCCTTTAGTCTGTGGTCCGGGTTGTCTCTTTACTGTAGTTAATTGGGTGATGGGTGAGGGAAAGGACTTGGTAACATGTGGCTTTGAATCATTCGTTTTAAAGACATAAAAATTGTTGGGGCTTGTTAGCACTGGGAAATATATTAATGGTTTACCTGCTAAAGTAACAGCCTGTACTGGAAATGTGCATCTCCCAATATGGATACTTTTTCTCTATAAAAGTAGCTGATTTAGTCAGAAAGGTGACAGTTAAGACTCGTTGCAGGAGAAATTTTTGCATCTTTGCAGAGTGACTTTTTTTTCCACCCTGCTTTACCACAGTGGCTGTCCATCACAGTTGTTATGTATGCAGGCTGAGTGAGCCCGCGGGGGATCCTAGTTATTTACACTCTTTTTCAAGCTTCGAAGCTGTTATAATCATTCGCTGTCAACTTTGTGCTGACACTGAATTTTACTTTGTGTTTTTTATGCTCGGTTTGGGTCTAAAATACTGGCATCCATACCCTACACTGTAATTCTATGGGTGGCTGAGTTGACCAGCAATATACAGTATTACTAACAGAGCTTTAGAAACTTGCTGCATATGGAGATTTCGGGATTTGTTGATTGTGGACAGTAAACAAAGTCCCCAGGCTTTATGCTTTTATCCTAGTGGTGGCCCTCAGGAATAAACTGTGTACAGTGTTTCATCTCATTGCATTTTCATCTTAAAAAAAGAAAAAGAGTAAATATTATTTTCAAGCTGCAAAGTTAGAGCAGGAAAAGTTCTTCATTGTGTCTTTTATTCTCCTACTTGCTTGTTTTCTCCAGGCCCGTGCTTTAAGAAGTGCATATTTTTCTGCCATCGCCATATGTTTAGCACGAGGCCTAGGATGGTGGTGGAGCTGGTAATGGGCTAATACTTCAGATGGAAATTGAAATAATGCCTTGTGTGAAATGTTTGGGAATAAATTATGGTGCAGGAGCCATGCATTGACAAACATGGAGGGGTTTTTACACGCTTTTAGGTTTCTAAAGGCAAATTTTCATGCCTGTGCTTAAATGTCTTTAGTCTGCCATGCAGTGAAGAGGCAAACTTCTTTTGCCTGTGTGCTAAAGAAACCTTTCCTTGATAAACAGGCCCCTTAACCTTAAATGGCAGCACACTGACTGATTTCTGTCTGTTTAAAGTGTGAGATATTCCCATCCAGGTTACCAGCTCCTGGATGGAATTTCAGGTGCTCTGGGGCCCAAAGGGAACTATCACACAGAATGCTACGACCCTGGTCTTAACTGGACTTGAAATAAAACTGGTCAAGGAGCTTGTGTGCTTGGTCAATGTAATAAAGTAGACAAATAATTACTGAGCAAATCAAACACACTTACACCTCAGATGATTTTGAAATATTATCTATAATCGGGCACTTCTGTGCTAGGAGGAAAGGTTAATAAAGTAATTTAAAAAAGATTGTGTGGAGTATTACAGAAACAGAAGAGGACTGGTGATCATAATTGTTAATCTCCTGAAACACCAGTCCTCTACTGCACAAGGCATGTATTTTAGTACAACTCCTTATTGTTCATTCCACTTATTACTACATTATACTGCTTAATTACCTTTTGGAAGAAGTCTTGTTTTAGCTTTGTTTTCTTTTGTTGTTAACAACAAGTAATGCTGGTGAAATTATTTCAGAAGAAAACTTTTAAGTCCTACTTGCTAAAGACTGAGATTAAAGCATTTCCAGTAGAAGGATGTTTGGAGAGTGAATAACTGTAGAAACTCTGTTGTGAAATACCACAATGAAGTGGGTAAATGAGTCCTCCACTACTCTCTTTCTAGCCCAGTTGTGTGTGAATGGAGCCTAGCACAGAGTACAAAAAGAAAGAATGAGGTTTTGCTTTCTGGTAGTTGTGTTTAGTTCCTCCGAATCACTTTTCCAGTTCATTCCTGATAACCAAGGTAAGACTTTTTTCAAGGCAAAGAAACAGAGGTATCAGCTGAAGCAAAAGGAAGATCTGTGTGCAGAAATGGCTCATTTTAAGCTGTCTGTTGGCTACCTTCTTTCTTCTATCACTCTTACATTCCTTATGTAGTGTGTTATTGAATGCAGTTGAAATTTATGCAGCCACCATGAAGCACTTGTACTTGTGCTGACAGTGGTTGGTAGCAGTTGGGAAGTCAAAATCTTTTACCCTCATCCCATGTCAATGAATGGGGCTGCTGGGCCATTTTCTGAAGGAGATGTCACAGGTCGTGGTGGTAGCAGTTGCTTAAATCTCTCTTTTGGGAAGACAGCGAGTTTTGAAGTGGACATTGGCAATTTGTTCAGGAAAATGTCCTTCACTCAGCATAACAGCTTCAATGCTCAGAGAAAAAAACAGCCACTTGTCAATACCAGTTACTCATGGCAAGGTGAGAAAAAAAGTAAAAGCCACATGTGTGTGCTTGAAAGAATAATTTTCCCATGAGTTTGGTAGCAGAGGTGGTTCATCTCACACTCCTTTAGGTACAGTTAGTTTGTCCCAGGTATCAAAATGCTTTCAGCAAGATAAAAGCCTTTCATCAGACCAGGTACATTGCTAGCTACTCCAGCAATATCTCTGCGTGCCACAGTTACTTCATAAGTGGAGTAAGAGGAGTGTAGCCATTTGAAATGTGGAGTCTGCCACAATTTTTAGTGTCTCTTGTGTCATTTGCCTCCAATTGGATGGCTGTTTCCAGAAATACAATGACACAGCTGCTTGCAACTCCGGCAGATACTTCCCCTGATGTATGGTAGCAAGGCTGCTGGTTAGGGTAGCAGGAGAACCAAGAAGATGGATATTATGGTAAATATTTATAACAGTTTATTGTGCATCTATTGCTATGGTTTGAATTGAAAAAAGCCCACTCCAGGCAGATGTGACTTTGTGAGAGGAACACAGGCCTGTTTTCTCTCTCCAGGGGACATAATTCTGAGGATGTCTCAACAAATTATTTTCTCTAATGTATAATTTTGACTAGTAGTGACTAATGTTGAATTAGAAAATGGTTGTTCCTTGCATCCTTTTAAAAACTGCACCTGAGTGATTTGCTTCTGGTCGAAGTGGATTCTGCTTTCTCTCCTTTTTGACACAAACACCTGAGAGTGTTGTTCAGCTTTGTCACCTGCACGATTCTACATGAAGATTGGAGTTTTCCTGTAACCTTTTGTAGTTATAAGATATACAGGTGGGGATGGAAACTGGATAACATCTATATGGGTTTTACATAATTAAGGCCAGAGCACAGAACAATGTGACTTTTTTTTTTTTTGCAAATGAGGATCCAGAATTTCACACTATGAATATCTGAGATACGATACACTGAACAGCTTTGAAAAGTAATATAGGCAGAGTAATTACTTTCATCTGGCAAAATATTTCAGTCAGCAATGACTAGCAATAAAGTAAAATGATCACCTTTAGTATATCTATTACAAAAACAATTCTGTAAAATAAGAACAGCTTAAAATATCCAGTGGAATATAAAGCATCAGTGCTGGAGTCATGCATTGCTATCCCATTTTCATGGGCTATGGTACTTGCAAAACAAATGACTTGAAATGCAAGGCCTGAGATTCTAGGCAAAGGGGTGATGGGAATTACTTCAATTAAACATGTCTGAATGAAGAGAATGCCATCCATCCTGTTGCTGTAAAAATAAAATCTAGTTTTTTGGCTTTTAGGTTTTATACAAATCACTTATATCCTCCTTAAAAGAGATCCCTTTTTTTTTTTTTTTTTAATATAAATATAGTGAATGCGAAACACCATTAATCCAGTAGTAATATCATCTGATAGTTGTTAATCCCTTCTTAGGGATGGCTTTGCCTGGTCCTTTGGAATATAGAAATGTGCTTTACTGTTAGGCATTTTGTTTAAGCATCAATCAGTTCTTAATGCTTAATTGTCTTCTTTCCCCCTCCCCCTCTATGAAAGACCACCAAGTAAAATGAATACTGTCTTCAAAGGTATTTCCTTAGGAGTCTTATTACATTCTTTAGCCAGTTATTTTGTATTCTAAGGTTATGGATCAAGGGCAGTCCCATGCCTGTGGTTTGGACTTGGCTATCTGCTGTGACAGGATGATGCAGACGTACCAGAAGATCCTAATCTGTCACAGGAAGTCTATTAAGTTCAAGCCCCTGAGCTGTCTCAGCCAAATCAGTGATACCAAACTTACATTTGTTTTTGTGATGACCATTCATTTTGGTCAAATGAAGAAATTGCTAGTGTGGTTTTTGTGGCTTCAGGGGTGAAATCTATGAATGTCACATATCTTTTAGCCTCCCTGCTCTCTCTGAAACATTACTGAGAGTGCTCTTGTATGAGGGGGGGAAAAAAAAACCCCAAACACAACCATTTTTTTTGTAGCTGTTTGTAAGTCACCTTGATCATAAAAAGTTGGGGAAAAAGAAGCATTAGCTTCTATAGAAATAATTCTTTTTGTGAATAATAGATAAGCCTGGAAAGAAGCTAGACTGTCTGCAGACAACTCTATAGCAGGAAGAAAAAGCAATTTTGAAATAGGTCTGGAAAGATTCCTTGTGTTTTGGCATGGCAGTAAGCACTCTTACAGGCTCTGGACTTGTTCTGGAAGGGATGGGCTTGGCTGGGTTTGAGGCCCACTCAGTGCAGGAGATCCAACAGAAAAAAAACCTCATTATTTAACATATTTTGCTGATTTAATAGATTTAAGTACAGATATTTGGATTCTATTTAAATATCCTCCATTATATGCCAAGATGTATCAGATGGTGAATGTGGAACTTCTTGTGCCGTTTTAGCCATGGAATTAAAGATCTTGGGCCATTTTTGGCGATGTAAGAACAGATTGCCCATTTTGAAATGCTGTCCCTGTTGAAGTTGGGCTTTGGCCATGTGCTTCGGTGGGATCAAGTTGACATCCTGTACATAATCCCCTTTTGACTGGAGCTTGTCCAGCAAACTGTCCTCAAGGAAGATCTGAAGCCATGAATACAGAGGGAATCTGAGTGAACTCCTGAGTCTAAAGTGTCTTATTTGGTCCTGGTGGAGTTCTGGTAACTTCAATGGGACTATGCTGAAATAAAAACTTGCAGACAGATGTAGCAGTGAGAGTTGACGTTAGGCTGATCCCTTCAGTAGGCACAGCAAGATTGCAGAGACAATTGCACTGGCAGCACAGGAAGGGTGGAAAGATGCTGCACCCTCTGAAACATCTGGGAGGCTTGGCTTGTTTTTTAATGTGCGCTGTTTTCTTCCTGCACGGAACTGTTGGGAAAACCTCAATCAAGAGCATTGTGTAAAAGGTGTGAAAGAGAGGAGGGAATCAAAATCTGGTGTGTGTAAAATGTGAATTTGATTATACCATGTGGCACCCCAGCTTTATTAGCTCTGTTGTCCTACTGGTTTTGTTCAAATCCTCTCCATAGGAGACCTTTATGAATAAATTTGTGACTTTCCATTCCGTGTTGCTTTTGCCCCTGCTCCTGTTTTCTCCTCCTCTCTGTTTGCCAGCTACTCTACTCGAGACAGCTAATTCTTAAGGAGGGCCTGTTTCCTTAGGAATGTGAAATGGCATTCAAAGTCCTGAGCTAATTCACCGAGTTTCACAGCTAGCTGTAACATCTGGATGCAAAATGTGTGAGTGGAAAGCTCCTGCAACAGAGATTAGACAATAGGTATAAAATATAAAAAAACCCCCAAGCTACTCAGTCTTTTTTTGTCACATTTTTTAAATGCAGGCCATGTCTAACCTAACAGGGGGGTTTTGTGCTGAGAAAGCTGCACTACAAAATTCATCTAATGAATGCCTTTCCTTTATGTAACAGTAAGATAAACATTGAAAAGTGTTTTTTGATAGCCAAATAGTTTCACGATATGACACATACCCAGCAATCACTTTTTCCTTGCCTTTTTATAAAAGGTGCATCACTTCTAGATCTCCCCAAATAGATGGCTCACTATGTCAGTAATTAGTACACAGTTTTTGTGCAAGAAAACAGAAATTACCGAGATGTAGTTGTGCCCATTTGCTTTCCAAAAAGTAGTATTGCAGGGAGGTAGAAAAATTATTTGCTTCTTACAGAAATTGCTGAGTTACTTTAAAAAAGCTTTTAAATTAAAAGCTACCACCAGAAAACTTTATGTGACTCTTCCATTGTTCTCATACGTTGCTTCATTGGAAAGACTAACGATGGGCAATGCCAGAACCAACTTTGTAAGTTCCCAAACGTATTGGTCCTAAAGTCTTGTGTTTGAAAAGCAGCTTAAATTTATCCATGTGCTCCAGAGCCTGGAGGTCTGTCGCCTCCCAGATCTGATCCTTTTCTCTCATCTGGAATCTGAGGGGGATATTAGTATGCATCCACCAGTCTGTAAGCAAGTATGGATTTACAGTTGAGCTGTGGAACAAGGGGAAAAAGTAAGGTTTTCACCGTCCCTTGATGTCAGCCCAAGCACATCAGTGGTTAGGTATAACTTTGGCTGAGCTTGCCTATCTGAGTAGCCCAGACCACAGGTGACCAAAGCTAGTGGGTGTTTGTGCTGAATTCAACAAAGCTGCTCTAGAGATGCCCTCCATTCTAGCTCTGAAAACATGTGTGCTCTGTGAAGTCACCTGCTGCTTCTGCATTGCTTACAGGAGAAAATGGGGCATACTTGTTGCTCCATGGGCTAGTAGGTATTGGGTGGAGTTGGTAATGTCTCAGCACTCAGCCTATGGGATATACAGTAGTGAAACACGTATAAAGGGGGTACTGCTGTCACAGTGAGTATGATGGTGTGTGTCACGAGAAATTGGCAAACACAATATACAGCTACGTGAAAAAAACAGGCCAAACCCTGAAATCAAACGTGCAACGTTTTCTTTTCTGTCTTCAGCTTGGGAGGAATTTAGCTGTTCTCAATATTAGAATGGTAAACCCAAAACTAGTGAGAAAGCTCTAGAATTACGTGTAAAGGTGTTCCAGGTTACTGCTTCTATTCCTCCAAAAAAAAGGCTAGAAACTGACACAAAATTATCACTCCAGCAGGTTAGACTGATCCCTCTTGTTTCATCTTTCCAGTCACTTGGGTGTGGCGGTTAATCATTTAATGCTCCTTTCAAAACTGGAGCTGCTGATTTTCTCCTTTGGACTCCATCCAGGGCAATCTTGAGGGATGCTGTAGCCCCGATTAGCTGGCTGCCCTGGAGTGAAGAAAGACATTGTGGGTACTGTGTGCCTCCCTTAGAATCCCCAGGAAAGTCCTTGCACCCCGTTCGCGAAGGAGCACACAAAATAAGTTCCCAACCCTGCTTCTTGTTTGTCAGAATACCCTGTGATATCACCCCGTTCAGATTGCTCCTGCGTAGTGAAAACAAAATTGTTTGTTTTAAGAGACCCTGTGTATGTGTACAGAACTGATTTGAATAATTTTAAACATGTAGCAATATACGATATTGTTGCTTATGGCAGTAGAACAACTAATCTACTTGATGCAGTGATAGTAAATGTGCTTCAGAGAATGTGTGTCAGTCACAGGGTGTGCGTGTTGGAGCTCTTCAATAAGGTTTCAGTTATTTCAAGTCAGTATTTTCCGTTAGAAACCCCCCCAGCTAAAAAAGAAAATGAAAAGCCGAGCATCAACCTTGCATTTCAAATACCAACTGGAAACAAACTCAATTTACAATTCACTGGATGAAAATTGTTCTCTTCTGCCATAATTCAATTCACATTTGGTTTATTTGAGAATTCATGTGTTATAACCCATCTTGCTCACACTTCTGAATATCTTGGTTTGTGGCATCCACTCAGGCTGAGTTTGGGGAGTTTTTTAATTATTATTTTCTTTCATTTCTGGGTTTACATTAAGTGGAGGCCTCCCCCTCCCGACCAGACCTTCCACCTGAGGGCAGCACAGCCATCAGCTCTGACTAAACTTACTCAGAATCAATCTTTCCTGTCCCACTCCAGCTTCATCGCAGCTCCAGGTCAGATTTTGTTTTAACCCCCCCCTTACATTGTTTACAATAATGAGATATGATCACTCTAACTTTTCAAACCTTTCAACTTCATTTTTTTTTTCCTGGGAGCTGCACCTAGAACTTTATGTTGCAATTTTAGTTTACACTGCAATATGGAGCCTTTACCTCCATTGTTCCCTGTGCCATTTCAGCTTACAGCATCGTTCTTTGTCTTAAGGTATTAATGTTAGAGCTCGCAGAGTGAGGTATTAGGAGGGTCTGGATATCAATATGAAAACGTGTCCTTTTAACTTCACGCTGTTCCAAATGAAACTGAGCCTTTTTCTCTACCGTTCTGAGATTCCTTCTCTTAAACCGGATGCTGACAGTGCAAGAGGTAACACCTTTCAGCAGGTAAAATATGTTGTCAGGGAAGGGATGTATGGCAGGGATGCTGACAACAATTAGCACATGCTACTCATTAACAAACGGAGATTACAACTGAGCCGAAATGGCAGGCTGCCATCAGCGTGATAGTTACGGGGCAGTTTAATTTCTAACGAATGTGAGCACTGGATTAGTAACAATATTCAACAAAATGCTGCCTGCATTCTCTTATGGCTTTCATTACCAAATTGAAAATCTGTGTAGATTTCTGAAAATTACTTTTAAATGTAGCCAATCTCCTCGACTGCAAGGCTTGATTTGCTGGTGAGGGAGTCCTGCTGTGAGATTTTAATGAAAGATCATAGTGCCCCTCCAAGACCGTCAAAGAGCTATGGGCCCTAAAAGACCTGAAATAATCTGTTTTACTTTTAATGGCAGCCATTTTATATTCATTAAGATCAAAATGCAGTTTTGCAGGCAAATTGCAAAGCTGTTCCACTCACAGCTTGAGAACCTGGAGGCCCTACAGCTTTTTATCTTGTTCATAAGCAAATATGCAGTTAATATCTTTTAATATGCTTTGATGCTTGGTACCTTATGGGTACATTGTACTGGAGGTTAGAGAACTGCATGTTTCTTTGGCAGTGCTAGCAACGAACTAAAGCACTAGTCCTTTTATTTCCATAATGGCAGAAGAAATGAGTCTTTTTTTTCTTTCCTTCCTTTTTTTTTTTTAATATGAGCTCTGCTCAAATAAATTGTAAAGCACCGTGTAGTATATGTTCAGTGTCTCGTGGAAGGCACGTTTTTTTTCCACTACATTCCATCTGTTGGTGGTTCTTATTATTTAAATTTATACGGCCACATTATTTAAATGTAAACAGCCAAATAAGATAGGATCAAATCATTGGCATCTGGGAACTGTGCTCTTATCCTCTTTGATTGTGAGGTTGTGTGCATTAATAATGGAGTTCTAAAGACTGTGATTCCACCTGATATACTGTATGACCTTAACAGTTGTGATTTTATCAGGGTTTCACTGTATGAGAAAATGAAGGTATTTTGCAGCTCATTTCTGGCAAGGCTAGTTTGCATTATCTCCTGTCCAGAGCAGATCTGATTTTAGCGTGAGCGTATTTGAAATCTAATTTTTGGTCTTGATTGCTGTATTTCTGGTCATGTTACAAATCACTTTCCCTCAGATTGTTTAGAGTGAATGAACTTTAGCTTCACACTCTCTGTGTTGGTTTAATTGCATGCTCAGAGTGGCACATCATCATCCTGTGGTGA